>OW028576.1:7785111-8340111 GCA_932294295.1 Alitta virens
ACCCTAGTCAAAGAACGACATTGGAGACGGTCTTAGGATCTCAAGGAAACACCTGGAAACTCTTCAAAGTTGCTATTCCTTCTATTGACATTGATTACAGGGTGAGTGGCCAGAAAATCTTGATAATCAGGGCGGCATCAAATATTGGTGACCTGTAATCTTCCATGCTTTTGCATGCATGATACTGTTTAGTACTGTTTAGTACTGTTTAATCTTAAATGTGTGGTACTGTTTATACTGGTAAACTACATGCGTGATATTGTTTGGTACTGTTTAATTATTATTTTACATGCATGAAACTGTTTACATGCCTGATGGTGTTTAATGTTGTTTACTCTTGCATGTGTACATACGTAATAATGTTTAAAATTAATGCTGTTTAATTTATATGCATGGTAGTATTAAATGCTGTTTAATCTTACATGCTTAATACTGTTTAATTTCAGTTGATCATAGAGCTTGAGAAGCATTCTGGAGGCAACTATGGTGACATAGCTATCGATGACGTGCGATGGTTTGACGCCCCTTGCAATGTCACTGATGTTCCCGATCTTTGGGATAAACGTAAGTTATGAGCTTTTAGTAATTACAACCCTGTTGTGTGCATTTAAAATGTATGCCTCATTGATGACTGTAAGACTGATCTTAGTGTGTACATTGGGGTTTAGTGCAGTGTAGCGGACCCCAAATTTATGACCGTATTTGGGGTCCACAGAATATGCATTGATATCAAAATTTTTGATATTTTTTAAAGTTATGGCACAATTAGAATAATATTAGTGTAGAATTATAAAAATTAACTTGGGCTGCTTCCTTACCGCAAATATGAAATCAACCGTCCTTTCTTTGTGACGTCATACATTGAATTCAAGCATTTGACGTCATAGGCCTGGCAATGGGACTCGTTAAGTATGGTAATAAATCTGGGTCCGCTATACTGCACTTTTTCAGTACCTTGTGTTTTGTCATTAAAAGCAAGATCAGTCTTAAACTGTCCGTAACAATACTTAGACACTGCAACATTGTCAGGGTATAGTATTATGAACTATGAGCCACTACGTACTTACAGCTGTACAAGGTCGAGGAGGCTGATATTAAACTGTGAAAATGCATTGAAATTTTCATAGGCTATTCAGTGAAAATAGCACTAAGAAAAGTAAGCAGGCGAAACGCCTTTGCGCTGTTCAGCAGGCGAGTCTTTTGATGAATCACCACATCTGATTGGCTGAACGGCCGTTAAATTAATGGTTCATGGTTCATGGTTTCATGGTTGTGTACAAGTCATTGTACAAAAAAAAAAATATTTTGAACATTGTGTGGAAATGGTCAAGGCACGGATGCGATTTCAGGTAATGTTTCCTTAGTGAATAGGTCCATCATCTTAGATTTTGAAAATTTCTGGTCAAAACTCACTGTTCAATATAGTTATAAAAACACAATGTAATGATACATATCAGATCAGTTTAAAGTTATGTTAATAACCTCTTTTATGTTTAAAAGCGAATTATATTGGTCCAGCTTTTTTGATTTCAGTTAAAACTCCCATCAGACTGGTTAACGGCACTAAGAGCAAGGAAGGACGAGTCGAGGTATTTCACGAGGGAGAGTGGGGAACCATATCCGGTGCAACGAATGATATTGCAGCCGCCGTGATATGCAATGCTTTGGAATATGGGTAAGTAATATAGAACTCCTCAAAATAAAAGCCATATGTTAACATTCACCGTCCCGAAGAAACATTCATACCCTACGAAATTCAGTCGCAACATTTTTTTTATGCATGAATTATCAACGAATAAATTCAGAGACAAACTCTGATTCTCGTAAACTTTAAAATAATAGAACCCAGGCTTTTAGTTTTACGCAGCACAACAGACTGGACTTTTATTGATTTTATTAGGGAGAAAAGGTCTACATTGAAACGGAATGCTTTCTTCGGCGAAGGGAACAACCTGCGCGTCTGGGTCGGAGGTTTGAATTGTTCCGGAACAGAGCGTGATCCAATGGCGTGCCGGGTGGGGAAGTTTGAAGAAGGGAAACATTACGAACATTCGGAAGATATTGGTGTAGTCTGTATCGGTGAGTTTTGTCTTTTTACTCAAATAGAGAATTTGTAGAATTTGGAATTTAATGCTATGTGATGTATTATGATTTGAATATTTGGAGTTCAAGTATATAAACCTCTATGCCGAAATGTAGTTGAATTGTGTCAGTGCATTAAATGCACCATGGAGGTGAATTTACAATCATTGCACAAATTTAATCGACAGAAAATGAAGTTTGAACTCAAAATTGCCGGGTGTATACTTTTCTAGGAATTTAGAAAGATCCAAGCTAGAACAGGTCTGCTAATTGAACTGTCGGCAGAGCTCGTTATCTAGGATAGCAGACACAAAACATCCGTTCATTATTATCAGTTTTATATAAATTTAAATGATGATTTATGAAAATAATGTGAGTGGAAAATCAATGTTAGGCCCCATATAGTTGGAAAATCAATTAATTGTATACATGTATAGAGTCAAGCCCAAAAGTTTATGCACACTTGACCAAGATGTGTCATGAATGAAATTGCAAAAAAGAAATAACGGAAAATGGTTAGGTTATTGGAATATAAATAGTAATGATTAGTTATTCATGAGAGAAAACATGGAAGTGAACAGTATAGATCTGTTCTTTATTATCAGTTTACAATTATGTGAATAATAATTTATGAAATCGATATGTAAAAAAAATTATATTTAGGCCACACTAATTTGATCTGTAGCTTCTCGGATTCTCTCAGGGTCATTTTTAATGGGTTGAGAATGGTTGAAAATACAAAAATGAAATAAAATTTCCTATTAAGAGACATCGGGACATGTTATTTTATGTTTCTGTTTGGACATTTTCGATCATAAATAATATGTGTCGCCCAATTGTACGTGTAATTATCCATTTCGGATGTGTTATTAAACAGACGAGTGTGACTCCTATCCCTGTGGCAGGACCAATGGAGAATGCTCAAACACGGCCTCTGGTTACGATTGTCGATGCAACTTTGGTTTTAGCGGACAAAAATGTGAAAATAAAGGTGAGTGGTAGGCGTGAAACTACGTCACAGAATCTCTAAGGGCTGTTCCATTTAGAAGTGTGGTGGGGGACCTGAATATTATCAGACTCCCCCGCCAACTTCCGCTTTTTGTTTTTGAAGACCCCCCAAATCCCATATTTCTTCTAAATTAAGATTTAGGAGAATGCTGGTCAAACCCCCCCCCCCCCCTATCGTTTTTCTCTTTTGGAGAACCCCCCCCCCCCCCCTTCCCTCACTTTTTCAAAACCTTCCTGTCCACCCCCTCCCCACAGTTCCAAATGGAACAGCCTGCAAATGTATTTTTCACTTGGTTTACCTGTTTCACAAGCGCTTGAATTTATAGAGGTATTTGTACATGTCTTATGTACATATACATAGGCCCTTATACGAATGCACATCAATGGCAAATAAATTCAAGCGCTTGTGATCTGTTTTATGCTGTTATAAATCATTTTCGTAACTTTCAGTTGAATCTGAAGTACAGCTAGTTGAAACGGAGAGGAATGACACTAGTAAAAGAGTTGAGGTGAAATTCGAAGGGAAATGGCAGACAATCTGTCCCATGAGGTGGACGAACGCAGAAGCCAGAGTAGTATGCGTAATGAAAGGATTCAAGTACGTTAATTTTTCATTTTTATTGACTGCTGTTTATTAAAAAAAAAATGCTCGGCATAACACAAGATCTCCTCATAGAATTTCCACTTGCATGAATGGAATGTTTGGCTTGTTATCAAAAATATGGTTAAATGTCTTCATTATCATTGCCCATGGGCCCAGAATATATAAATGGTTCCAACTTCTTAAGATGGTGTTACACTTTTGGTATAATCGATTTATATATTGAAAGCATATTTTAACCACTTTTGTGACGGCAAAAAGGAAGGCCTTTTATTTTTTTTGGTTTCGTTTGGTGGTGCATTCATGAAATTAATCTTAATCCATCGTTTTTAACGGTTATGACCAAAGCGGGGATTCCTTGCAGCCTCATAGTCATATTCCCAGCAGGGAAATCCATGCAATGACATCATCGACTCGTCAGTGGCGACACCTGTTGCCAAGCGCTTGAGTTGCGCCAGATCGATCATCCCATGTGCCATTCCGGTTTTATATATATAAGTCATTATGAATAACTAATATTATTTGACACTTGCAGTGAATCTATAGCAACAGCATTGACCGACTCAGCTTCAGGCCCCGCGGCATTTAACACCACGGACTGGACGCTGCACTGTGAGGGTACGGAGGCAGATCTGGTCAGCTGTCAGGTCATCCCAGTCCATCCTGGGTTTGAGTGTAAAGGGAAATATTCAGGCGTTATTTGCAATGGTGAGTTATACGAAATAATTATACCGACAAAACAAAACAGTTAGTTTCAGTTCAAATGGGGAGATATCTCACCTCCACCGAGATTTGAACTTGTGACCCTAGTTCTTAGTAAATAATCGGCAAACCACATTTTTCAGTGTTGAGCTGATAGAGTGTGCGGGCGTTAGTCTCTCATCAGTGCAGGTTGGGCAAGTCTACAAAGTCTTCGGGGAATTTCATTCCAGTCTCGGACAGTTCTTGGGGAAATTGAATTATTTAGCACTGCCCCCCGGATGGGGGCGAACTTTTATTATCGCTACAGCCTCGCGTGATGATGTCACCTCCTGGGTGATGTAACCTTTCCCGCCAAAATCGCTCATCACATTACAGATGAAAAGCGAACTTAGCGGCCATATTCTGTTGTATTCAGCTGTCAGCTATTATACTGAGCAATTTTGACCCCTCTACGGACAACAGTGACAACTGCTGCTATGGGCAGAGCTCTGCACATTCCATGTGCATTCTAGTTTTATACAATGTATACTGTAGTTTTATTTAATACATGTATCGGTTTGTCTTTGTTGGTAATATTTCAAACCAAAAGTTGTTATTACTTCTTCATGTATGACACCTAACCGAAAGCATCCTACCAACCAAACTATCTCAGCAGCCCAAAGGATAACCTGGGTTGGCAAAGCTACTTTTTCCTCCCCATTTGAACTGAAACTAATTCAACAGTCAGAGGAAAGGATATTTCTCCAGCTACAGTGTTCCAACAGCAAGAATCAAACAATTTATCTGATATTGTTGAAGAAAATTCCAGTAGTGCCATACTGATAAAGTATTCATGAATTTGTTTGTTTTAACCTGTCTTTTGTTTTTAAAAACTCAATTTTTTACTTTAAATTTGTCTGTAATATATATATATCTTTTATTCGACAGCTTCATGTCATTCATGACAAATGTATCACAATGTAAACGGAAAATACAAAGTAAATGACATACAATAAAAAATAAAGAATAATAGAAAAGTAGTAAATAAAACTAGGTTTAATAATAATAACCTATGTTTCTTGCAGATTTTTGTGCCTCAAATCCATGTCTTAATGAAGGGAATTGTACAAATTTTGAAAATGGGTTCAACTGTACATGTCCCCCCGGAATATTTGGATCGACTTGCAATAAGGACGGGGGTGAGTGTTGAGGAATCTCTTCTTACTTTTTTGTTCTAAAGTTGGGAAATGGTAATTTTACTCTTTTCGCTTCAGCTGTGCTGTATGCTGTGTCTTGAAGACGTATTCCAAATTTCCATTTTCTTGGATAATAAAGTGCTATGTTTTGTTATGTCATCTTATTTTATCTTATCTTATCTCATCTCATCTCATCTCATCTCATCTCATCTCATCTCATCTCATCTCATCTCATCTCATCTTATCTTATAATGTAAAAAAATTAAGGTTATGACTTATGAGGATGGGATGAGTTTTTGATTCGACAGGAAGCTCTTCCGAATCATTAGTCAAATTTTGGGGGTGAAATGGAGGAGATGAAACATCTGGGGGATGGAATAATCGGTAAAATAGGCTGTATGAGGGACATGAGTACGAGGCTTTCAATTCAAACTTAAAATAATGGTTTTGAGGAATAAAAGTTGTATAGAGTTTGACAAGTCTAGTTTTGGAAAACATATATGTAGGATAAAATATATAAGAACGGATAAAAAAATACAAACATGTACTCTTTTACCAATTTTACTGTAATTAATAATGAAATTATCAAATGACTTTGCTCAAAAATTGCTCGTTTTGTATTTGGATGTCCAGCATTTTAGTTGACTTATTTCTTATAAGTAACTTGATGGTGTAATGTTCTTTTAAGAAATTAAGGTTCGGAAACGCGGCTGTGCAAATATATTATACAAATGTAATAAATGAAATTACACCATAATTTAAATTTCAGTCGACGACTGTGTGAGTAACCAATGCAGCAATGGCAGCACGTGTCTCGATGGGGTGAAGGAGTACACGTGCAAGTGCCCTGTTGGGAAAGAAGGAAACTATTGCAACCAAAATGGTCAGTAAAACGTGTTAATATTAAAACTAGAAAATATATTGCAAGGCGTGTGTAACAAGATGTCGATGCCAAAAAAAAAAAACGTATCTTTGAAAAATCATATGCAGTTTTGCAAATACCCCTTGGTATTAAATTTAGAAAATTTTGATCTTTCGAAGTCTTAAACTAGGTAGCATAACGTTTTATTTCAAGAAGGAATTAGCCGCCGGTTGGTGTAAAAAATGAATATTTAGAAACAAAATTGTTCTGTAAATCGAGCACATATTGTGTGATGAAAAGTCAAAATAAATTAATCAAAAGGAAGGCATATATATGTAGGATTTCTGAAGCATTTTAATTTCTTTTCCAGTCAATTTCTGTGCCTCAAACCCATGCAAGAATGACAGGGATTGTACTTCAATGGACGATGATTTCAAGTGCGATTGTGGATTAGGCTGGACAGGCAAGGACTGTGGAGAAGATGTGGGTAAGTAGATAGCAATGTGATTGATTGACTGATTGACTGATTGATTGATTGACTTACTAACAGATTAATTGAGTGTGTGGGTGAGTGAGTGACTGGCTGGCTGCCTGACTGACTGATCATAAGTGACTGACTGATTGAGAGTGAGTGACTGACTGTAAGTGACTGACTGACTGAATGAATGATTGATTAATTGATGGACTGAGTGATTGATTGATTGATTGGCATGAATAGTAGCAAAGATGTGGGTCATTGTCTCCAATTTAATTACAAATTGGACAATTTTTCACAGAGATTAAATATCTTAAAATTTGTACCGTCAATAATTTGCAAGTAATGCTTAAACGAAAACCAAGATGCACAAGTAACTTTTTGGGCGAAATACAATTTATATTATTTATGAATAACCCTTGAATGCCAACTGCAATTGTCTGTGATGTGCATGAGTAACTTAGGGCATGTCAGAATTATGTCATAAAAAAAGGAAATAAATATTTAAAAAAATACTCTGCCAGTCACAATTGGAATTAGTTGGTTATTTATGATTTTGTTTTTCAGATGAGTGCATCCATATGAAAGATCCCTGTTTCAATGTGTCATGTGTGAATCTGAATGGAACTTACGGATGCAAATGTCCGATAGGTGGTGTTCGCAAAAACTGCTCTGACACAAGTAAGAAAATAGATAATTGACACAGTAGTATTATGCGGTGAAGTTAGGATGACGTTCTGCAGAAAAACATAAAATTATTCTGAGAACACAAGAATGCCCAGCAAACTAATGCAAAACTTTGCAATGACTGAATTGCTTGTATTACTTATAATGCTTCTGAAATTAGGTTTGTCACATTAGGGGCCAAAACTATATATATATATATATATGTATATGCATCCACTTCAGCAAGACATGAAATTGTGAATAAAATCATCCAAGTGAAAAAAAAAAGTGGCTAAAAACTTCGACAGAAATAAAGGAAAATGATTAGAATTATTTTAGGAATTTAAGAATGGCGATTATTCATTAATAAGATGTAGAAATATGAGATGAATTCTGCTCAGATTTATGTAGAGTATGTAAACAGCATTTATTTGGGCCCTACTGTATAAAAAACATTTAAGACTTATCATGGAGAGAAAAATTAACTACCACCGTAGCAGATGAAAAGACTATAAGATGACGTCACTACACCGTTGTTGCATTGATGACGTCAGAATATAGATGACGTCATCAAACAATACTCATCTGCTACGGTGTCAGTGACCACTTGTGGTACTTTTTCTCCTCATAAGATGACGTCACTACATGGATGATGTCACAATGTAAGTGACGTCATAAAACAATTCCAAATAATATGTACCAAGAACACGCACTTTCGTAAGTAGGACGCGTTAAACCTACAGGGAAAAGGAGGCGCATTATTAACCGAGTTGATTACGTCACGAACAGAGAACAATCGGTACAATTAAGTGACATCATACTGACCGATTATGACCTCATTTGACATGATAAGCCTACGTAGCGTTCAGTTCTAATGCTTGTAACATTGTGTAAATTGTGGTATATATGTTGCTCCATTCACTCATTAAGGCACTGAATTTGGGGTAATGACAGATCTTATTTATTTTAAACGTCAAATATACAAAAGTACGGATGGACGGGAGCACTTTCAGTCCGGATTTCATTATCCACTAGGGTTGTTAAAGAACTCCAGCACACTATGCATGCTGGGGAAATAAGACACAGCGTTTACCATGTGAAGTATAGGGAGTGGCGCTTCTTGGTATATATTCTTTGACAATACTTATCTGCTACATTGACAGTGACCTCTGGTGGTACTTTTCCTCCTCATACCTTGGGACTGAAGTCCATTAAAGAACAATTTTTGTCTTCTGTTTCAGCGTTGCCAGTTAGCAAAAAATGTCCGGAGATGCCAGATATTGCTCATGGGACGGTCACGTAAGTTCTTGAGGTTGATTAATAAAAAAACTCAGAAGAAGTCATGTAGTGTGACTTTTAAGCTGACTCTTGCTTCACACCGCAGCCATGTTGACATGTTTGCCTCATTGACCTCATTTTGATTACGTCATATATTATGATGTTATTACTTGACCGTTGTTCTTGCACTCTGTGACCTCATAATGACCATTGTCTACTGATGACATTACAAAACTTATATCTGAGTGCAAAGAGAGATCAATGAGGCAAACATGCCAAAATGGCTGCTCCGTGAAAAGGGTGTAATCCAGTCATAAATGAAAACAATTTTTCAACAAATTTCAATGACCTGACTAATTTTGATGTAAGTAATTACTGTCCTAAACCGTTTTTGATAAGCAGTCTCTTCACCCAGTCGTTCACAATATATCATAATCAGAATACAATGTATGTGATATTATGTGATTGTTGTTGTTGTAGGCGCTATCCAAATTACTTGAAGTACTCATGCGATGATGGTTATTCACTGAACGCTACTATGCCTACAAAGGAGTGTCATGACGGATCCTGGATTCCTGATAACTCGCCACAGTGTCTAAGTAAATACTGTTTATTTGGGTTTTTTTTTTTTTTTGGAAAATTTGCGATTAGATTAGACAAACTGGACTAAGGTCCTCTAGGGCTTTAGATTAGATTAGACTAGATTAGATTAGATTAGGGACTTAAGAGCGAGCAGGGGGAGCTCATGTCAGTCTTTATTACCTTTGTTTGATGATGTAATACAATCAGATCCTTCAGTATATTGATGATGTCAGGTATACAGCTCCTCCTGGTGACTCAAGAGTCCGTCATTACATCTAATCTTCTAGATGAGGGTAGATTAGAATCTGCACATTCTATTATATTCCACTAGATTCTAATGTAAATATAATGTAACGTAATTTAATCTCAGGTACATTAGGGCCTCTGTACTAAGAATTTATTTATTTTGTGTAGTTTGTTTATTTGCATACTTCATGTAGTTTGTTTATTTATGTACTTTATGTAGTTTGTTTATTTACGTGCCCAGAATGGTGGTTATCTGTTAAGAGTTGAGGGCAGTTACGTAATTAGGTCCATCGCAGAATTATATAGGTATACTGACGCTACCATTTTCTTTCTCCAACAGCTCACGGAGGCATTGACAAAACCAATTTCACTCTGAAAACTTTCCTAATCCAGAGGTACTGGAAGGGACAGTATATTTACCTCGGAGCAAGCTTTGACTTTACATTCCAAGTATCCAGTATGGAAAAGACATTTTATGGAAATGTTACGGGGATTTTCCAAGATAACATCTCCCCAATGACACTGACTGGTAAGGGTGTATAGTTATATGCGTAACTAATGCTAAAACATTCTAGAGTTCATTTAGGAAAATAGTCGTGAAAATTAAATGGCATAAATAATCATATTTGGTTGTATATATATACATATGTAATACTGTGATGTGGTTGATAGGCGTCTCATTTGTGACAGTTATTTCCCACAAAACGTTTACAGTTGGAAGGGCATGTTGGGTCCTGAATGAAGAAATCGGAGAATGGGTTAAAAATGGAGTCTTAGTATTTCAGGTTTAGGTTTAAAATGGAATATTTGTATTTCAGGTTTAGTTTCACCTCCGAATCGCATCAAATTGAAACCTCTGAAAAAATCTGGGGACCCGCTTTCCCATCAGCCTGATTGGGTGTTAGAAGGCAGCTCAACGTACGTCAAAGACGAGTGGCGTTTCCTCGGAAACATAACCAGTGCTGGTTTTGGACAGTTTTACATGGTGCCAATAAAGTCTAACACTGTTATCAAACTCCCCGAAGATAACTTTAACCCAAAGCCCAACAAAGCCCCGGAGAAATCATCCAAAAAGACGGTAGCAGTGGTGTTACCAATTGTATTTTTACTAGCAGTCGTTGTCTGCGGGATCGCGTACTATTTCTATAGAAATGGTCGCTTTAAAAACAGTTACTATGGGGCAACTCGGTTCGAGAATCCTCTTTACGAGCAGTAATTGTGATCATGTGATAGATTGTGATCATGTGATAGATTGTGATCATGTGATAGATTTTCTTGTACAAAAAAAAAAGATGCATGTGTTTATTTGATGATTTTTTTAATAATTTTGGTTTGTTAGGCACAATATGCTTTTTTTAATGTGTTAGTGTGGTTGCTTAGAGCTAGCTAGAGATTAAGAAACGGTAAAGCAATAATAATTGTATTTATTATAGATGACTGTATAAAACTTACTATCCTATCCTATATTGACTGTGGCACGTCATTGACATTTGCTCAGCTTTGGTAAAAGTTTAATGTTGCACTTAACTGTTGCTATTGGCAACATTATGAAAATGAGGCTGTGTTTAAAATTGCAGTAATGTCATGAAAGTATAGAAACGTGCTTGTTTATTCACTGTTGTCAAACTAAATGGTGTACTTGGTTGGTCAAACGGGTTATATTATATTCCTCTCTTTTCCTAATAACCTGATTCCTATTTATCGTCAAACTCAACTCAACAATTTCCTTTAGCTGTGATTTCAAGGGTAAGAATCTCTGTTTAATTTATTCATAAAAATATGATATGATTACGTTGCATTTATCACATCGTATTAATATTGATGTGTTCCGCCAAATCGGAAACAAATTGTTTAACCAAAGTTGTTCACTCAAATGAGCATAATATGACAATACCTCCATTCTTAATTATTTTGTTAAACTTAAACATTGACAGGGGCAGAAGTCAAATAGTTTATGTTTTAGATGTTTTAGATAAATATACTCACATATTTTGCTCTGTAAATTTGTAACTTTGCATGCTATATTTCATTATTGACGTAAAACTTGCGAACTTGAGTATGATAATGTAGGTCTTTTTCAATTTAAATTTCATGTTTTTTTTTTGTCTGGGCTGTTCCATTTAAAAAGGGGGGGGGGGGGTTGAACCTGAAATTTTTTAGACCCCCCCCCCCCCCCCCCCAAATATTGGTAAGATTAAGAAAATACCGGTGAACCACCCCCTTCCCCGATATCAGTTTTCCCAAGATGTCAGGAGAGGGCCCCCCCCCCCCCCGACATCTGAACAATCTTCAGGTCCCCCCTCCCCCTTTTTTTTTAAATGGAACAGCCCTCTCTTGGCCTTTGAGCTCGTCCTAAATTTAAAATATGTAATTTTGACAATCAAGCGTATGTGGTACATGAATATTATACTTAGATCCGGTGAGACTGACACTTACCTGAAATTTGCGCGAAACTTGTAGTATATATCATGATCTGTGATTGATGAGCACTTTAACATTACTTGTTTGATTGGAAGAGTAATTACTGTACACTCAAAAATCAGCGACATTCGCCACAATCAGCAAAATTCCCCACCCTCAAAACTCACGAAATTATGCAATAAAGAGATGTTTTTATTATGAAAATCCATTGTTTTTAAGCAGTTTTTGGGGGGTTTTAAGGGGTGGCAAATATCGCTGATTGTGGTAAATTCCATTTATTCTGAGTGTAACCAAAGATGATCTACTAGTAGATTGTATTTGGTGTAACATCTATGTCCTACTTAAAGTTTCATTGTCTGTCAAAAACAGCATGTTGAAGACAGTGAATAAAAAAAAGAAAAGAAAAAGAAACGCGTAACAACTGTATATTTGTTACAGCCAAAGATTATTAGTGTCATGTGACCACTCAGTCATGTGACCACAAACTCTAAAAAAGGTGGAGTGATTTTGCCGAAATATTCCTTATTTGGAAGTGTTTCCCTTTGAGTTATGGAAATCGAACACTATTATATATTTGTAAACCGTGGAAAGAATTTCATAGTCTTTTATAACAAAAGTGCTTCATATCATTCCAAGAAGGTGCAATCTGTGTTAAAAATACAACACTATAAGTGTAGTTTACATTTTACATGACTATTTTTTTGTGCTTAGATTTTTAATGAGAGGTTGTATTTTATGATATTTTGTCTATATCTCAAATGTGAAAGATTTTCCAGACATGCCAAGTCTCACTCATTCAGAGTGAGTCTCACTCATTTGGTTGCCGTCTCACTCCTCTAGACTTGAGTATTTTCTTAATATTTAATGTGTCTCACTCTAAGAGAACTAGAATAAATATTTAACATTTTAATGTAAACTGTTTGGAAAGGGCCAAAACTCACTCATTCACCACTCAAGAACTTGGCATCTCTGGATTTTCATGCTCATAATGTAAATATTAACATGTATATAATCAGCATTTCATGATTCTTACATGTGCAGTGTTATGATAATTGAACTTACATGTGTTTGCTTTTCATTATCTGTACAGAAATTATTTTGCCTTGTGATATTTCTTAAATTAATAATTTCATCTGTAAATACAATTTGTTGCATTTATATTGTACTTATTGCATTTGTGGTTACAAGGAAGGGAAGTTCTTTCATTATTTTATCATTATTAATATTTACATTATTGGCTATAATTTAATTTGATCTCAAATTGTTGCGGCTGCCGATGGTGTACATTTGCTGCTTTATTTTCAATATTTTTGGTAGAATTTCTTTTTAGTATTTTTTGTCGCAATGGGCACAATATAAGACACTCAAGGATCTGTATTCCAGATTAACTTAAAAAAGCAATAAAATATTAAACAACTAACCAAAATTCTCAAGAAGCGTCATGAATCTCTGAAATATTATATTGTGTTTCAAATATAGGGTAAACATTCAGCAATACAGTAATTAAAAAAAATACTGATGATGAGTTACTAATGTTTTTTGACAATTTATATAGTGTGATTTTAAAGGCAGTGGGTCCAAAAACCTCCTGGAAAATTGTGAAAAGAACGAAAAGTTACCCGCTCTTATCATTTTACATTGTTAGTATAAAGTTTGCTGAAATACATGACATTTATAATATAAATTGTTTTGTTTTAAATATTTTGTATACTTTTAAGTTGTAGTGTTTATTCTATGTATCATAAATTCCAACTTTTAATTCTCAGTTGTAATTATCTAGTAATTTTCGAACATTAGTCCAGGATAAATGTTTGAAAGAAGTTTACATTTCAGATTTTTCGTCATGTTTAGCATGTTTGCAAATTTGTTGTTTACAGGAGAATTGTATTTATATTATTGCATAATAGTCATTACACCAGCAGCTATAATTAAAATGTTATTTTGTGTGCGAAATCATTGAAAGACCTATTACATGAAACTGAACAATTCAGTGTGTTTCGCTATATAATATGCATCTCTTTTCAAAATATCGGTTTTTGTTTTTCATAGGTGGTGGACTTGTTGTCAGTGTTTTTTTTTTGTCATATTTTAAAGTTAGTTAAAAATAGTTTTTGAACTTTTGGATTGCACACACTCATTTTCTGATGCCATTTTGGGAGCCAAATAAAATTTGAAAATATGATTTGGTGTTTGTTTACTGTTGTTAAATGAATTTATGCTTCTCGGAGGAAAAGAGAATTCCATAGAGAAAGAAATGATTACGGTAAAGTTAGCCATCACTGCATCAGTGTGGCGCTAAAAATTTGCAGCAAAGTCTGTGTGCGTAGTCACGTGGCGAGCGTAGTGATATCACACAAGACGTTGCGCATGCGTAGTACTGAAAATGGCGAACCTGAGCAAAGCCGAATATTTGAAGAGATATATGTCAGCTCCAGAAACCGCCGAAGGGAAGAAAAAGAAACGAAAGAAAACAAAAACCGGAGTCAAAGAATCTAAGTAAGTAAAATAGTGACACTGATGCGGATGTTCAGCTTGAGAAGGATGAACATGTGTCGTGCTTGTAATATCGCTCACGAACATGGTTGGTGTCGTTTTCAAGCTTTTTTCACAACAGTGTCATGTGAGAGGGGTGGCGGACGAAACGGCTACACCCTAAAACGTCAACAACCATAACGTCAACCCCGAAAACAGCTACGCGACTTTAACCAAAAACGTCTAGTCTACACCAATAACTGTTAGCTACTGTTCTATTGATCTGCCCCTTGTTATCTGGAAAGTGTAGCATGGCATTCCCAAAACGGCTACAACCAGAACGGCTAAAATGAACAGATGACCAAAACGGCTACAAGCTATGTCCAAAACGGCTACAGCCATAAATTAGAAGTCCAAAACGGACACACTTTCATTCACTAAACCGACTACACTTTCATACACACCAAGTTATGTAATTTTTGTATTTATTTAATTGTAACTATATGCAATGTTTTTTTCTACATTTTGGTCTTTTTTGTGTTTCTCTTGATATTACAGTACAACATATTGTTCATACCTATATTTACACATTGTTGGCAGTACCATCTATTGCGATCAGCCCCATTTCATGTGGTCGGTGGACGTTTTGGTCTATGTGGCTGTAGCCGTTTTGGTATCATGTTCAGCGGGAAAAGGCACTGTAGACGTTATGGTTAAGTAGTGAACAAGCATGTTGTCGTTTTGTTTGTCCCTTGTTGACGTTTTGGTTATGTCTCAAATATTGGTGTAGAGGTTTTTGTTATTGTCGTGTAGCCGTTTTGGGTGTAGCCATTTTCGCGTGTAGCCGTTTCGTCCGCCATCCAGTGAGACCACTCAGGGTAAAATATGAGGTGTTGATAACTTGACGGTGGAAGGACAGGATGTGTCAGGAGGAAGGGGGGGGGGATACGCTCAGCATTACTTTATTTTTACAATTTGATGTGAATCGAGTAATTAATCATTTTAAAATTAATACTTCATTCATTCATCAAAATCTACTGCAACTATATATATGTAGCTCCATTTTCAATTGTCACAATCACCCGCTACTAATTATCCATTACTTTGTGGAAATCTTGCAGGATCAGAATTTTTGATGACGACATCGATATCAATGCTGTTGCTCCGACAACCGAAGAGAGAGAAGCCAAAGAGGAAGAGTTATTGGACGACGCGCCTACGGTTGCGGATATCATCGATGAACGACCGGCACATGTGAAGCAGATTGAGGCATATCGTCATAGTGACAAGTGGAAGACCTTGCAAGGTAATGTAGCAATGCCGAGGTAAAGAATTAAGTCATAATGAAGACTCAATGCACAGCAGTAAATCACCCGCATCTTGGCTGTTCATCATAAACTAGGATATGTCAGAGTTTAGCAGGAAGACTTGCTGGCATTCCCGTATTTTGTTTGGACCATATATTTGCTGAAGGTTTGCTGCATAAACAGCACTATGTTTATTATATGTAATGTGATTTTCAGATGATGCAAAAGCAATCAAGAGAGCAGAGTCAAGAAGAGCCCGACATGACTCTGACTCGGACAGTTCAGCCCCTCAAAGAACAAGGCATGACTCAGATGCTTCACCTCAGAGAAAAGCTAGACACGATTCAGACTCGGATAATTCGCTGCCAAGAAAGCAGTCAGACTCGGATGCTTCACCTCCAAGGAAAACGAGACACGATTCTGATTCGGACAATTCGCCTCCAAGGAAGGGAAAGAATGAATCGGCCTCATCAAGAGGAAAAATGATGCATGACTCTGATTCAGATAAGTCACCGCCAAGAAGAACAAGACATGATTCTGATTTGGATAATTCGCCTCCTAGAAAGAAACTAGACTCCTCAACAGCTCGGCGAAAAGGAAACGATTCAGACGCCTCACCTCCTCGTAGACAGAGGCATAACTCAGATTCGGACACTTCACCTCCACGCAGGAAACGTCATAATTCAGACTCTGACCAATCCCCTCCGAGGAAAGGTCGCAGCTCTCAAGGAAAATCAGATAAGCAAAACGTGAGACCCTCGAGTAAAAGACGCTCAAATTCGGACAGTTCGCCACCTAGGAAGATTAAACGTGAGCAGTCAAGCTCGCCTCAAAGAAAAGATAAAGCAAAAGACAAGAAACGAAAAAGCAGATGGGAAGGAGAAGAGGACGGCAAGATGAGAAAAACACTCGGTGGTGCAAAAGCTGGATTGTCATCCGCAGCACAGATGAGGGACGAGATGGCCAAATTGAGAGCGAAGGAAGATGAGGTTTTCAAAAATGTGAGTCCTTATGTGTTTTTAGACCAAGCTTTATTTTCTAGTTATATAGTATTAACATAATTGATGCATCTTGTAAATATAGCATTGTTCAACCAGTTAGTTTGTTAACGAAAAACTGTATTGATATCAAAATTCCTGAACACCTGTGGTGGTTAAAAAGCCAGAAACGATTTGTTAGTAACATAAAAGTTTAATATTATTGGTTTAATTATGATATATGTATTAATTAGGGTGTGCTCCTAAATACTAAGAGAGGGCTGCAATTTCTGGGGCTATTCTGCCTTAGTGATCCGTTTCCAAATATTCTAGTTCTATAGTTGATATTCTAAAATATTAGCTAAAAAAAAAGAAGAAACTGAAAAAATATTCATTAAATGTTATTTTCAACTACAGGCCGATGAAAAATTACTAGGAAAAGGTGCCGCCACTGTAGTCCGAGGTAAAAAGAAGTCGCAAGAGGAACTGGAAAAAGAGGCCGCAGAAGCTGAACATGAACGGAAAAAAGCTGAGATATACAAGCAGTGGGGCAAAGGGTGAGAAGACATGTAGGGTTAACTAATTTTTACGACTCAAAACAAGATTTTTATTACAACATTTTTTTCACATAAATTAAAAGTTCTGTTCATTTTTAGAGCAAAATTCAGTAAGTTTAATGCTGGAAAAATTATCAAACTTGGCTCATGCTATTTTAAACCGCACTTGAGCCCTAGTTGCATTATTCAGAAAAATTCACAATGCAATTTAACGACTGTTTAATGTTGGCAGTTTTAATATAAAATCCGATATTTATATATTAAAAAAAAAATTATTTGGTTAAAAAAAAAATCATGATTTTGCTAACCCTGCTTATTGCACCAATTCGTTAATTAGTTCATTATACAAGTCTCAGGTAAATTATTGATGTACATCTTCATGAACATCCTCTGTGCACCTAATTGATATGCTGGTGAAGATTGATGAAAAAGTTGACATGCTCTATACATCTTATCGCTTTTAACATAATTCAGTTTGTAAATCTGTTGCTCTGGTAAAGGATTTGATGGTTTGGTGCAGTATAGCGTACCCAAATTTATGCCCATATTTGGTGTCCATTGTGTGGCATTAAATATAAAATATATCACTTTTTTTTTAACCCAAGTTTGAAGGAGAAATAACAAATAATAATTGTTTTTACCGTGAAAACGTAAATCACCATCTTTTGTCTGTGATGTCAAACATTGAATTCAAGCATTTGATGTCATATACATAGCAACGAGCTCGCTAAAAATGGTCATAAATCTTAGACCGCTATACTGCACTTTTCCGTATTTGATAGGGTACAGATGGAGTATTTTGACGTTGGTCATGTTTTACTTCGCTCGATATAATTTTCAACATTTCTTAACAAAATTTTGCAGATTAGCACAACAGGAAGAACAGGATCAGCGCGTACAGGAAGCACTCCACGAAACTGCGAAACCCTTTGCTCGTTACCGTGACGATGAAGATCTGGACGCCATGTTGAAATCTCAGGACAGAGAGGGAGACCCCATGTTAGCGTTCATCAAGAAGAAGCAGACTAAACAGGGCAAAAAAGGTAAGTAATTTTCTGTTATAAAAGTTTCTAAACTTATGTTTTCTGAAAATGGATGGAGGTTAATGGCTAAGTATTGGTAAAATGTTACGATTTAGTTTGAAGATGTATTAGGATAATCATGCATGTGCCATATACTACTGCCAAGTAAATTGAAATGCTTTAAGACAAGCAATTGAGAAGTTTAAACTTTAAAAAATTGTTTAAATTTCAGAAAAACCAATGTACAAAGGACCACAACCGCCTCCGAACAGGTTCAAAATTCCACCGGGATATCGATGGGACGGGTTGGATAGGAGTAACGGGTTCGAGAAACAATTCTTCCAGAAATTATCGGACAGAAAAGCCGTTAAAGAAATGGCTTATAAATGGAGTGTGGAAGAAATGTGATGCGTGTTAGTTATATTATGAGAGTGAGTGTTGCAATGATGGAAGAATCCGCAAGATTGGATTTACACGTTCAGACTTACTTACGAAAGAAATGATGGTATAATCTGTAATTGAAGAACAATTAGGCATGCTACAGTTTGCATGCTGCTGTTCTGACCAATTGCTCACCAAGTGAGCTTTTACACTGGATTAAAGAAGCATAAACTGGTTGTGAGGTTTTATTAGCGAAGGCTTTAATAAATAGGAAGCACTTTGCTCAGTTATTTTTTCTGCACAGCAGATGAATTGAATATGCAACGAAAAACTGTACACTGTATTGTAATTAAAAAATCATAAAAGATCTTCGGTGTTTAAATTTAATTATACATGTAATTATCCAAGAGCTGTTCCATTTAAAAAGGGGGGTGACCTGTACTCTTGATATCTTAATGTAGGAAAAACGGGGGGTGGGGTTGTCTGTCAAAAACTATATGTCAGGGCCACATCTAAAAAACTTCAGGTCCACCCCCCTTCTTTTTTAAATGAAACAGCCCCATTGATTCATTACTGTACATAGCGGCATGTCACAGTGATGTCAGTTAAACCACTGGCATTAGCTGATGAATATAATGAACTGTATATGCAGTATATGCTGCCTGAGAGAAGGCCAGTCTGTGACCTTTTCTAGCCATTGATTGGCTAGAAAAGGTCACAGACTTCAGAGGGAACACCTGCAAATGTAAGTCACAGAACGCTTGCCTTGTCATGTAAGTCCGGGATCAGGTCGTTTTGAGCAGCAGAACATTCCACAATCCCAGTGGAGTGCACTACTTGTATTTGTCAACTATTGGTAGATGATTTAAAATCGCCGGCCAATATGCTTGTGGTAAAACTTTTTATTTCAGAACTTTTACTTGCAACAGTTATTCCACTCACAACTTGAGCATCTTGCCATGGTTTTGCCTGGAGCTGAAGCCATTCTTGGCAAGCCAAAGTATCAGAAACAGTGTAGTAGCTGGGTGGTGTAACGGCTATTTCTGTGAAGGTCCTGACTCAGGTCCTGGTTCGAACCATGGCTCAGGCACTGTGAAATTAACTTGGCAGTCCCTTAATTGCTGAGGCAATTAAGACCCACCACAGAGCTCAACAGTATCAACCAACTTCACAATGTGTGTACCAGTGCCATCACGGTGGATGTCTAATGCCAAGTACCATTACTCCTGGGTGGGGTGAGGCATATTTGAAGAGCTCCTCGAGTCATGGTGGGGGTTGTAACCTGCTACGTTATGATTAGCCGGCGAACACTTTAACCACTAGTCAGCATCCCAAACACCACAGCATCCCATAAATGTGAAATTTTATGGACTCGTACAGTCATTATTCATTCTTCATAAGGGGCAAGGACCTGGCCCTATAAAGCGACTTTCTCATGTGCATTTTACTCAGTTTCACTGTGTTAAATTATGAATGATACTGGTCTAAAATATTTTACTTGAATGACCACCAGCCAAAGGCAGACATAATGATGAAATGAGGTTTGGTAGTCCACACCCAACGTACGCATTTAGTACCAGATGGTTGGGGTTTTTATTTGCTTTGCAGAGACACCATTATCAAAAACGTATTATTCGAATGAATATTTTATTGAATTGAGAAGGGAAGTACATTCAAAAAGACATCTGCAAAATTCTACTGTTTGACAGCAGTACAAATCCCACCAATAAAGTCACTGTAAAACTGAAATATTTCAGATTACTGGATATATTTCTTCAATAATACAAGGATAATACTTCAAGGATATTTGTTTCCACTATAAATCAAGTTGAATGATGTCATTCGACTATCTCGTTTGTTGGTTTCTATGGCGAAGTATCAAATTATGGTCCATTCCTTTGAGCTGTGGCAACCGGTCTGGCAGTCATTCCAGGTAAAGGTGCGGTTGACTACAAAGAAAATTGTCTCGTTAAAAGTTACTGTATTTATAGACAAACCTTAACGGCAAACTTTCAGGCCTACTAAGTCTTGTTAGGGCTGTTCCATTTATAAAAGAGGGGGGTGAAAAGGAAGGTTTTTGAAAAAGTGGGGGAGGGGGGTGAAAAGGCAGGTTTTTGAAAAAGTGGGGGAGGGGGTTCTTCAAAGAAAAAGAGGGAAACCACTATTTTCTTAATATCTAAATGTGGAAAAAAAGGTCTGTCAAAAAGCTGGGGTGCTGACAATGTTCCTGTCCACACTCCCCCTCCCCCCCCATTTTAAATGGAATAGCCCTGATGCGCTAACGGCTCGATATTTAGAGCATTCATTTTTTTCATCTTAGGCTTGCGTAAAACTAGCTAGAGATTTTTTTTCCGTAGTGTGAGGATTGTCTTACCTTTTCTTTAGCCCTTTTGCTGAGTATGTCAAATGTCCAAAAGTGCACCTGAAATTAAAGAAAGAAATTGAAAAACTACAACAGTACTGCAACACAATAAAGAATTTAAACATACAATTGAAGCATTACTCTAATGTAATAATTCTGAATTACAAATTATCAAGCGACAGTCCTTCAAAATGAAAATTTGATTATCAAGAAATACAAAATGTGAAGTAAAATAATACTTTCAAATGATAATAGACTATACACCCTTTTCGTCCGGCAGCCATGTTAGGCATTTTGCCTCATTGACCTTATTTTGATTACGTCATCATTACTTCTCCATTGTTATTGCACTCTGTGACCTCACCATGGCCATTGTCTACTGATGATGTCACAATACTTATATCTGAGTAGAAAGTGAGGTCAATGAGACAATGCCAACATGGCTGCCGCGTGAAAAGAGTATTGCAAAGAATTTACCGGCAATTGCGTTGGAGTAGCGATGCCTTGTACTCTTTTCATTGGTCCCAAATCCGAACTCTCTATGTCGTGAACCTGGTAATTTTTTTGTAAAATCATTATGCAACAGACAAGACTATGAATCAACACATTGATTTACACACAACAGATTTAATCTGTACTCACAGCAGTGACACTGTATCTGCCTATCAGACGAGTGTTGGATATTAGTGGCCCTCTGCTTATGTCCACATGGTCTCCTAATCGATAAAGTGTAACAATTGATCCCGTTTCCGACTGCTCTGCTATGGACGGGATCTGAGCAGCTTTGAATCTGAAAATGACCAAAGTAAATAAACATATGCCAGATTTGCCCAGGTTTACATTTGCACATTTCGAACCTAAGTCTACAGAACATTTAAAAAGCGTATTTATTTTATTTTATTGCAAAAGCCAAAAACTTGCCCAACTTGAATTAAATCACGTGGTTCATTAGAATTCAATTTAGGCAAGGGACTATATTTGAAACTTGCTAAGCTAAAAAATCCTGAATCCCTGGATATGATAAATTCATGTTATTCAAAAAGAATGCTATTTACCTGTTATCTTCAAACATTTTCAGCGCAAGTGAAGCGTCCACCTCCAGTCGCTCAAACTTCATGTCTTTATGATGCAACTGTCCTCCAATTCTGCTGAGACAGTGGAGTTCAGCCTGAGTTCAAAAAGGAAGATAATCATACATTTTGTAAGTTCTGAACACCTGCAACATGGCATTTAATATATTTGGTGATGATGCTTAATTTAGGTGGAGCCCCCCCCCCCCCCCCTCTCCCTCACTCTCTTTCATTGCCAACATTAATTGAATGTGTGACCTCAGAAGGATACGCCCTGGCTGAATCGACTCAACCCTTTCTTGATCATTTGTTAATAGAAGCCAAAGTCACCAAGTTAACAGTATATTTTGCAGGGCTTTCTGTAATTACACTTATGAGGCTGTCCCTAAGTAAGAAATTATGATATTATGTATACTGCATGCCAAATTGATCCGAATGTGAAAAACCAACCTGCGTGGGCTGCCAGTCTGGAAGTCCAAGGTCTACATCATAGATAAAGCTGCCGCTACGCACTGAAATGGTTCAACACAAATTACAGCAATACAATTGTTAACAGTACTCTGTATACAACTTGGAGGTGAGAGAACCAAAATTTGTATGGTGTAGAACCAGTGGTACCTTAGGTGTGGCTGGTGCCCCAAAGTTACCCAATCAAACTAACTTTTTTTAGGCAATACCAAAAGAAAGTTAGGTCTGATCTGATAATAATTTCCAATTTGCCGGGCACCAACCACACCCTTACAACCAATCCAATTATAAGTCACAAACAGTTTATTAAATTAATCAGACTCAACAAGGAAATCAGAGAAAATTTCTGAAAGCATTTTTAAATCTGAACACCTGGAATTCTAAGCCATCTTCACCGACTTATCGTATAATAAGAGTGCCCTGAGGAAAATTAAGACCAATGCATAACTTTATATGATCTTTTTCTAACGACTAAATTATAAATTGAGCAATGTTCTAGGGTATTACCACTTGGCTTAGGGAAACTGCACAGTTCAACAAAATGGTCGTCCTTGAATGCTCGATCTAAGATGTACCCAAGAATGAATGCACACGATCTCCAAAAAGCCTGCCATGTAATGAAAACAAAGTAAGATTAGTAGATCAATACAATCTTTTGAGCAATTTCTGCTGCTCTATTTCAAATATATAAACAATGCTGGTGCATAATAACATCTATGATTCAGTTTAACATGATAAGAAACAAACCTGGTTGACTAGGTTTGGATCTTCGTCTTTGAAATGTAAAAATTTCAGTTTACAGTTTTCGATGAGAGGGCGATGCATGTCCCACGGTTTGTCATTAACCAATGCAAGAACAGACCGTGTCATTAAGAGTTCTTGTATATCTGCAAATGAATAATCACAAAAAATGAGTTTTACAGCAAGCTTGAACCCTCAGAGTTTATTTAAAATAACTTATCTGATTAAAGCGTATTTAGTTTTTAAAAGTTGCACATTGGAGGGTTCTTTAGTCTTCTTCTTGGGAGATTTCTCCTCTAAATCAGGAGCACCATGTTTAGAGTAAAGTAGTAGTTTATGATACCAATAATTACTATTTCATTATAAATAAATTAAAACAATAAAAAATGTAAGGTTATTTGTTTTTACATTTCACATGACCCAAGATTGAAAAACGTAAACTGATAAATGACATGACAGTTGTGTTAGGGCCCCATTAATTTAAGTAACATCATTTAGTGTTTAACTTACGCATAGCTACGTTAAACGGTGTTGACAACCCTTTGTTCATGAGCAATGAGCAGTTTTCAGGAGGTCCTTCATGTTCCACTTCGATCTTTTCCACTCGTGTGATGTGAGCCAATTGTCTCGCTTGTTCCCTTCCGAATAATTCATTTTTCTTCTGTCTCACCTCTGTGTTGCTTAGTTTTCTTGATGAGTATGCTAAATTGAATAGAGCATATCTTACAATAGAGCATGAATATAGCGTGAATACAGCATATCCTTTCACAATTCAGGGCAATTTTATGGCTTTTTTATTTTAACATTTGCAAGACAACTATCATTCTCTGACTGATTTCAACTTTCAAGTGGACTGGACAACTTGTAAGCTGTTGCACAGTGTACTATACAGGTAAAGTTCCATGACCCTACTTTCCCGTTTTGCTGAGTCTTACATAGGCTATCTACTTTTGTGTCATTTCACGACATCTTGTTAGGGCCTTAGTCACAGGGATCTCTCCCAACTGAAAATGATTACCCACTGTTGGATAGATTGTAACAGTTACGGAGTAAATTAGCATCTGTAAATTGGCCAAAAAAAGTATAAAGTACAAAATTGTATTTAGCCTCATGGCCATTGGATTAGCATAATGCTACGTGGCTAATGCCAGAGAGAACCCTGGGCCTACACAAGAAGCCTGGAATGACATGTGTCAAAACAACATGGCCTGGCAGTTTCAATGTCACAAGGTATTTCACTTTATTTTACCAATTCCATCAGTTAAATAGACTTCTAAACAATAGTCACGCAACTTACATCTTTTAAGTAGTTTTGATGAATCACATATTTGTCTAATTATTCGTCCTGAATTCATGACTGACTGAATTTTTAAAGAAATATCACCAAATTTTAGCAGAAAACAAACTGCATGGCCGGCCGGAAGTTGGTTGGTGTCTCGTCAAATGTTTCGCCCTTAGACTATTTTGATTTCTTAAACTCAACATTAAATGTTTGGGACTGTTTTAGCAAGATAACATGCTGTGAAATAAAGGATGACTCAATAAGTGGAAAATCCATAAAGTTTGCTTTTAATGGAACAATATATGGCGGTTTTTGCTAATACGTCAGGTGGCAGCACAATCGCTTTTTTCGTCTCCTTGGTGACAGTGTAAACAATCATCGTCTTTGACAACCAAAACAGGGAGAGAAGTGGATAACTTGAATACTATTGTTATTGCTTTTGGAGACGCGACATATCCACAATGGTAAGGGTATACCTTGGAATGCCTGTTAATTATGTACGATAAAATAAAAATGTACAGCATTGTCAGTAGCTAGGCTGTGTCGAGTTCTGAGTTGCAACCATCAGTGCCAACAGTTGACAGTTTGACAGTTTTATGAATAACCTTATACTAGTTATAGGCTGTTGTGAAAAAATTATGTTATGCCAGAAATAAATACAATAAAATAATACATGAAATAACAATGACATTGACAGGTTTAAAACATACAAAAATTATGTTTCAGCACTCAAAGTCGATTATCACAACATTTGATAAAAATTGGTACAAATCTCAAACTCAAAGTCGGTGAAAATTTGTACATTCATCACAAAAAGTTATTTAGCAGAAATTTGGTACATCAGCACCTAATCATAATGTCAATAGATGGAGTTTGGATTAGAATTTTGGACAGTTCAACACATTTGTAATTGTAAACTCCGAAATTGAATGTCAATGGCACTGTGTTACACGTGTATTGATCTCCATGACACACGTACACAAATGATAATTAGTAAGTCCATATGCACCAAAAATGTCAGTTCTGTCAAATTTGGGTTTAAAAGTCACTCAAATTATAGCGGACCCAAAATTTGAAGTTCTAGCACAAATGAATAAAAATAATATTTGTGTAGCGTAGTGGGGGTTTGGGGCCGGTCGGCAGCCCCTGAGAAAAATAAAAGATGAACATTTAAAGACTGTGTTTATACTTGAAAATGAAAACAGCAGTCATTTGTGACATCATTTGAAGATTGAATTCAAGCACATGGTGTCATAGGAATTAATCAACAAGGCTCGCTAAATATGGTCATAAATTTGGGTTCGATACACCGCACTTTTTCCCTAACACATAATACGATATATCCTTATTTTTATTTTACCCTGGTGTGCAGAGAATGATGTTCAAGTTGTATTTATTTTCAGCCGGGCAGCACATTTAGTGGCTCAGGTAGCCACGCCTCAAGTGCATCTAGAAGAGCGCGCACCCGACAGTATTACAAAGTGGCCCATAATTCTCAAGTAGACGAATCATTGTTCGGAGAAGCTCACCATGTTACTAAGCGAAATGAAATGTTGCATGACAAACGGACTGGACCAGAGTCGCCAATCGAAACAGAAGCACGCAAAAGGAGTGCTGGGAAACAGAGGCGCAAACAAAATGGAAAAACAAACGACACCATCCAAGTTATCACTAAGGACCTCATCAGAAACCTCATGTAAGTGACATGAATCAGTATACATGGAGCTTAAGCAATTTAATTGTAATTTTGATATTTATAATGTATATTCTATGATTTCTAGGGTTGTCATTGATATAAATTTTTCATTCGCTATCAATATCATTACCCCATTTTCGATATTGCAATATCGCAAAATTGCACAAATTTTGTATTATCTGCATTCCCAGAGGAGTATATCTCCCAAGTCATTGTGAAACCATATACCTTTAATGTGATAACTACTAACCCAATTTACAAGGCAATCGGTTTGCAATTTTGGGTGGGGGCTGTGTAGTCAAGTGCTCATCAATGTCGATTTTTCGATATCGATATATTCTCGATTCATCGATATATAGCATATTGATGACAACCCTAATGATTTCTACCGACTTGAATTCTTTATTTCATAATCTGTCGTAAAAAGATTAATGAAAATGAAATCCTTAAATTTTTTGTATATTTTTTATGCAAAAACAAAAATTACCATGAACACTTTTATGAGCTGTAAAATTTAATGGTATGTTCAAATTATCTAAATGTATATATGACAGTAGCGGAATCAATTATGATTCATTAACTTGCAAAACCTGCATTGACATACTGGCAATGTATCAGGACGATCTATTAATATTTTGTAATATTTTTCCAGCGTACCACAAGAAGATCCTTCCGGCCAATCTCTGGTCATGACTTTTGACCAGTATCTGCACATTAGAGAGGCTGCTAAAGTTTTGACACCAGCTGAAAGATTGGCACAACTGGAGTCTGCTAAAAGATCAAGGGATGAATTGATGGTATGTGATAAGTTGAAATGTATTAGCTTACTTTCTTCCAGTTTGTCATCTTTTATTGCCACCACTTCAGTGATATGTAATTTTATACAATTGTACAGTCAATTTATAGCAATTTGTCTCAAGTCTGATCCGTCAAAACAACAGATCCTAATTTGTCATTTTGAAGAGATGTATAACTTAAACTACTGACATTCTAGCTTTAGAATCTGCCCACCCAGGTCAAAGTAGTTCCTTTTTCGATAAAGAATCAATCTGTTAGTTTTGTCATCAGTCAGTCACTATGTCAGTCATGTGCAATCAGTTAAACAGTCCGTCAGCCAGCTAGCTGCAATCAATCAATCAATCTCGGTCAGTCCTTTACAATCAGTCAATGAGTTTAGTCAGTCAGCCAGCAAGTTGCAATCAATAAATCAATCACAGTCAGTCAATCCTTTGCAATCAGTCCACCAGCCAGTCAGTCAGTCAGTGAGCCAGCTAGTGCAATCAATCAATCAATCAACCAACCAACCAACCAATCAATCCATCAACTGACCACTTAATCTTTTACAGGAACAGTTAGATGAGCAGAAGAACTTCATGAAGATGAAAGACATGCAGAGAATGAAGAACCACAAACTGTCGGAGTTAGAAGAGGAAGAACAGGAGAATAGAGAATATCTGCAGAAGAGAGCGAACCAGATGCGTCAAGAGCAGGAGGACGAGATTAAATACTTGAACGAGGTCTGTATCTACTCTACGGCATAGTAATGATTCAGACTCTGATTCAGACTCAAGATATTTATTTGCGATGAATATAACATTTAAAAATTGACTCCAGTTTAAATAAATATTATTGTATCCCGAGGAGACTCCTTTTATGAATTAATTATGTCGCTAGAAAAGGAGCCACCGCGCGTACAAAGTGAGCATTTTGCAGGTTTTGCATATGTACGACCACTATGGAGTTGTATATATATGTGTATAGAATTTTATGATGTGATCCTGGTACATAACTATTTTGGCAACAAGCACTTGGCTGTGAGGCCAGTGGCGGATTTAGGGGGGGGGGGGTTTGGGGGTTGCAAGCCCCCTTTGGTTAAAAAATAACATTCAGCTGTCCCCGCAATACATTTCAATTTGTCAACCCCCCGTTATACATTTTCTGGATCCACCGCCAGATTTCCGATGCTTGACAACTCATATTTGAATTTCAAGCATCGCAAAATATGCTATTCTAATGTGGCACCTTTAAAACACCTATAGCAGTTAAGCTAAAGATTTGCCTACAGTGCTAATTGCATGTCTTCATTTTCCAGTTGATCCTGAATGCAAAATGTCATGCCATTAGAGACGCACAAATTGTTGAGAAATCACATATCAAGGGTGAAATGACGGAGGAGGAGAAGAGACTGGATGAGATGATGGAGTTAGAGAGACAGAAGTCGATCATCATGCAACAAGAGATAGAAAATGAACGACGAGAGGAGAGATATTTGGGAGCCATGAAAGTCATGGAACAAATACAAGAAAACGAACAGGTATTTGGAGATGAAAAAAAATTAACGATTAATTGTATTCAAGATTATATATTCACCATGGTAAAAAAATCTGCATGGAACAAATACAAGGAAAAAAAAACATTTTGTTTTGTCCAAGGTAAATGAGTAATTTGTTTTCATGATTTTGTGTTCGCCAAGGTAATAAATCCAAACAAATTTTGAATAATCCAAATTTTGAATTGTCACAAAGATACTACAGATTACGAAATACAAAAATAGAAAAACTCAAAACATTCCTCAAAGATTTGAAATTTTAGTCTGAAATTTCATAAGCAGATGACAATTACTCTATTATATCTCAATGTATTTTTACATGTCTCAACACTTACATAGTCTGAGTCCTATTATATAGTCAGCTTATATGACCAGCTGCCTGAGGCAGTGATTAAATATGAGAGTGAGTAAATACAAGTAATGGTGTGTTCAGTTATGCTTTTGTAATGTCTCTGAGAGGAGAATGCCCGACCCGGGAATCTAACCCTAAGCGAGAGCATTGACCATTAAACCAAAGACTCACTCTTTGGTGCGAGGGTAACACCGTGCTGACACAGTTACACTTTGAAGTCCCACAAGTTAATGATGTTTTATCTTCACCACAGAACCGACTCCTAGAATTGGAACGCAAGGACCAAGAAAACCGACTTCAGCAAAAATACCTCGACAAACTTTGTGAGGAAGAAGCCGAGAGATTGAATAAGAGGAAACAGGAACAAGGGAGACTCAGGGTATCCATTTGTTTAGTTTTCTATTTAGAATTTATTTATTACTTACATTTTAATATTCATAAAAGGTCAACTGTTTTGCATTCAGCGAGGACATTTGTAAAACAGACAAACAATAGCTCCTACGAAATTTATTTCAGAGTAGAGCTACCCGGAAACCCGGGATATTTCAGCACAAAGTTAGAAGAAGAAGAATAGAAATTTTATTTGCAAAACTTTTTTTTTCTTTACAGGAGGAGCTGAACCAATGCAATGATGAGATCATAGAAAGGAGAGAAGTAGCGGTACAGCAAGAAAAACTCCTTGAACAAAAGGTAATGACCATCTTTGTGGCACTAAAATTGAGTGTAGTCTCTGCTAGGGACCCTGGAGAAACTGAAGTGACTTACTTTTACAATATTGCTACGCTCGTACATTGTATTGCTGACCGAACAAATTAGCGCTTTGTTTCCCGCTCCAGATTGCTTTTCAAACAGGGCATAATATCCTAAATGCGACGGTATTGTATTCCTTGAATGGTAATGAACAACTTTGAATCGACGACCATAGGTCAAAAGTGGCTTGGTTAGTTGTGCGGGCAAGATGGTGAGTAGCTCTAAATGAGACTCTATAGACGCTCGCGTTGCTCGCCCAATAATTAAAGTGAGTATAGATGGCTAAGGCAGTCAACTTGTAGACATAAGTGTAGTATAAAATCAGAAAAAATATTGACTATTGGGTTCGGATCCTAGCAATTTCAATATTTTTGTTAGATGTACAGATAAAATGATACTCAGAAAGCTTCAAATAACTTATAAGTAGCTAGAAGTTTACCAGTTTTAACTCAGTGAAGAGCTGTAAATGAATGTATTTTAAATGTTCGGCACAAGAATAGGAAGACAAATAAAGTTACAGTTCATTGATTTTCTAAATGCTTCACTGAAAGAGGATCTAAGGCCATTTTTAGCTAATTTAGTTGTCATGTATGAGATGTAAAACCAACTTCAGGAATAACCTTTGGTCTTACTGTAAATGAGAACTTTAAATTTAATCACACTACTTTTATTTTTCAAGGTCATAGAATGCCAATTTAATATTTTTCAAGGTCATAGCATGCCAATTTAATATTTTTCAAGGTCATGGAATGCCAATTTAATATTTTTCAAGGTCATAGAATCCCAATTTAATAATATTATGCGTTTGATTTTTTTTATCGTCTTGCTGTAAATTATTAAGTTTTTATCAATTCCGAATGTAATTGATTTTTCAAGGTCATAGAATACCAACAACAAAAAGCAGAAAGAGAAGCGGCGTTTGAAGCAGAACAAGAAAGAATCAGGATCGAGAAAGAAAAAGAAGTTGCTAAGTTACGAGCTCAGCAAGAAAGAGCAAGGGATGAACAGTCTGAGAGGGATGAGTTGAGAGCAAAGAGGGCGCAAGAACAAGCTGAGAGGTAAGGACAGTAAAAAAAAAAAAGAATTTGTCCCCCTCCCTTGGTTAAACATTTTTCTGGATCTGCCCCTGAAAGGATTGAGCCAAACTAATTCAGTGAGAGTGATTGGTTTCAGAGTACTCGATATTGCCAGTGTCCACTTTGAATTTGTATTAGGCATTGAAAAATAGAAACTTTATTTTGTGGTTGTGATGATTAAGCCCAGAAAAATATGGTAGGAAGGTCAGGAAGTTTTACCTAAAAAAAATTTTCTGACTAAAGATTTTTTACCCCTAAGATACACATTCAACAATGACCAATTTCATGTTATTCTTAGTGTCCATATATATTAAAATTTTTTCAACAAAGGTTAATGGTGTCCGAGTACACGATATCAAGACAAAATTGTGTCAGTTTGCAATTTTAATATCTAATTGCTAATTCTCTTCGTTTTTTTTTGCAGGGAGTGGCGGAAGAAAGAGGCAGAGGAAACAAAAAAGAAGGCGCAAACAGAATCGATGCTGAAATTTGCTCGAGCGGAACAGATGGAACATAAAGAACACTTCTTGGCCGTCCAAGCGCAGAGAGAGAGGGCCGACTTTGAACGCGTTTTGATGTCAGTATTGTCACTTTATTCCTTATATAATTTATTGCATAACATATAAATTAAATTCTATTACTAAAGAAATTTATAATCTGTGACAGAGCATATGGGGTTTTCTTTTTTGGTTGAGAAATTGCAATTTGTTTAACTTATCATTTTTATATAATGAACTTGGATGGTGACAATTAAAACTAGTAATTTCTGCATCCAATTAATCCTTTCTGTGTACAAATTGTTTTGTTGCTGTTGTGGCTCTGAATTTTAAGAATAACAGACGGGAAATAAGTTATTGTTAATATACTTTTTTAAGATTTCTGTTAAACATTTCTGTCTGTCATAAAAAAGAAAAGAAAAAAATCATAATCCTGATATCAACTTAACGTTTTCTGTTATGATTTTCATTGATTTGTTTGTTTAATTTTTAGAGCCCAGCAAGAGTTGGTAGAAAAAGAAAAGAGGGAGGAAATAGAGAAAGTCGGACAGCGCAGAGTTTACGCAGATGACGTGCGCAGTCAGATCAAGCAGAAGGAGGGACAGAAGATCGCAGATAGACAAGCGTTCTTCGAGGAGGGGGTGAAATTAGACGAGGAAGCAAAGTTACGTCGGGCAAAGTTGAACGAAGTGAAACGGAAAAAGCTAGAGGAACTTAAGTATGTAGTTGTATCATTTCTGAGTTTTTTTCCCTAATTTAAAGCCTACATATTGTTGACATGGAAAATTAATATGTACAAGGTATTTTACAACTGATGTTATAATTATTATAATAGTGCTTCTTGAATTATGATAACCAAAGATGGTAAAATTATTTAAATAATTAATGTCAAGAGTAAAGGTAAATTCTCTTGAACTTTTTTTTTAAATATGACATATGCAATATTTACAGGGTTTCCTGGAGTTCTGCTTTGGGTAGTTCCCCCATCTCTCCCCCCCCCCAAAAAAAAAATAAAATAAATAAAAATAAAGAAGCTTATACAACTGAGTCACTTAAAGAAAACAGAAAAGTAAAAGGAAAACCTGAGCCATTAATACGTGAATTGCCAGAACTTCCAGGAAACTCTGAACACAATCATCTTGTCTGAAATAATGACAACATTTTCCATTATATTTTATCAACGGTTACCTACATAATACCATTATTTCTTAATTTTGCTTTACTACAAACAGAGGCACAGGAATTGACATGCGCTATGTCCAGGAAGTAGCACGTAAAGCAAATGTGCCGATTGGTGCAAAATGAGTTTTATAAAAGGTGCCCCTTGATTTTTTATGCATCGGTGGTTGCTGGGATTTTGTTTTTTTACACTAAAATCTGCTTTGAAAATCTCTAAACAATTTCTAACATAGTGGTGTCCTTATTTTTCAAATCTTTGACTTATACTTTGTTTTTACTGTGTTCGTAATTAAAGAATTGAAGACTTTGACGAAATAAAAGAATTAGAATTTTTTATATAAAAAAAGAAGAAGGGTAAATTAAGTAAAACTACAAATTCTGATATTTACTAACAGTACCTTCAAATGTGTATGGGATGATTTTTAATCTACTACTGGATTGAGTTGTCATCAATGATCTTAATCGCTTGGATGCTAATTTTGCTTAAAGTGCTTTCAAGCTGCAGCACATTTTATTTTGTAACAAATTCCATTTTTTAAGGTCACATTGTTGTGCTTATTCACTTGAGGTACACATCAGTTCAAGGCTGCATGGATCTGTCTACAATTTGGTTGTTTTTCTTATCTTTCATCAAATGTCTGTTTAAAAGATGTCGTCATTTTGCACTTAAAAAATATAAAATAAATACTCAATTATTTGACAAACTTTTAATTGAATTGTATTGATTTATTAAGAAGCCAACTATTTTCATACTTGAAACAACTTTGTCACCCCAAGTGAAAAAATTGCCAGTTAGTTTAAGTTAGTCAAAAAATGAGTATTATTTTATATTGGAATTTGTTGGTAAATCAATTGCATGATTTAGGGTTTTTCTTTTATTACTTGAGTGCATGCAATTATAAATGTTCGTCATCATTTGAAATGAGCAAGATCTTATAATTTATGAGAAGAGACTTTTTCTGGTGTCGGGTCACTTAATTTACATTAATTAATTAATGCGCATTAACACTATGAATAAATTTATTGTATTAATAATTGTATCCTATGTAATGAATATGCGAGGTGCAGCAAAAAATATTGCAAAACCATTTGCTTTCATGTCATGTTTATCGGTAACCTATTTGGCTGTGCTTTGTTATTTCCCAATATTTTTTAATAGCCTCATCCGAAGCTAGTAATTAAAAAGTAAAGCTTAAGTTGCATTGATTGATGTAATATTAAATCTCTTTACAGGTCTCTCGGCATTCATGAAAAGTATTTGGCTCAGGTGGAAAGAAAAGTGAATCTACTTCAAAATGTTGCGACTTAATTTTAAAACAAAAATTAAATGAAGCAATTATGGAACAGAAGTTTTATTTATATTTAAAACAATTTCTAGTAAATGTAGAGATCTTATATATTTCATCTGTTTATTTGTAGAATACTGGTATCTTTAGTAAACTATTATTGTGAAAAATAATTACAACATATTCACTTTTGACCTAATGGTTGTCCCAGAATAACTTGTCTGTGTGTTTATATCTGTGATATTTTACATTTTGTTGTTTTATCATGTTGATTTATGAATGGTTGCTGTTAGGTTTAAATACACAAATTGCAAAATGATGTCACTAGATGAAATTTCTATTAGTTAACTATAAAGTTGTTTATGAAATTTATAATTTGTACATAATGTGTCTCTGTCGCATGTTGTAACTTTGGAATAAAACTATACATTAAGAGAACCAATACTCTGTTTTGTTGCCTTGATCTATTAATTGTCACAAGCTTCTTTTTTTTTACAGTCATTAATTGTCACAAGCGTCTTATTCTTTTTTTAACAGTCAGCTGTAAATAAAAAAAAATTTTCACAGTAAGCTGTAAATAGAAGATTTTTCACAGTCAGCTGTAGAAAAAAACCACATTTTTATTTCATTTCTGGTGATCTGAGTTTAACCAAGACTTGGTTTAACTTTAAGAAAGGCTAATTGATCACGTTTGAGCAGCCATGTAAACTCCTGGCCACAGTGGCTGGTATGTACATTGACTTAATGAATTGTATTGTGATTTACTTAAGATAAACCGTATAAAAATCCAGCTCTGTTTCACGAGCAAATTAACGCCTTATAAAATCGATACTAGCTTTAGCATCCTGCTTTGGCGCCAAATAGAATGTGGCGCGAAATAAAAAGTACTAGCTGCGACATCTAGCGAGCGCTTCAGTAAATACGCAGGAAGAAGAAGTCAAGCGTGGTTTTTGGGCGCTCTAAATATGCGAGGTGTGTAATCTCTCTTTATTCCTATTTTTACCCCAAAATTGTGCAAAATAATTATGTAGTTTTGTGCACGAGACATTAGAGCACCGTTTGTAATGATTGTTGTTAGCGATCGACTTATGTAATGTCGGAAAATCGAACGTAAAATAATCTGCGCAGACCGGGTAATTATCATAAAGAAATGAATGCAAAATGGCGGCGTCAGTCGCCTTTATTTTGAAATGACCGAACTTTGCATCAAGATTGATCTACTAATTACTGAATATCTGACTCTGATTTGTCGCGGAAATGTTCTAGATGGTCTTAGATACTGTATGCTAGTGTTGGTATAATACAGACAAGCCCAAATAAGGGAAAATTTGTTGTGAAAGATCAGACAGTGCTGATATGGAATTCCTGCTGTATCACGTGCTGTTGCCAAGGCCAAGGGTTGATGCCATCAATAAAGCTAAATAATGAAGTATCAGAATATAATTATTCTAGCTGTTCTAATTTGCTCTAGTTAGAAGTAAATGCATATTAATCAGAATTCTGCAGATCATTGTTGTTATGGAATGAAATTTATAGCCTAACTTGATAATGTTCATTTGGAAATTTTCTCAATTGAGTTGCAGTACGTCAAGTACATTTCTAGACCCTCAAGTTGATTAATTTGCCCCAAATATCCGTTTGCACCTAACAAGTATTGTTTTCATTGCAATGCTGGGTTTTTTTGGCTGGGTGTGACAAAGCTTGTTTGGGGGGGGGGGGTATGTTTCTTTGGCTGGGTGTGATAAAGCTTGTGTGGGGGAGGGTATATGTAAGGATTGCATTTCCTTTTTTTTTTGTGCGGGTAGTCCCGAACTGTGGCTGCTCCAATGGCTTTGATATGTCGTTGGTCGGGGGGGGGGGGGGGGGGGCTTGTTTAATTTGGGGTAGTGTCTTTGTCACCCCCTCCTAGAATAAAGGAGAAAAACATACTTGTAAGCTCCATGACACCTTGTGTATTCAGTGTATTAAGTTTTCCCATCGCCCAGTTGCAAAGAGGAAGTATTGTATTTGAAATTATTGTGTTGTGAAAGAATGTGCTAGCTTTCAGTTAAGGAAATCAAGTTCGTAGAACGTAATATTATAATAGTGTTGTAAATTTTATCACATTTTGTATTTCAGTGTCCGTTCAGTGATCTCATACTTGGAAAGTTACTCGTAGAGTGAAGACTTACTTTTGCTGAAGCTTTATACTTGACATATTGTCATTTTAGTCCCACCAAACTTTTGTGTCGATCACGTAATTCTCACTAAGACTCAACCATGAAGAAAAGTGCAGAAAACAGTGTTAAAGTCCTCCTGAGAGATACTATCCTGGCTTTGTGCAGGAATACATTAGCTTACAGATCCAAAGTATCCGTTGAAGGATTGATCGGAGTGACATTAGACGATGATGAAATTATACTTGTAAGCATCAATGACATGATAAGAGGGGATGACGGTAAGGACAGAGACGATTCCTCTGATTCGTCTGAATCAGAAAGTGACGGAGGGGGGAGTAGTAGAAAGAAAAAACGGAGACGGAGGAAACGTTCTGGTAGTAGAGACGGACAAGACGGCGCACCGACCCCCAAGAAATCAGACCCCGGCATCAAGATCAAAGGCGAAGACAACGACGACGTTATGGTAATTATCAAAGAGGAAACACCCGAAGAAAACCCGGATCTCGAATGGATGAAGAACATGGACTCGTCATTTCACCAACAGCCTCAGGACCAATCTGGAAACGTATACGGAAACTTCCCCAACTTACAATCATCTATGGGCGCGGCAGCTTATCCAGGACCTAGCACAATGGTTAGTGATGAACTGGTCAATTTGTGGTGGTTGAACTTTCTTTGAATATAAATCCAGGGATAAAATAAGAATCTTTACATTGAGTTTCCAGCTGTTATTTAATTAATGCTTTGAGTGCCAATGCTTAAATGTGATAAGTAATTAACTTGAATTGGCCAAAGACCATCATTACATTATCATATATACACCTGACGCTCAGGCTGACGGACTATTTGGGAATTACCAATCTGCAATTTACAATGTTCATAACCCAAAATTTGGGAACAGAAGCAATTAACTGATTTTTTTTATATGTATGGTTATCCTTTTTTTTTCTTTGCTATTTGCAATGAACACATACTTAAATCAAGCCCCATTGCCCTGAACAATCTAGTAATTACATATTTGTCTGATGTGCTAAAAAATTTGCCAGGAAGTATCTGTAAACCCCGGCTTAATATATTACGCGGGAGTTTGTTTATAAATTATAATCCTCATGGTTTTTTGCAGGCATCACAACAAGCAGTAACGACACAAGGACAAGGACCAGGACAACCACAACAACAAGGTGGGTGTCACCCCTTTCCTTATTTGGAAATACCCGAGAAAACTTAGTACTGTCTGGCATATCTTCAATACTAATGGGGGTTACGGTGTGCTGAAATTGTACCCGAAATTGGGTGTCAATTCGGTGATTCTGGGAGTCCGTGAATTGAAATTAGTTCATGATCATTGAGAAATTCAATGCTGAATTTGCTAGGTCTGAATCTTATTATTCTGTTCAGTATGACATAAGATTATTTATGTCTAAAAATATTTTTGGCGCATAGCAAAGTTTCAATTCTGAATTCATCCAAAGAGAGTAGCAAAACTAAGAAACTTTGCAAAACGTAAAATAGCAATAATGGCAATAAAATTGTTAAAATTCTTGGTTCTTGCGGTAAAAAACATCTGTATACATCAGGAACAGCATCAACTACAATTGTTGACAAAATTGCGAAAAGTATAAAATGTTAGCCGAATATATGAATGCCTCAAAGTTTGATGGGAGGCAATGGTTACTCGCTTGATCAGTCATGTTCACTTTCAATGTCAGGTGTAAGTTAGGTTATGTTAGGGAAAACATTCATCGTCAAGACTACATGGTATGCTGGAAGCAGGTGAGTGTTTGATATGATGAAACGCCTCTGTATGCTTTATACGTGAAATTAATTGGTGAAAATATCAATGCACTTGCTTGAAATACTCCAAACTTGAGAAGGAATTAAGTAAATTGGATATTGCAAAGTTACAATTTTGGTTCATTGAGAAACTGGTTTAGGCAATCTTGGTTTTTGTTTATTGGCTCAGAAGCTTTTTGTAAAGTAACGGTTAAGCCACGAAAAATAAGTTTGTAATTGACACCAATTGCATTGGTATTTTCATTTTATAAATGCTGTTTAGTGTTGTGCTTTTTTGTGTGCTGTATGTAGCCTCTGTGTGACATGGGCCTGAGTTTCTAATATACTAGCGGTATGGAAAAATTTCCCAACTTTGTTTTTGGAGAGTTGTACTTTGCTAAATACTTAGCTTAATTTCTCAGATAGGGCTTTGCCTGGTTAATGATCTCACTATTTATATATATTAGTTCCATGAATGGGATTTATCAAGAGAAAGATAGAACTATTAAATGAATGAAAATTGATTATGTAAATATTTATATAGTGAGATACGGAAACTCAAGCCCATGCAATGAATGAATGTGCGTGTACATGTATGCGAGTCGACAGCTCGAGATTGTTCATGCCTTCGAAGATTCCAACATTCTGTCATTAAATTTTATTGTTGCAGTTTGAATTGTTAGTGGTGCAGATAATGTTGATTGGCAAGTACATGCCATGTTGTACTATGCTAAGTGATACAATTACCATGATACCAGACTATCGTTTCTATAGTACTGTAATTAATAGTACTATTATAGGAGTAACTTCTGTCATTGTAAATTTTCTATGTCACCATGTCTGATTTAAAACGTCAGCATGTGTTAAAGGAATCTAAACATTAAAATAGATATTTTCATGTGTCGAAAGAAGTTGAAAGTAACTGACAAAGCGATGTTGCACTAATAGAGGATGTGCAATGCAGTGAAGAATCAAATTGTATATTGACACATATCAAATAAAGTGAGAAAATCATGCGAGGCTTGCTTAAGTTTGGGTTGGTAACAAACCTGTTCAATCTCTTGAATTTTGTAATACCATTTTTGGTCTGTATAAGTTGTAACAAACTCTACATATGTGAACTTTAAAGATTTATCAACTGTTCATTTATTGCCCTCATTTTGGATTTTTAAAGTAATTTGACAAACTAACAGCTCGCATGGTTTTCACAAATGGTGTTGTTAATTGAGTGTAATGGCCCTAAGAAGAGGACATAGAAGCGGATATTGCAGTGTTAGTTGTTGTAGGCTTCTAGTTTTGTATTTAGAACACAACAGGTAAGATTATACTTGTGTATTTGTTGCATACAGAGGTGTGATTGTGGAAACAACTGGTTGGTGATGGAGGTTACTAGATCTTGGGGAAAATGTTAACCCTAAATGTGTAGTATAATTATTTGAAGAATGTAATACTTGCTGTAAAATTCAATATGACAAAATAACATGTCATATACTTAGTGAACTCTCGAGTCAAGTAACTCTCTCTCACCGATATTACACTCGTCTCCACAATTTTTTTCGTACCAAATTTACACATTTTAGTGCAATTATACCACTGAGGAAACAGATTCTGCAAGTTACTTATAAATGAGTCGTTGTCTATGACCATATTTACGCCAGAATTGCATGTTAATAAACTGGTGATAACAATTTGGACAGTTTCAGATAGTTTGATATTTACGCAAGCTGGTCCAACTCGATTAATATAATGTTTTCATATCCGAAATAAGGAAATTCGGACCGTTCTTGTTGACTCAGTGGTGTAGTGTCTGAAATGTGTAGATTTTAATGCTATGTTTTCCTCATTGATTGCATGTATTATCATGCCATTTCGATTACTGTCCACAATCCAGTTGTTTAATCGTGAATAAAGTTTTGATGAGTCATAGCTCAGTGTTTTGGGAATATCAGAAAGTTCTCGCGTAGACGGATTGTGCGCATTGATCAGAATGGTTTGGTAGTTTGTCTTATTTTATTAGGGCAAAATATATGAAATAAATATGAAGTCATTATGCAGGGTGTGTTAACCAATTAGATTAGCGTGTTGTCAAACTACTGGTTTATTCTTTTTAGGGAAACCAATAAAGACTTCGTTGGTGCGTATTCATAAACATTTGCACATAGTGTGCAGTTAGTTATGAGGTTAAAACTAACAATATCGATTAGACCAAGTAAGTCAACTCAGAGAGTGTTTAGTGGAACATATAAGAACTCTACAAAAAGAAGATCCCAGAAGACTTGGAACTATCAGTTTAGCGTTTGACTAAATATCATTAATAACGTGAGGTTTATGAAAGTGAACATGACTGAAATGGGGGTTGCAATTATTGCCTTTAAAATGCCAGACAGGAACGGTTTTCAAAGGTATGTTTTACACAAAACCCAGAACAAGCAGGTTTTTTTTTATTTGTTGTAATTTTGATAAGTGGGCTGTCAGTTAAAAGGATTTTGAAAGAATTTAGCAAATCGTATTTCATAGAAATTTGATCTCGGAAATCCTATTATATGAAGTGGGATAGTAGAAATAAGATGATTATGAATTTTTACAACAGTCTGAAATTAATGATGGTTTTTTTTTTTATATTATTTTTTATAAAGGAAGGGACATTTTGAAAATGTTGGCTTTTGAGCCATTAGGACAAACCTGTAAAATGATTAAGATATTAAATGTTTTAAATAAACCTATAATATTTTTCTATTTGGTTGGGATTCTTCTGAAAATAAAAATTACTGAAGAAAAGATTGCTACATTTCGTTATAATTAGGTTTTAATGGGCTTTTTAGATTTTCGGAAAAATTAATATCTTACTGACTTGTTCTGGGTTATTTTGCATGCAGCCTGTCACGTACAGATCCTCCATTGTAATGAAAATAATAAACAACTTCAATATGTAAACAATATAAACTATATAACTAGTAGTATGAAGTAATAATTGATACAAATCTTACTGGCTCAATGCCATAGTATCTAGCTGCAGAGGAGCAGTAGTTATATCAGAGTCGTTCAGCTGGTAATTTTGCGTACAGACTCTAGCTCGGTTGATTGCAGTATAGTATAATATTGCAGTGATGTTTAATAATTGAGGATCTGTTTGTGACATTTTCAAGGCTGCGGTGGGCTAGTATGGTGCTGTTATTATATATCTGAAATTAGAAAAGCCGTTTGTAAATGGCTGATATTGTGTAATAAATTGTGGAATTCTGAACAATGAGTTGGTTTGGTGGCAAAATTCCTCTTTGGAGCGGCCAGCCAACATTTGACATCATGATTTTCTAGATTTGCGATGTATTAAACAACAGCACCCTACTTTCCCGTCCTGTATTTACATGTCAACAAAGCAGCTTTGAACATTATGTAACAATCTATAACAAAACCCTAAATTATATCTTCAATGTCGATGTACCTTGATATGGAACTTCACACTCTTTGTTGTTATTGGAAGTAAATTATTACGAGTGAACATTGACATAATTACCTCTAATTGTAATACACTTATATTGTGTTCCGCCTTAAAGAAATCCTAAAGCTGCTTTGTTCTTAATTTTTACCGTAGAAGTTCTCATGATTGTTATCATGATTTACATTAAAATTCCTGTTGTAGAGAGTGTATTTTTGACATTGAGATTTTTCCCCCCGTTACATAGAAATTTTTCTTTCCCTACATAGCTAATATTATCAGGTATCGAATAACTTTCAAGGTGAAGAATGCATATTACTCTTTAAGAATAAAAATATGTATATTGATATTTGTTTCATGAAATATAGAGATGTTTTTGTCATATATACTGTGTGATGTAAATCAGTTATATGTGATACTTCAAGATACTTATAATGTTATCTCTGTGTTCTATTGATTACAATTTCATTGAATTTATAATACTTACATGGATTCACTTATTGATCAGTTATCCTGGTTGTTATATTGCTGAATATTTCTTCGTCGAAATATTAATAAGTTGGGAACTACAAATTGACTTTACTGTGTTAGATGACTTCTACAAATTGATTTTACTGTGTTAGATGACTTCTACATACTCTGCTAACTTTAATACGTTAGACTACTTCTACATTCTCTACGAATTGGTCCACTCAAAACCAATGTAGTTCAGTGCAGTGGGATTATAATGCTGTATTTCTTGGTGAAAAAAAAGGAGTTTAAAAATATGCCAATGAGGCCAAACGTGGCATCAAAGTCACATAGTGTGAATTTAACTAAATACAGAACTCGTGATTTTGAATACTATTGAATCCGGATTGAAAATGTTTATTCATATGGCTACGATTTACAAATGAGTTTATAGTGAACGCCATGTATTGTAGTGGCATACTTTATGTTTTATGAATGATTTTTCATTGTCCAAAAAGTTGTAACTGGGTGTGTTACCATTGACTTAAGATGCATTTTCTACATAACCATAAAACCCATCAATAGCAGAAATGCGTGGAATTAACTAGGCCTTCTGATTGAGGAGTTTACTTCTGTGGCATTTTCGTCCATTCTGAAGGGAAATCCCGCTTTAGATAACTCTTTATTATCATGAGGAAATGTTTTGTTGTTGCATCTGTGTACATGCTCTGCAATATCATTATGAAAACTGGATCAGTCCGGACTTCTGCTATTTAGTCAGGTTAAATTGTAATGTATGACACATTTGCTTCCAAAATAAATTGTCCGGGCATTAACCAAGATAACACAAGATAACGCAAAATGTTTTCATAAATATTATTAAAAGATATATGCCACATAGTGATAAGGTTGGCATGACAGTGTTGGCGATACAGTGATATAACATAGAGCAACTTAATATATCCAAAATATGCCACATTTTTAATATAGTTGGCATAGATGTACTTCTGGCCTTGCGGTGATTAAACATAGAGCAAGTATTGAGACCACATTTTGATGTTTTCAGGTATCATCTATCACGGCCATCTGTCTGCTCCTCATCTTATGAACGCACAGACTGCTCCTTTCATTTGTTCACTGTGTGATAAAGTACTCCCTACCAATGTACTGTTTGACGACCATTATAGAAAGTGTGTTAAGAAGAAATTTAACTGTCCGCAATGTTCGAAAAGATTCGCCTCGTCACGAGATCTTCGAGCCCATGTCATGAGCAGACATCCTAGCAAAAACAATTGATTGACATTTGACGGGAATTTGTCCGTGAGACAAAGCCATAGAAAGACTTGAACTCGTATTTGGAGTTAGGTGACATTTGGATTTAATAGTCTTTTCACTGAACAGCCCTGAATTCAGCAAGACAAGTCTTTCCTCTCCTCTTATTACTCCTTTTGCTTTTCAGACATAGTAGGTCATAACTAACTGATTCCATAAATATATTTTCCCAGGGAAATAACAAAAATCAACTGAATGATGAGATGTCAAATATACGTTAAAATGCACTGAAATTACTGCTGCTAGGATGCACTTTGCTTCAGCCAATCACAGTCAAGGGCGGAACTTTTTCAGCCAATATAATTGCAGTATTCTGTCGTAGCCACCTGGTGGAAATATAGAGAACCTTCTGTGAAAATCCACTATTACTTGTGAGGCCGTGTTGGCTGGCCAGGCCAAAGAAGAAAGTTCTTCAAATTCATTGCATGGATTACCTTTCCCCTCAATAATAAGGTGTTATTTTACTCTGAAACAAACGGGTATGAAGCATTTTGTACGGTTATTGTGCAGTATATGGATGTGTCATATGATTGGCTTGGATTTAATTGTCTTTTTTGTATTGTGAATATCTGGTTGAAAAGTAGCAAAATACAAAATACAGTTTTGATTGGGGCACTTCCGGTTCGCATGACCATTGTGTAGACTCATTTTGGGACACCTACAGGAAGTGAGCTTCAAGTCAACTCCTCAATTAATTCTTATTGGCGCTTGTCTACCTTAACATGTCACATATTAAGGTGCAAGTTCATCGCTTGCAATAATATTTGGCAATTGGTATGACAAATTAGAAGGAACTTGACATTAAAGTCGCAGCCTATCACCTTGGTACAAGTAACCAGAGCCTTCAGTCTCCTGGTTGGAGGATAATATGTAACCATATCCTGAACTTGACATGCACAGTTATTGAACTTCAATAAACTTGACAACCTGGAACCATAGTGGCAAAATGTTACCATAGCTACACAAACTGTAACCATGGTGATGGGAACCTTTGTCTCTTTTTATGTTCCAGACCGATTGAATTTCTGCCAACCAGAGGTTCTCGCTTACTCTGGGGCACAACGTTGCGAATTCTGTCAGCAAATTTTCATGATGACTTCGACTCTTTTAGAACACAGAGCTATGTGTGCTCGTAAAAGTTTTATTTGCAATTTTTGCGGAAAACGATACATGTATAACAAGGACTTGAAGAGACATAATTCGCAAATTCATAAAGAACAGCGAATGAGTTCAACTTGAGTTCTTAAAAGTTGAATGGTGACCAACTAAGCTCTCTCCGTCCAGCTTTGACAGTATGGTTTTCTTCGATTTCTCAGCAATTACAAAGCCAAGAGAGAAATGAAGTTAATGAATCATCATTCTGCTCCTTTCCGACGGATAACAGAATTTCATGTCATCGCGATCGGTTCATTGTCTTGAACAATTCCAAAAATGTCCGTAGGATTGATATTGTGAGAAGTCATTCTTTAAATATTGCGTTGTGACATTTTTTTGGCAGACTAATGATCAGGTCTAGTCCTAAAAAATTACATTGCTGACAGCCACAACATGTCACTTATGAAGTGTATTAGTTCTGAGGATTTAATCATAAAACCCGGAATATGACTGAAGCTCTGTCTTGTTCCAGGCCATCAAAATGCGTCCACGGAGAGAAGCGGATACCCTGGAGCTCAACATTGCGATTTTTGTCAAAGTATATTTGTGACAACAGCTGCGCTCGTGGAACACAAATCTATGTGCTCTCGTAAAAACTTCACTTGCGATGTGTGTGGGAAAAGATACATGCATAAGCAAGCGCTGAAAAAGCACAGGGCGCACGTTCATGGTATCGGATAGTATGACGCACTTGGGATTCTTTTATCTGCTACATTTTGATATGGACATGATTCAAAGGAGCTTGTGGTCGTGAAAGTAAAGAACTCGCACCAGTACAATCCGGTTTGAACATCAGCTCCGAGTGTCACATGAATACATAGTGAGCATCACACATGGTGATGTTACGAGTTGGTGAATCACTGTGCCTGCTGTCGTGTTAAAGTCTGCGACAAACAAAGTAGTTCTTGTTCAGTGCATTGACTACTCTCTTATTATTGATATGAACAACGACACTTAAATCCCTTGCTTCCCACTAGGTTGATATTGATCAGACTGATTCCAATGGACTCAGCTTTAGGGTCTGACTGTCGAATATATGAAACTAAAACGAGAGCTTTAACAGTCTGCTACCATAGCGACAAGAGCTTAACAAAATGCTACCATAGCAACATAAAGTACACCAACTATTGCCATAGTGACTGGAACCTTTGTCTCTCTTTTCCAGGCCGATCGAATGTCTACCAACCAGAGGTTCTTTCTTACTCTGGCCCGGAACGTTGCGAATTTTGTCAACAAGTTTTCGTGACTACCACAGCTCTGGTAGAGCACAAAGCTAAATGCGCTCGGAAAAATTATATTTGTAATTTGTGTGGCAAGCGATACATGTATAACCAGGACTTGAAAAAACATAAATTGCAAATTCATAAAGAACAGAGGAATTCCATTTGAGGGATACTTTAATAGTTATGATTTATACATTAGTTGGTATGTGGTTGTTGGTCTCTTATGAATCCTTAATATGACTCAGTTAAAGAAGAGGAACTATTAGTACAAACTGACTTGTACGACTGTGGAGATCTTTATATACTGGAAATAAAGGGTTTAAGAATGGAATAATTGTGCATGTATTAAAATTGAGTGTTGGAACAAGTAAAGTAAATACACAAATCATTGAATTTAATAGCTTTATGTCTGTTATGATATGGTGTTAATACAGACTAGACCAATTGATTGTAGTTGGGGGATGACCGGCATAAGATAAGTGTTGGTTTTTGTTAATTGGACATCCATTTGGATTCCATTGTTATTGTATTCGATCGACTTTGCTATTAAACTGCAACTGACATTTTCTAAGTATGTTGTTGAGGATTTTGTGAAACTTCTATTGATGACCAAGTGGTTAAACTACTGGCTGGTTGAACGCAACGGGTCTCTGGTTCAAATCGCTTTTACTCCATTTATATGCTGACATTGCTGAGGGAGCTAAAACAACACCCTTTCGGTTATGGATAGATAAGTATCGTAGTGTGGACTCCAAAGCCTTATATCGTTGCATCTGATTACCCCCCCCCCCCCCCCCCCACCCTTGGGGTGAGGGGTAAATTTGTATCGTGATGTGGATTCCAAGCCTTCTCATCTCATCGTTATTTCTGCCTCTATCAGTCGGTCGTATGAGCTGAATAAGCTTCATATCAGCAACGTTGCCACGGTATAAGATTATAATTTCGCCTTTTGGGGGCATGATTGAAAGCTGAGGTACATCAGATTCAGCTATTTACCTCATTGATCGAATACATAGATACTTGCAATGACGTTGATGTTTGATTTCATTGCAGGCTTCGGACATTTAACAAGATCTCCAGTCCAACCAGGACCTAATATACCCGCTTCAATAGACCCTAGACACCATTGTCCTGTATGCAACAGTGTATTTACGAACCAGCTGGCTTTACAGGAGTGTTATGCGAAATGCCTAAGAAAGGCGTTTGTCTGTGATATTTGTCCTAAAAGATATTACAACAAGAAAGATTTGAAAAAGCATTACGCTCATGCGCATAGAATGGCTTTGAGCTGAAGGAATACTTTGTGAACTTCTGGATGCTCTTGGATGTCATCTTCAGATTGGAAACCTTTTCTAACTAATTTACTCTTATGTGACACTCGGCAGTCTCATACCATGGGGATGGTCAATACTCTAGTGGTCAGATTTACAGACAAGATCAACACTGAATAGAGTCTTTTTCACCGAGCAGCCATGAATTCAGCAAGACATAAGTCTTTCCTCTCCTCTTATTACTCATTTTGCTTTTCAGACATAGTAGGTCATACCTTACTGATTCCATATATAGAATTTTCTCTGGGAAATAACCCGAAATCAAATAAATGATAAGATGTCAAATATACATTAAAATGCACTGAAAATACTGCTGCTAGGATGCACTTTAAGTCAGCCAATCAGAGTGAAGGGTGAGAACTTTTTGTATGGTCAACATTGGAGGGATGCCATCTTTCGATACTCCCATTAAGGCTCGAATTATATAGCATGCAAATTGAATTTGTCTTGGCTAACCGGGTTTTCAGTACATTACTATCTCGTTTAGGTTGATGAATCATTCCTAGTTAGTGACACACAGTTATATCTTTTGCAGGCTTGTCACCTCTCATGCCAACTACTTCACAACCACGTGAAGGACCTAACTTCGACTCTTACAACAAAGCCATTCGCTGCAATCTGTGCATGAGTGTTTTCGCTAACGAAGATGCCGCTATTGCGTGTTACGAGAAATGTCAAAGGAAGTCGTTTGTTTGTGACTCGTGTCCGAAGAGATATTATAACAAAAGAGACTTGAAGAAGCACTATGCGATGAGACATGGAGGAGGGACTTCAAATGTATCAAGTAAACTCTGAAGTTTGAAGTATTTATCAAGTTTCATCGAAAGTTGTTCATAAGTGGTTACGGCTATGACATGACGTAAAGATATTGTTAACCCCAGCTCCTGTTTCATCAGGTTTTAGTAGGCTATTAGTTAACTAGGCAGCTTAAGATGGCTTTCTTTGTGTCTGGATTATTCTTGCAAGTTTGAGCCATAAGCCTGAAAACCAGGCACCTGACAGTGTTCTATTTTTATTACAGGACTTGACCAGACTTCCTTTTTAAAGGGACTATTGGCCAATGGCATGAAGTGTCATCTATGCTCAGGAGTATACACCACAGATGAGGCTTTAGCCGAGCATATAACAAAATGTCTGAGAAAGAACTGTGTCTGTGACATCTGCGGAAAAAGATACGCCACAAAACAAGGCCTTATAACGCATTATAAGAACCTACATAGAATTTCTTGAACTGAAAACTTCGCATTTTAAACCATGCATTATACATGTGGAAGAAGAATCGAGTGATTTTTTGGTGAAAGTTAGTGTGATTTCAATAACATGCTGAACATTTAACTCAGAATGTTAAATGATTATGAGCGATATGAGTCTTAGTAGGCTAACTAGGCAGCTCAAAATGGGGAGGCTTTCTTTATGACTGGTTATTCTTGCCTGAAAACCAGGCACCTGACAGTGTTCTATTCTTATTACAGGACTTGGACAGACTTCTTATTTAACGGGACCATTGGCCTATGGCATGAAGTGTCATCTATGCTCAGGAATATACACCACAGATGAGGCATTAGCCGAGCATATAACAAAATGTCAGAGAAAGAACTGTGTTTGTGACACCTGCGGAAAAAGATACTTCAAAAATCAAGACCTTAGATTGCATTATAAGAAAGTACATAGCATGTCTTGAACTGAAAACTTTACACTTTAAAACCATGCATTATACGTGTGAAAGAAGAATCATGTGCAAGTGATTTTGTTGCACAAGTTACCTGCTGGACGTTTAACTCGGAATGTCTGTATAATGAACTCCAGCCTGGGTGCTGCTAGCAAAGAAAGCGAGCAAAACAAAGTCTGCATGGCGCCAGTGGCATTGGGTCGTGGCATGCTCAAATGACCTAGCTGGAACACGGTGCAAAGTGCTTGAGGTCACCAGAACGAAAAGCTCACAACTCAAGTTTTGTTATTTATAGGATGATATGAAGAGATTATCACTGACCTGTGGATATTATGTATCGTTACAGGTCTGTTTTATGGCGGAATATCAAACTCCATGGCTTGTTCTCTGTGCAGCAAAATATTCCTCAGTGGACCAGCTTTAGACGAACATCTCGTGAAGTGCAGACGTAAAAATTTTGTTTGCTCTATGTGTGGCAAGCGATACTGGAAAAATTGGGACTTGAAGAAACATTACCAGACTGTACATGGCCAACTGTGACCACACTTCAATATTTTATGAGTTGGAAAATTTTGTTAGCATTGTTATGTCGTGCTATAAGCATTGTTATGTCATCCTACAAGCATTATTATGTCGCTATAAGCATTGTTATGTCGTCTATTAAGTAACTTATAAGGAACTTTTAACCTATGTTATTGACTGATTCACCTTTCATTGCGCTGTGAGCTGTTACAGTTTTGAAGAGAATTTGGTTGTTTCATTGTCTCACTTCGTTGTCTCTGCACTGGAGAGTGGAGACTTCAAACGCACAGGGAATGTCTTAGATGCTATAATATAAAATGGAGACTCCACTTACATCATAGTTACGATTGTGTAGTCTTCCAAGTTGTTGCTTAGGCTTCCGATGGTGGTCCTCGTCTATAATACTGGCGAAGTTTTATGTCAGTCACAATGGAATATATTGTCATGGTTGAGGCGTTGCTACAAAATGCTCATGTGAAATTGTGGTATTTAGTGCAGACGTAGGAAAGGCTTAGCACAGAAGACTGACACACATCATTCTCTGTTTTTGCAGACAAATTCCACCCACAAGGACATCTTCCGACTCATTCCCAGGGCTCAATAAATTGCAATCTTTGCGGTAACATATTCACTGGGCCTGGACCTCTGATGAGCCACATGCAGAAATGTCAGAAGAAAAAGTTTGTGTGCACAATTTGCGGGAAAAGATACTTAGAAAACCGAGCGTTGAAGAAGCATATTGCTCAAATGCATTCACAGGTTGTCTAACGTATCTTAGGCGGTTATATATAGGTTTTATTCTCTACTGAAAGATCTTTCCGTCATCCTATGCGACTGTTCCAATATTTTGCTCCAGTCCTACAAAAAATAATTGTACTGAATAAAATACAAAAAGTAGAGGAGGACACCCTATTGGAGTATTTTTTCTTATATAGTAATGGATATGATGCAAGTTTGCAGGCGTCGATATGGAAAAGTGTTCCAAACAAAAGAACAATATAGGAGACTTTAACCCTTTTAATTTCTTTGCCATAGTGCAAATATAATCTGTGTTACTGACAACTACAATATTTCATGACATGAATGAAAGACATCTATAATAATTTTGATTAATACCTGACACGACATACCTTCATCGTTGATTCAGTTGCGATTGTTAGATCTGACTCTGCTGAGAAACTGCCATTTTTCTTGTATTGTTTAATAGTACTTAAGTTCATGGTTGCAATTACATTGCCATTGATTGATGCTGAGATTATTTGTTGGTACTCGCTGTATGATAAGATGTACATAGTGTATTATAAGTCTGATATACTTCGAATAAAATATGAATGCACTGATGATTATGTTATGTAAATTCTGGTTTTGTCATTTATTGCTGACAACTGTTTCTCAACGACTTCTTTAACAGAAACACTGAATGGACTAAATTGTCCTGAAGTTATGCACTTGAATCATTGGGGGGGGGGGGGGGGGAAGAGATTTGTCCTGAAGCTATTTTAGCATTGTTATATATGAGTCCCTGGAATGGTTGTGCTGCCCTTGGAGGATCAATTATTTCCACTTACTGAATAAGCGATGCTTGGATTTGAAGTGACGAGCGACAACTTGTCAGATTATGAATCTCAGTTCAGATAGTTAGGCTGTTTTATCAATGCTGACTCCTTGTGTAGGACCAACGCGAATGACCAACTGGTTAACGGGTTGTTTTTAAGCATTACATAACTAACCTAAAAGGTTCACAATTCCACATCAGCAGCCTCATTGTTGAGTAACTAACATTAGGTTTCCTTTGACTTTCAGGCCCAGGACTCTACGACATGGATGACCCGTTTGACCTCGGTCATTCTGACCGAGTGTGTTGTCATTTGTGCGGAGCAATTTTTGTCGCAAAACCTGCATTTGAACAACATGTCCTGAAATGTGCAGACAAAAAGGAAATATGCACGTACTGTCGCAAAAGATACAAAGACGTACGAGATCTGAGAAAGCACCTGAAGGCTAAACATGGAATTGAATAGTCTCAGAAGTGCGTCAGAAGAATCCCAGCCACCTAGCATAGGCGGGTGTCTGAAGTTAACTGTACATGGCTTGATTTAGTTGATTCAGTAAATAAGACTGGTGGAATTATACCTTCCTTCTTGTGATGACGTAGTTGACAAGTGTTGATGTGAATAATCATTGCTACTTAGATGAAGTGGATGTCTGAAGTTGATGTACATGGCTTTCTGTAGTAAATATGAGGATACTGTACATGGCTTTTTATGATTTTGGTGACAACTGTTGTGTGAGGAGTATTGACTCACAGCTAACTTAGCTGATTAAGTATGTAGGATATATATCTGTCATTTCAGTTTAATATCTGTCATTCTTGTTAGGCTGATAATGTGATGATCAAGTTAATCGTTGAATACATTTCTTAAGGGATTTTGATGAGCTAAAAAAGCACAAACGCAATGCTTTACATGTGTTGGTTTTCTAAGGAGGTGTGATTTTCTACCTCAGGACTGAGACTTCTTCTACGTTCCTAATAGCTCCAAGTGAAGGAATTCGACTTGGTCATACACTAACAGTCCTTCTGTCCTTGTTTACTCCACTCCTCTTAACGAAAAATCAGTTAGCATGATGGACATATAGACGATTCACGGCTGAGAAGCTTTTGCAGGTTTTGGAGTGTATCAAAATCCAGGCGCTACAATATCACATGAAAAACAAGGTCTACATACAGATTGCCCAGCTTACAACTTTTCATGTTTGATTGCAGGGCATATTGGACAGATGATGCATGTACCTGGGGTAACTGGACAAATACTAAAATGCCACTTATGTGATGGCATTTATGTCTCTGGAGCTGCCCTCGATGCCCATCTACAGAAATGCCTTTTGAAAAAACGTCGTTGTGAAATATGTGGAAAACGATATCGACATCAGCTGGACTTAAATTCGCATTTGCAAAAAATCCACGGCGTAAAGAAATAATTATTAGCCATTGTAAAGTAATGAACCCATGTATGTATGGCTGATCGTGTGCTGTAGTGAAAAAATTTTCATAAACGGGCTTCTAATTATTTATATGCCACATAAGGTCGGTTCCTGAGATTGATTTATGATGGACTTTTATCATTCCTTCGGACACAAAATTGGACTGGTGTCTTCTGTATTGTTAATTAATAATGTGGTGGTTGCCACTGACTTTGTCATATATAGTTATTTATGCCTATAGTCAACTAGACATTCAATTTTGCATCGAGTCTCATGATTGAGAAGAACTAAGGAGACATTCGTTGTGGACGGGAACTGAAAGAGTCGCCAGTATTCAGGAAAAGTTAAAAGGAAGTTCAGTGAATGAACATTGCCACCCGAATCTGATTGCGTTACAATGATAAAGCATTGTATGAATGAAAACACAATATATCACTATTGATCGTGTACCATGATGATGTCACAATATCCTGTGGCCACCTGGTGGATTATGATGGCACTAGTTTCAATGATACAATGGACACGGGACGGAATATAGCGAGAATAGTTGTGTAATACATGGGACCTGTTAAACGTGGTATTTGAGACTGATGATCGTATTTTCCTATTGGTTCCAGGTCTCCCATGGACAGAACATAACATAGGCGCAAGTCCCGGGATGTTGGCCAACCCTGAGATGGCTAAAAATTGCCCGCTATGCGGAAGTATTTATGTTAACACCTATGCACTTCAGGATCACATGAACAAATGCAGGAAAAAGCGACAAATTTGTACAATGTGCGGCAAACGTTACAACAATAAGATCGACCTCCAGCGTCACATACAACATGTGCATAAGACCACGCCTCCTGAAAACTGAGTTTGAAGGAGTATGGAGGATTCATTGGACACTTATGTGATGCACTTAAGTGATATGGTGGCGCAGAAGGACCCGAAATAAGATTGTGAACTTGGGAGCGTCACTGAGCCTGAAAATATGAAATTTTTTAGAGTCCTAAAGATGCAAAGTTCCCCTAAATGAGCAAATACAACTTTTGCAGGTGATACAGAAGACCGCTGCCCTTCTTCATGCAGTAAATTGAAAATAGATTTATGGCATATTACAGAATATTAAAGTGGTCAGAAAATTGTGTATAATATGATGGATTCAACAAACAATAAGACATTGCTATAATATAAATTTTGAGCCATGGGTTTTGTATATGGCCCAAGTGCGATGTATTAAGTTCTCCACTTGATTTATTGCGATATGTATTTGATTTGATTAGAACCTCAACCAAATTTGTAAGCTTTATGAAGATGATCATGTTGGGACTCAATAAATTGCTCCGTGATTTCATTGACAGTGTTCATAATTGTTTGTCTCCGAACTGTCTGATCAAGAGCTGTCTATAGATACTGCATAAACTCTGGCTATATAAGATGCTTGCTACAATTAGCGTGATATGCATTCCTACTGCAACGGATACTGATGTAGGTACTTGAGCCATCCTCAAATTGTGTTGCCTGCAGGGTTGAACATACTTACCCTGAATGAATTACAGACATAGTAAAATAGGAAATCGATAATGGAGACGAAATGCCGTTTCTTCTGGTTCATTTCTGTGTTTTGGTAGGGTACCCATTTTACATAAAACTGCATGAACTGGCTCTTAGAGGCTGCCCAGTAATTTGACTGCAATTCTGTCCTAAAATCATTTAAATGTAGCTTTAACACAAATACAAGTTGTCCAACTTTTATTACAAGCATAGCGCAGGATCACTTGTTTAGCTGAAGGTCTGCATTTGAGCAAATAATGCATAATGCATTAAGATGGCTCAAGACTTCCACACTGTACTGTACTTGAACTCTTTAAATGTTGAGGAACAAAACACTGAATAAGATGCATCTATTTTCAGTGCCATTCAGGAGCCAACAGTTTTATGACTTGTCCGTCATGAACCCGGCAGCTATGGGTACACCAAAAACGTGTCCACTTTGTCAAAAAATATTCACGGGCGACGCTGCATTTCACAGCCACATGTCGAAATGCCAGAGGAAGAAATTCATATGTCCTTTGTGTGGAAAGAGGTTTTATGGATCGACTGATTTGAAAAGACACAATAAAACTGTTCATGGAATTGAAGGATAATTGAAAGTTGGGTTGACAGATACTTCGATTATGGCTATGATTTTGGTACTTTCCCCTTCAAGTTGCCTTTTGTTACGATCACAGATTGTGTGAAGTGCGATATCAATCTTCATCTCTAATTATAAAGTAATATAGATTATTAATGGGACTCTCTTGGGGTTTATTTTGCAGACGGGACATTCCTCTCGGCGTATCTGGGCACCCCTCCCCTCGGCCAACTAAAAGATAACCCAAGTTCGCTGACGTACGAATGTAAATCTTGCCCGCTCTGCAATAAGATATTTGCAAACAGTATGGCGTTCCAAGCGCATTACAGCATGTGTTCTAGTAAGAAGCATGTATGCATTACATGCGGCAAAAGATTTCATAGATCTATCGATCTTCGGAAGCATGCCTCATCTGCACATCCGCCTTGAATGCTTTTAACGAGTGTCCTGATTACTATTAATGTTCTTCGCATCGTGCTTATTATCTACACGAACTGGTTTTGTCGAAAGGAGATACCAAAGTGTCATGGGGCTAAGAATAGGTAAATCATTTATACTTAGTGGCTGAATCATTACCACACATGTCGTAAATAGTACTTTAGCTACAAGAACTGGTTTTGTCTAACGTAGATCTACATCAAAGGGATAAAACACGAAGAAAAGGTCAATTATTTTCTTCTTTGTTACAACTTTTGATATAGTAAATAGTATTTTCTACAGGAACTGATTGTGTCAATTATGAATACCGAAGTATTTAACACTAAGAATCGTAAAAAGGTTGATCAGTTTCTTCTGCGAGTAATGTGTCATGGATTCGTTATGAAGATTATGGTCAGTTGCTGGTCGAATACCAAATAGATGTAGTTTCTATGCGAAGCCGCGACTAAATGGCTACTTATGATTTATGACATAATTGAACATGAAAAGCTTGTGGATTGGTTTGTTAACTGAGAAAAGAGTATATTTTTCTGTGAATTATTAATGCGTAATTGATTTGTTAATACTTGTGCATTATGTAATAACTTGTACATCTTATTGCATTGAGATTTTATACTGGTGGTTCACTTGGATAAAATAAAATAACATTGTTTAATATGACATTACGTGTGTTGGTGTGTTTTAAGATATATAGCTATTTTAGTAGGAATTTCTGAGAATTTAATGCAGGTTCTGTTCATCATCTTCTAGGATATTGGATTTGCTTACTGGTCATTGTGCAGTAATAATCATCAAAAAGTTATTCATTGGAGTTAAATGGCTCGAAACGGCACTGACCGTATATGCCGAAGCAACTGAGGGAGTTGGGCCTGCCACAATGTGTAGCATGGTGTATTCATCTAACACATTGCTAGTTGACTTAATTTTAAGCCAATAGCAGCCAAGCATTAAGCCAGTGGCAAAGAGACAATATATCAAATAAATATGAAAGTATCATACACTAGCAATTATACATTGGCTCGTATTTTACTTGCCAGTTATGCAACACCACAATGGAGGTTGGCTGAGCGCACCAAATATTTCAACCTATTCAAAAAATCCTGCTGCAGGTTTTGGACAGCAGTGATCAAGTAATGTCACGATTTCACAACACACTGCTGCAAGTACCCAATACCTTACTCCTGCATGTTGTGGACATCCGTGTCTTTCAGAATTTGTGACAAAATATTTGTAAATGACGTAGTTCTGAAGCATTTTACATTTGGATGCAGGACAGAAATTAGACAGTTTTAAGTGTTTTTTAGTATTCATAAACATGCGTAGTTACTCAATTGCATTTCTGGTTGATTTGATTTTTTCTGGTAGTTAAGTATATAAATTAAAAGTGTTCACAGATTCATTGATGGTGCTCTTTGCTATATACCTTTTATACAAAATACAAATAAACAAGTGATATATGGAGATTCTTCCCTTTGAGTGCAGCACATTAACATAGCTTCCGTGCAAATTATTATATGCAAAAACTGCCTGAGAAATACCAAATATGAGACCCTCAATTGCTTTAAATTCCAGTTATTGGCAACACCCAAACATGGCAAGACTTTTTGGCGGTTGCAATGGACCCGGCGGCGCCCCCTAGTTGCGCTCGGATGCAGTGTAACCTGTGCGGAAAAGTTTTCATTGGCCAGGATCTTCACCGGGAACATTATAACAAGTGTCGTCTGAAGAAAATTGTGTGTCAGATTTGCGGAACGAGGTTTTGGCGACCCGTTCATTTGCAGAAACATGTGAAAGAAAAGCACTCGGGATGATTATTTAATTGAATTCAGAAAATCTGCTGCATTTTCTTCGACATGGAGTTGGACTGAACTGATGAAATCGTCAGTAGTAGTAAAATAACTGTAGCCCTTTCCTCTGAAAAATAATTGTTTAACTTACAAGAACTGTTGGCCTAATTCTTGTTTAAGACTAATTCCTAGAGAATTGTCAAGAATTTGAAATGCTCTTACTATTCCATTTGAATGCTTTGGTACTGATTGAAGATGAATATTTTTAATATAAGAATGCATCTTTACTAATAAATATTGTCAGATGCGTAGTTGTTTTCTCATAGTTCGCCTTAAGTGTGGTGTATGCACAATTGTCCTTATATATGTTTTCCTGTTGGTTTTTTGGTAGTTTCGGTATCTGAATCATGGTAGGTTAAATACACTTGCTGTGGACTAATATTCTTGGAAGTTAACCAAAACAAAACCTGAATATTGTTGTTCAGTAATTCTCTAGTAATATTGAGTTAGGAGTACGTTTGATTTGCCTTATAAACGACTTACTATACTTGAGGTAATATTTCTCGAATTTAATCATCGTGTTCGATTAGGCACTAGCAGTGGTCTTACAGTCGTTTCCGAAAGTCCATGGTCTATATATCACCAAACTGACTCCAGCACAATTTGTTCATTGCAGGATATGCCCTTGCGTCAGCAATGGGTTTAATGCTACAAGGATATGGAAATACTCGAAAACATCGCTCTGTTTCTACTTCTGAATCTGCCGCAAATATCGGTGACCTGGAACCGACGATGCCCCTTTCAGGATCATCCCTAGCAGCCTCTTGTCCATATTGCAATAAGATCTACGTTAATTTAGAAGTTATGCAGGAACATATTATAAAATGCAAAGCCAAGAAGCACATTTGTCATATTTGCGGGCTACGCTGTTTGGTACCCGCTCATCTTAGAAAGCACTTGGCTACAGTGCATCCCGAACATGCTGCTCAATAGAGGAGGAATGACAATTCCAAGATAAGCTAAAGCTGGTGAAAGTACTTGCAATTGTATGGAACATGCTACGAAATAGACTATCAATGGGAATAAGTAGAGGGAAAGTTAACTGATAGTGAAAACACTTACAGTGGTATGGCTGAAATTAAATACAGCTGAACTTCAAATTGCATTCATTTTGTCCTTCATTTGTGACTTAATAAAATTGTCAATTTATGATGGATATTTGATGTGCAATGTTTGCTATGGATATCTGATCTATGTGGAAAATTTTGTTGTGGTTTATTGAGTAAATGACACTTTGTGATGAACTATTTATTCAATATCTTGAGCTATAGAACACATTAGGATGTTCAGAGTGAAAGAAGTTCATTGCTCAGAATCAGTTGAAGGCGCAAATGCCAATATAGAGTTTGCAAACATTATAGAGAACTCCACGGATAACATATAATGGTTGGAGATACACCGCAAATCTCGCAAATCTGCTAAAAACGGAAATGTGATATTCTTGCAGATGTTATGGTAGGACTTGGGATAATTCAAAGGCAACCCTGGACAGGAAGCAATTTATCCAGCAGCGAACAACTTGTAGCCAACAAAGGATTCAACCCTGAAAATGAAGTCATGAAATGTCCGCTGTGTGCAAAGATTTACATCAATCAAGCGACTCTTCAGGAACATATGCAGAAGTGTAGCATAAAGAGACATCGGTGTAATATTTGCGGATCGAGATTTCGCGATAAGGGATACTTGCGAAAACACCTGGCCCAAGTTCATCACATTACTGACATGTGATAGATAAAGCAAGATGGTGACAGTGAAATCCTAGATTGTGCTATTTACTCTGTTCGCATTCCATTTGATATGAATTAGGATAAAGTTGTCCATATTACTGCATTAAGTTTAGAGGATGTTGTTGCATATTGGGATTTGTTCATTCGGTAATTAATAAAATTGAGAAGTATTGATTATCGATGCTCATTAAGTTCCAAGTTGTGTCATTATTATATATGTAGTATTCTGTCTGTTTACCTTGAAGTTATTTTTTGTAAGGACATAATAGGAACACTGTGTTTGTACATTCTGTCTATGCTAAAGTGGTTTATGAGCAAATGTGCTGTGTTAGGGGCGGGGCTAGCACAGTGGTAGCAGCTGGGCTTCCAATCACTGGGTCCCGGGTTCAATTCCCGGTCGAGCCTTTGTTGGATGTCTGTTTCTTCCTTCGTCTCATTGCCATGGTCCCTACCTGTCCTAATTAGCCCATCAGGTGCAGAAATACAGGACGTAAAACCCTTATCCATCACCACCAAAGTGAAGTGTTAGCCATTCAATGTAACAGAATGTGTGTGCTTAGATATTTGGTATGGCATCCGGTATTTCGCGAGGATGAACACTTCATATATTTCTGTACATGTAGTGGTAATTACACCAGGATTTGATAACTGAGTTAAAGGATGGAACATTGTTGGTTTCAGGGATGAACTTTCAGGCAATGTACCCACAGATGGCTCAAGTCTCTCAACCTAACCCACCGATGATTTCACACGCAAAATCTTGTCCTCTGTGCGGGAAAATATTCACGGGCGAAGACGTTTATCAAGCTCACCTCCGAAAATGCCAAGGGAAGAAATATATTTGTAACATTTGTGGTCAACGATGTCATTATCCGTCGACTCTCAAAAAACATCTGGAGATGCATAAGAAATAGGATTGGTGATATTGCGGAACCCTGAAGGATAGTCAAGTGGAATATGCCTATGACTTATAAAGTAGATTTGGAGGCTTAGTAACTGAGAGTTCTACAGAAATGTCCATAATAAAATGAATCTCCCAATGAAGAGGTTGAAAGTTGATTTTATGTGCGATTGGCCCTTCGAAATTATTGAGATTTGCCATCAAATACAGGTCTCTAGGATCATCTAGGATGGATTAATTTTGAAACTCAATCACCATGCGAAGGAAACAAAGTTAACATCATGTGAGAACAGTCTCAGCTACACCCAATATTATATTTGACATTTTGAAGCAAATGTACTGGCGAGTACATAAATAACATCTGTCTTATTGGTTTTGTTGATATCATTCAAAAGGAGTGTGCCAGATCATTTTGTGGAATGGAGACTTAGATTCGTTTGATTATTTTCAGGCATGTGGCCTAGTGTCGGAACAACACTACCTCCTGCAAATGTCCCGACTAATGCTAAAATCGGAGCATCGGAAAATGCCGAACAATGTCAACTTTGTGGAAGGATCTATCTGAGCCGACACATCTTAATGGATCACATAGCAAAATGTCAGAAGAAAAAATATGTCTGCCGAATATGCGGGTCAAGATGTCCGTCTTCAACGCACTTGGCGAGGCATATGAAAGTACATAACAAATGAATGGGAGTCATTACTTACATTTGGTGCTTATTATTGGAGAACTGAACCGCATGCTCTTGTATATGACTGATATCTTTACTATGTTGTTGGAAAATCTACACAGCAGTATATGATAGTGGAGAAAGTGGTTGATTTTGCGAAAAATAACGGCTTTTCTGGATAGCTGGTATTATTTTCAGTGGACTATACAACTCGTCCTCTTTATATCTACAAGACTTTGGGAATTGCCAAGTCTGCAGATGTTTGGAACACAACATCTAAAGCATATATCCTGTATGGTTGCAGGTGCCTGGGAACAGAACCCTGGATCTTTCAGTGCCTTTTTCACCGTATCACAGGATCGGGAATTGTACACTTGCAATTTGTGCGGAAAGAAATACCTGTCCAAACCTGCTGTCCAGGATCATATTAGAAAATGCGAAAAGAAAAAATATATCTGCCCTGTTTGTGGACAGAGATGTCATTCTAACTATCATGTTCAGAAGCATATGAAGGCTTTGCATGGAACATATAAGACTTGATGTCTGGAACTTTTTGTTGCGCAAGGTATTGCGATACACGACAAAAAACTGCTATTGAACCGTGGTCAACTTGTGGAATATTATGGAATTTGTTCTCATTTCTGATGTTGATGGACTTTGATTAATATGACTTGATGATGCATGTACAATTGGAACACTCCTTCAGGATATAAGGGAGGGGGCCTAGCTCAGTGGTAGCACACTGGGCTTGCGACCACTGGGTCCCAGGTTAGATTCCCGGTCGAGCCTAAGGCTGTTTAATCCTTCATCTCATTGCCATGGAGCTTGCCTGCCCGAATTAGCCCATCAGGTGCAGAGAAACAGGACGTAAAGCCCTAATCCACCACGACCACCCCTTCAGGATGTATAATAATTTGCTCTCATTGTTGTGGTGGTTGAAGATAATTATAACTTTTCATCCGTGACCTTCACTCTGCATCTGGCAGATGAAGTATTGGAGAAGCCAAATATACAAAAATTAGTTAAGCAAAAATCTTAAGTCTACTGTATGGTTGCAGGTGGATGGTTGGTTCAACCTGGACCAAGTCAAAGCTCGTATACCAAGCCACAGGATTCGGAGACGACTCGGATGTTCGCGTCACCCAAAGCATCAGTTAGGGAGCCGTCTCAATTTTCTTGTCGAACTTGCGGCAACATTTACACCAACTTTGGCATATGGCAAGAACATGAATTGAAATGTTCCAGTAAATCGTTCGTTTGTCCTGTCTGTCAGAAGCGATTTTCGCAATCAGGGACGTTGAACAGACACATGAAGATACATGCTCGGTGAATAAATGGATTCGGGTGTGATTATGGCAACATGAATGAGATAAATATGTTGGAAATTATTAAGAGTTTTGTTTCCAAATTTATGCAGCATGAAATTGTTCAGCAAATCAAATTACAGCACATTTATAGCTCTTTAGGTCGTTAGGTTGTGAGGATGGATAAATGGATTTGTGTGTTTTTACAGCAAAATGATTGAGATACTACAGTGTACATAAGTTTTAAATTGTTGGTAAATATTTTGTTGGCGTTTTGTATAAAAAAAATATCCAGCCCTAGATTGATCAAATCGCCAAACAAATATTTTTTTTAGCACCTAAGTCTTTATGTCATGAGGAAGGATTTAAGGATAAATGGATTTCTGTGTTTTCATTGCAAAATTCTTCAAGTAGTTGTTCATGGTGGATATCCACCATATATGTGTCAAGATAACCATGTCTGTGTTTTGTTAGATGGTGTTTTGTGTCAAGATATGCAGTTCTAGACAGGTCGACGGATCGAATATGAGAAGGTCTTCAACTCTTTGTGAACTGCCATTTGTATGAAATCAGCTAATACCATTATTTTGTAATTATTCTGCTGTAATTCGCCATATTGAGAGTATCATGAAATTAGTCGATGACTTTACCACTTTCATCAGAATTCATGTTAATTGTGTTCAACAGACGGGGGTTGTATGACCAAACTTTGTCGATGTTAATGTATATTGCTATTTTTCGTAATAAAATGAGCCAAGTTGTGATATTTGAAATAATTCTGTTGTTTTATTGGTTGACAATGAATAGATTAATAAGGAGGGACGTTTATGTGGCAAGTTATTTCCGTTAACATGCTTAATGAACATTTGAAGAAAATTTATAGTAAGGAAGTTCGGGCTATAGTGTCAAATCGCTAGTCACAACAACAACTACTGCTACTACTGCTATTTTAGATAGTTATATATGGGAAGTGCAGCCCTCTAATGCAAGTTCTTGCCGCTATTGAGGGTTGATGTTGAGGTGAGAAAGAGGAGTCCAGCCATGTTACACATTTACCCCCGTGGGTGGCATCCCATACTTGCCGAAGCATAGACACTGAGTACAAGGGACCACAAATTTAATGTCTCATCCGAAACGACATCCAGCTGGGATGATGCTCATGAAAGATTGCCCAGGCCTGAGATTGAACCCTGTTCCTTCAGAGGAGCAGGCGAGCATCTTACCGCTAGACCACCCATCTGCTACTATTACTACTTAACCTACTAATTACGTTGATAATTTTTGGAGACTAGATAGTGCCGCTTATTTCACAGATGTTACCATGGTTACATTGCAAGTCTAGGTCCTCTTGAGTTGAGTTGAATTGAGTTCATTTATTGGATTAAAAATATATACATAGTATAATATAGATCACGTGATATTTAACATTCAAATAATTCCAACCAGATGCACATACGTGCATATTTGGTAAAATATATACAAATATAATATACAAAATGCATGTATGGTTTGGATAATAAAAAACTAATTAACGGCTAAGTAACATATTAAATCCAATAGTGAATAATATACATAATTTTAAGATGTTTCTAAACTATTGTACAGGAGGTATTTTTTAACATCTGCAATGGAATGCTCTATAACATTAGGTAGCCCTGCATTAGTGTTCAGTGAAGCAAGTTCCAGCATATTGGGCTGAAAATCTACTATATAGATGATAATTAACTCGCTCCTTGGTTAATAATTCACTCGGGAGTAATATCAAAAATTTAAGACCCACTTTTTTGGTTTGCAGGATACCGAGGAACGATGCCACTAAACCAAGGCATGGCGCAAAATTGTCCGATGTGTGGAAAAGTGTACATAAGCTTCCAAGTGCTTAACGAGCACATTGTCAAATGCCAAAAGAAGAAGTTTGTTTGTACGCTGTGTGGTCAGCGGTTTCTGTCCTCTGCACATCTGACCAGACACCAAAGAGCGTTACATTAATGTGCTGATGGAATGATGGATCTACTTATTGAGTATTCTGTTACTGATGACAGGTGTTGGGGATATTGACAATACAATGGCATAACATTCCTGATGGGTTGTTAGTTTTATACCGAAAGCCAGTCTACTAAAACATACATGGAATATATTTAGATTATCGCTGCTAGGCACATTCAAATGTATTGCCGGCCGCACAAAATAGGTCCCAAGTTCACTGCACTAGATCGCTACGTATAATATCCTCATTTTTGGCGGTTATTTATTCCGTGAATATAATTAAGCAACTTTGAATCCAGGACTACGTCAATAGAACCTGGGTTAGTTGTGTGGGAGTTTTGGTGAGTTCACAAATAGTTTCCAGGGATCTTCCGTACTCCAGGGTCCTGATCAGAGACAGACCCAAACCCAAGTTCCTGGCATACAGGATGATACTGTCAGTCAATACATAAACTATAGGAGCTAGAGTGCATTTCAAACTTTGACATATTGTAGTCCACCTGCAGCAGCTACTGTTTATCTTTCGAGTCTGTCTTGGGATATTGCTACATTGGATGGCTAAATTTAAAGGGACATTCCATGGGATTGGTGCATTTAGAAGGTGATGCATATCGCTTGAACTGACCGGTGCCATTTTGGTCTTTTACAGCTCAGCAGTTCGGCATGACGCCCGGCAGTTCATTCGCAAGTTCGGCTCTCCTAGGCATCAACCCTGGACTTAATTGCTCTTGGTGTGGGAAGATATTTACTGGCCAGGATGTCTTGCAAAGCCACATGTCCAAGTGCTCCGCTAAACGTTTTGTATGCCAGATATGTGGATCGCGTTTCCGAAGCAATCAACACTTGCAAAGACATGCTAAATTGCATGGGAAATAAGATATTTCTAGGATATACATCATCTTCTAATACCCATTGATAATCATGGCTTGAAGCACAGATACCTGCCTAGTAGTTACCATGGTTATGGAGAAAAGTTACTGGGATAAAAAAACTTGTCAGTGATATTGTGTTTTACTGTACAGCAGTCGCTTAAGAAACCAGATGCTTTATATAAAGTTTATATGCCAATGATTTGAAATTAGTTATGAAATTCATTCCGTAGTATCTTGCATTATATTGTGGTACATTCCCCCAAAAAGTATTGGATGAGGAAGTACTGTAGTCAAATAGCAGCATAGATGCTTACCGGTCCTTTTGTGTTCGACTTGATATATATGAAGAAACTGAGAAACTGTGGAACCGTTGTTACCGTCCTTGAACGTGGAGCATGTCACACTACACAGTAAAATATAGCATCAAAACTTGTAATAATACAACACATTGTAGCGTTGAATAGCAAGCTCATGAGCTGACCGCTGGTGTTTTAATTCTTTACAGCGCCTTTTTACGGAACCCACGGACAATGGCAACCAACCCCAGGGAGTAACTCCGCTAGGATGTGTACATTTTGCGGCAAGGTTTATGTTAATGCTACATTGTTACAAGAACATTTTCTTAAGTGCTCAGCCAAACAGTTTAACTGTACAATATGCGGAGCAAGATTTAATACAAATTATCACTTGCAAAGACATACGAAGGTCCATCAGAAGTGAACTGTGAGAATTCATTAGGGAACTCTTTAAGTTTAAGTTTAATGTTTTTGCTTCCTTACCGAGGCTGTTACTGTTACATAAAGATTCTTGTTATTGTTTTGCAATTAATTTCCTTAAGGTTATTGAACGAGTAAATTGAATGTTGATTACTCAGTTGAAATTCTTACGTTTTAAACACACACTAACATTATTTCGTAGCGTGAAGTAATACAAGTGGTTTCGAATGATTTTGTTTCAAAAATCAAATCATTTCTGATATTGTGTATGTTGTCTATGAGGTATGAACTGTTTTAACTTTTATTATTAGTTGAGCAAGCCTTATTATTAGTTGAATTATGCCATTGCATCATTGTAGCTCTTGATAATCTTGCCTGATATGAAGTTTGTTACTGATTTAATTACTTTGTCATGTATATTAATTACATTGTCATGTTTATGATTCTGCAATTTTCTTAACTTGTGATGTCATATCTTTTATAATAAAAAAAAAAGAATGATGAATTGAGACTTATTTTGCTGGCTATGAAGGAGATAGAAAATTTAGTTGTTGGCTGATTGTCATTTGATGCACAGCAATTATAGTTGCCATAGATACCAGGTGGTTTATGAAATGTAATTTGAAGGCTTTGAAATTTAACTGTTGTGAAATTAAATAACTTTCAGTGCTGAATTTGCCCTGGGTGAAGCTTATACTAAAAAATCGTAATCCAGCGGTGGCCATATTGAATCGTCCGCCATTTTGAATATGGCCATATTTGAGAGTGGCTCCATATTCAGAATTAATTTTCATACTCTAAAGAAAAATGGTTCCAAGTTTCGTGCTTGTTACATGATGTGCACAAAACAGCCTTAAATTGGCTTTTATCTGCTGGACTAAGATGTTTTATTTGAAAACTTTGCCGATTCCAAACACATCATATTTTTTTTAACAATATTGTAATGACATACTGCAAGAAGTATAGGATGAAAGAATATTTAAAATAGCAGATTATAAATCCAATCTGCATTTATTTCATAGTTGCGATAAATACCAGATGGTTCCAAACATATCATATTTGCTTGAACATAATTGTATAATGGCATACCTACAAGAAGAGTATGGGATCTAGAAATATTCAAGGGCGTTTGCACAATTTTACAGCTTTTTAGTAAGCTAGTGCAGATCCCCCACAGTATGCTTTGTCTTTTATTGTTTATGTAATGCACTAACCGTATTGAACTACTACATACTGTGTACAAATAAAAAATCTTAAATCTTCAAATAGCAGATTATTAATCCAATCTGCTTTTATTTCATAGCTGTGAAAAATACCTGATGGGTTTATTTTACAACTTTGACGGTTCAAAACACATATCATATTTGCATGAACAAAATTTTGTAATGGCTCAAGAAGAGTAAAGGATAAAAGTATTCAAATAGCAGATTCTTAATCCAATCTGCTTTTATTTCAGGGTTGTACATCTCACCTAAAGGACATACGAAACAAAGCAGGACATCTTATGGCTATCTTAACACACCTCATAATCAACCTTCTAATGTAGCTGACTCTGGTGGTCAACGAGTAACGGGAACACAAGTTTCTGGCTATAGCAACCCAAATCATCCAGTTTTGCGCTGTCCATTTTGTGATAAAGTTTATGTCAATTCTGAAATACACAGCGCGCATGTCGAGAAGTGTTCTCGAAAGACTCTGAGGTGTCCAATATGTGGCCACAGGAGTTTGTATCCATCCTGGATGAGGGCTCATATGAAAACACATGAAAAGCCTAATTAGATGTTTAGATGATATCATACGGCTTACACGTGTAATGAAGCTATGATTGAACTATTGAATTGGATTTTTTTTATTTATGTGTGTATGTTGTCTATTTCCTGCAAATTACATTGACTACTGGATTACTACAAATTGAACAATTACATTGATTTCTATTAATGGTGAAGTTGAACAGTGGCATTGGCTTCAGTTGTGAAATGAAATTTACGTTGATATCTATCAAGAAATTGAATGGGTAAATTGACACTTCTATGGTGTAATTGAACAGTTACCACTGGGTTCCAGGGTTCAAATTCCCGGTCGAGCCTATGTTGGATGGCTGTTTCATCCTTCGTCTCATTGCCATGGTCCCTACCTGTCCTAATTAGCCCATCAGGTGCAGAAATACAGGATGTTAAGCCCTATTCATGAATTCAGGGTGCTGTTTAACACTTCTATGGTGTAATTGAACAGTTACATCAATACATCTATGGTGAAACGGGAAGATGGGAGTCAGCCACATGAACATGAAACTGTAGTTGCTTAGTACAGAATAGCATATTGTACAATCACTTTAATTGGGAAAAAAACTACAGCACCTCCAAGTGACCGAAAGTTATTTCTCTTTTGTAGGATATGCAACTTACTCGAACTATGGAAGTATGCCAGTGAATAACTCTGCAGTCGTTGGAACTTATAATCAGACATCAAAAGTTGGATCTTATAATCAAATACCTGGAGCGGGATCGCAACATGCATTCACGTGTGAACTGTGTGGAAAACTGTTTCTGAACAAACAGATCTGTGATGAACATTACGCTAAATGCCAAAGGAAAAGATTCATATGTCCCGTTTGCGGTGTTAGAACGATCGCTCCAAGTCATCTCAAGAAACATATGGAAATTCACAAGAAATAATAATTAGCAAGAAATAAACAGATGATGATATTTGATTAGACTTGTGCAGACATGTGTAGCATTTCACCTTTGATGAACTCATTTAAACTGGTCTATGAGTATGACATATTTCGTAGCCCAGCTGGGGTTAGATAGGATATAGTTAATGAAGAACATGAGAAAACACAAAACAGAAAAATGACAGTCAGATAATTCAGCATCAGTTGGAAAAGGGTGCTGAATTGAAAGACGAAGTTAGAGACAGGGTTAGCTGTGGAACAAATAGGGAAAGATGTGGATTTGAATGTTATATAAAACATACTATGAAAGTAGTCATTCTGTTGGTTAAGTGATGTACTGGCAGCAATTTATTAAATATTTTTGTTGAAAGCCAAGGAAAATGCAGACTTAATTAGCCTTCTAATACATTCCCAATAACCAGTCTGACCCAGGAATTGTTCTTTTCTTCTTGCAGGCTATGGAACACCAGGACTCCAATATTCGCATAACATTCCTCAAACTTCTCGTGTAACATCAATACAAACTACCAATGATCAGTTTTCCCCATCCACCGAAGCCCAATATTGTCCCTATTGCAGTAAGGTGTTCATTAACGCGGAGCCGTATCAGAAACATGTCGAACGGTGTCGAAAATGTATCTATGTGTGTCCCATATGTGGCAAAAGGTCACCGCACCCTTCAAACTTGAAAATTCATATGAAAAGCCATGAAAAGAAACAATAATAGATGGCTAAATGACAATACCATTCACAAATAAAAGTGCTGAATGAAAATTACTACTGAAGGTCAGCCAATGTACTGTGTATGAACGAGCGGGGGCCTAGCTCAGAGGTAGCGCTCTGGGCTTCCAACCGCTGGGTCCCGGGTTCAATTCCCGGTCGAGCCTAAGTTGGATGGCTGTTTCATCCTTCGTCTCACTGCCATGGTCCCTGCCTGTCCTAATTAGCCCATCAGGTGAAGAAATACAGGACGTAAAGCCCTAATCACCCACCCCACCCACTGTGTATGAACTCTGCGAAGTGGTTGAAAACACTGACCGATCAAATTTGTACATGATTGAAAGTTATGTTGACTTAAAACATAGTGTTGAAGTTGTTATGACTGTTTTATATTTTCTTGTATCGTATAACTGTATATATGGTTAAAAATCATTCTGATTGCTCTTTCCTTCGTCACTTTTCCATTTTTGTGGAATGATTAGCGTCTAGTGTTTTACTAGATATTTTCTTCGTTAAAATGTTTTGGAATAATTTAGGAATAATTTGATCTTCCTTACACTAAATATAACTAGATAATTTGAACAATAATCTTTAAATGATGATCTTTTAAAAAATGGTGTATCATTTGTTGAGGGGTTTTGTGAAGATGAAATAAATGTTTGGTAGATACAACTACTAAAGTGTTTGTTCGTCATGAATTGATATTGTGCAGGATACACCTGGACTGGCAACATGCATAAGCCAAAAAACAAATAAGGCCTTAATTTTTTTTTTTCAGTGGCATAGATATTGAATGGCAGTCATGTACATAGCAAGTTGTCTAGTGTTTTACTAGATATTTTCTTCGTTAAAATGTTTTGGAATAATTTAGGAATAATTTGATCTTCCTTACACTAAATATAACTAGATAGTTTGAACCATAATCTTTAAATGATGATCTTTTAAAAAATGGTGTATCATTTGTTGAGGGGTTTTGTGAAGATGAAATAAATGTTTGGTAGATACAACTACTAAAGTGTTTGTTCGTCATGAATTGATATTGTGCAGGATACACCTGGACTGGCAACATGCATAAGCCAAAAAACAAATAAGGCCTTAAGTTTTTTTTTTCTTCAGTGGCAAAGATATTGAATGGCAGTCATGTACATAGCAAGTTGTCAATAGAGAAGTTTCTTGTGTCCTCAAACTGCATTTGCATCAGGTTTAATCAACCCTGCATCATAGATTATGCTGGTTTTATTAACGATTTCTCCGTTATGAGAGGCATCAGCTCTAGTTTGGATCTCTGAAACTGACTTTGTACTTACTCAATGGGAAAATTTCATTTGTGAAACTTCATATGAACATTGCAACAAGTTATAGAGCATTCAAACTGACTAAATTTCACACATGAGATTTATGGAAGGGCTCATGTGATGTCTACTGTAATAAGCTCTGGCCAATCCCGATGATTCTTTTTTTGCCAAGTAATTGTTGATTCTAGGGAGGGTCTTAACATAAAGGTATTCCAGCAAGTTTTATTGATATCAATTCAATGTCCCCCTCTCTACCATGTAGTTTACTGCTTGCTTAAAGCCCACGCTTGCATACGTTACATGGTCAGTTGTGGTGGGTTGCTTGGACCCAGTGTAGTCAGTTTTGATTGAACAAGCAGCAACACCGACAATAAAATACATAGGCATTTATTTTTGTTCTTTGCAGGACGAGACAACGTTAGAGGCTCAGTCCAGCAGTGCTCAATTTGTGGGAAAGTTCTGATTAGTTTGGAGGTGTTTCAACAGCATTACGAAGAATGCTCAGCCAAGAAGTGCGCTTGCCCAGTATGTGGGTTCAGAAGCCGATATGCAAACGCTATTAGAAATCATATCAAGATAAAACACCCTGGGCAGAGAGTTGAAGTACTCGTTGTGGAGTAGTTTAGAAGTGTTATTGGTGTCATGTAGTTGTGTCTTTTGTAACTTTTTACTGTATGATTATTATGCCATGGTACATGTTAAACATAGGCTGCGCTGCAGCAAAACCCTCAGCGAATCCCACAAAGCACATAGGCATCCTTAAAACGGTTCAGTGTTCATGATTGGTGTCTTAAAAACTTGCAGATGGTACTGCAGGAAGTTTCCATGATTAATTTTAAGCCTATAATTTTTACTGTAACATATATGGATTACGGATGGGACGTTATAGAGAAAGTCTGGTTTTATGCAGATCATCATTTAGGTATCAGTTTTACCTAACTTTTTATTGTGTTGAAACCAGTGATAGCAGATTTTTCATAGTCCAGAATAGTTTGTTTCTAGGGAGTTCTGTTAATGTTAAGAGTTCTATTATATTCATTGCCCTTGTATATCTTTGAATCAGTCTGATACATTGTAGCTCTTCAACAAACTTCATGTGTTTGAGGAGCCAATGTATGCATAAAATAGAAATGTGTACCTGGATGTGATGTACAAACAACAGCTTGCCTAAAACTAGCAAGGAAATAAGAGAGATAGTCCACAAACTACAGAACTTTTACGATGTCATTCTGAGCTGCAGTTATTGCTCTTGTAAGAGACAACATGTGAAGCATGTAATGCCATTCTCTAATCGATGTAAAATGCCGCTGATGAAAAGATATAAACCACACTTATGCTGCACTGAATTTGTATTACAACGTCATGCTCTTCGGTGATTCGTAGCTGAAGAATTATACCAGATGAATAAATTTTACGGCTAAAAAATACAAAGGCTCTTTGTTTTTGTTACTTGCAGGACAAAGCAGCGGAGAAGCTTCTGGTTACCAATGCACAATATGCGGAAAAATCTTGATCAGTTCAGCAATCTTTCAACAACATTACACCGACTGTATTGCCAAAAAATTTGCTTGCCCATTATGCGGGTTAAGAAGTCATTACGCTCGAGCTATTAAGAAACATATTGAAGTCAAACACCCTGGCCAAAATATTATGGTGCAGTCAATTAGTTAGGAGTGTGAATGGAGATATATGCTGTGGATTGATACTGTTAAGATCATTATTCTGCCAAAATATACTCCGGGTGCCCACGGTTATTGTGAAACCTGGAGAAGTGGGGAATGTGAAAAAGGAAATTTTATTCTTTAGTCTGGAAAAATTATGTGTTTCGAAAATGACATTATTTATTGGAAATGGATCACAGACATATTTAGTATAACTTTGACAGGATTCCAATAGAATGCATCTGGAAGGTCGAAAGGTATCGATGATTTTGTGACATAAACCGGCACAGAAGAAAAATCTGTTTTTGGTCTGGGAATAAGTAGGGAATTCTTTTGCTGGGGAAAGTGGGCACCATGCATAATGGATTTCATATGACTTTGTGCTTCATGAGTAACATCATGTATTGTATAGATGGCTAATCATGAATGCTGCCAATAGCTGCACAAAACATGATAGACTCCATGCATTGGACTCCCCAAGGAAAGAAACAGTGTGCATTGCATGCGTGCCATTATGGATAAGACTATAATTGATTGTCCTGTTTATACTTCAATTCAACATTTAGTATCATTAAGTCATTTTGGTTGATTGATATATTAGAATTATACTTCTGTACCTTTAATCGTATTGTGTACTCGTCAGGAATTAATTGTGCATTAAAGTATATTTGCCTGATATAATCTTAGTCTTGTTTTTAAGTTTAACTGTATAATCTTATTTAAGCCTTGGATTTAGGGTGTGTGTGAGAGGTTGAATTAAAGTGTTCTTGAGAACTGCAGAAGATAGTGAAAATGAGGTCAGAGTTCGCAGTATAGTATTTTCAAATCTTTGACAGCCTTTATTGCACCTTGATGTAATCTTGCACAATATCGAGAAGGGACCACACTGGAAATAAGTTTTTGAACTTTTAGTGAGCTATCCCAATTGCATTAAAACTGTACTTCTTGCACTTCAGTCTTGTATGTACACCCTTTTGATGTTGTTAAATAAAGTCTATCTATCTATATTGTGGACAGTGAGAGTAATCATTTTGGGGTGGCATGGTCTAGGCTGACAACATATTGAAGTCAAGCATTTTGGCCAAAATTTCATGGTGCAGTCAGTTAGTTAGCTAAGGGTGTGAAACGAGATAAATGATTTGGATTGATACTGTTGAGATCATTATTCTGCCAAAAATACAGTGGATTATAGCATTATATAAAAAACGTAATATTTTACAAATCTTGGTCCCTGGTAAAACCAGGTAATTCCATATGATGAAGTTGTATTGTGGGAGTTTAGAAAGACTCTTTTGCACTTATTCAGTGACAGCCTGCAATATGGCACCCATGATGTAGTAAACGGAATACTGCCTATCCTGAAGTAGCACCTGTGTCATAACAATACTCTGAAAATATGGCTCATAACTTAATAGAAGGGTATCGATATCAAGAATCTCACTCCTTGTTTCTTTATCTTGCAGATACGGCACCATACTTAATGCAAGGCTCTCAGAAGTGTCCCTATTGTCAGAAAATCTTCATCAACAATCCGTCCTTCCAAAACCATGTCAAAGACTGTAGTCAGAAGAAGTACGTTTGTTCAATATGTAGATACCGTTCTCACTATCCGTGGAATCTAAAGACTCATATGAAAATTCATAAACATGGTCAGCAATAAGCATTCATTGGAAGTTGGCCCTTTATTATTTTAATCATGGTTTGAATGAACATTTTGATGTGAAATATTGTTTGGTAAAGAGAGTCTAGCCGTAAATTTAGTGAATTACCCTGCATTATACAGTAATTTACATTACTTTGGCAGTAATTATATGGCACAATGTGGTGATTATGAAAATGCTTATATTGTCTTATTTTGCACTGCTGTGTAATGAGATAGTGTATATTTTCCACTTGAATGCTGACTGAAGTAGGCTAGTGCATTGAGTTCTTATTAATAAGAAACACTGCATTTCTGGGTAGATACTTAGCTCTAAACGTATATTCACTTGTGTTTTTCAAGGATGAGGACTCCCACTATGGCTGAGAATAATGATCCTGAGATTACAAAACAAGAAATTGTTAGGAAAGAAGGAAGCGTGATCAGCACTGTCTGGAAGTATTTCGGGTTTATGAAAACTTACTACAAAAATAGTCCGCCTAAGATCGACAAAAAGTTTGTGTTCTGCAGAGTCGAAGGTTGCAAGTTCCGGTCGAAGTACACTTCACAAACGACGAACATGAGGTTCCATCTCGAAAGACGTCATGCAGATGTAGTAAAGAAGGAAAAAGAAGAAACAGAAACTGGCCCTATAGACAGCTATGTCGAAAAACCAACATTGATGTTTAGTTACTCGTCTCGAACCCAGGCTATAACTGAGGCCATAGCATACATGATAGTTCATAATTACTTGACATTATCTTTTGTGGAATCGCAGGCGTTTGTTAAACTGATGATTCTATTAGAGCCTGGGTATACAGTTCCGACTAGAGAAATGTTAGCAATGAATATCTTGCCGTACATGTACAATGAAGCAAAACGCATAGTAAGAAGCATGTTTAGTGCGATTGACCAACCTGCGTTTCCTGGGATAATCCACGACACATGGTTGGGTCTGACTGGTGAATCGTTCAGCACCGTCTCGAAACGCTTCATTGATCCGAGAACTTGGGAAATGAGAAGCGTGGTGCTGGCAACAAGGAAAACTGCAAGCGATGATGCTATGCAGAATCTTATCGATGTAGTTGAAGAATGCAAATCGGAATGGGGTTTGCGTGATCCCGTAGCTGTTACAGACAATGCTTCGGCAGAAGAGAGTGCTTTGAATCGCTCCCAAGTGACACACCTTAGCTGTTGGGGTAATAAATGTAAGCGAGGAGTCGCCAGTGCATTGAAGGATGGAGCAATAAGTGAAGTGATCAAGAAAGTCCGTTATGTGGTTTCATACTTCACTCAGAATGCCTTGGGTGCAGCGGTCTTGCAGGAAAAGTACCAGGTTCTATCCAAACCAGAGCAGAGAGATCTGACTCTGGTCATAGATATCAATTCACAGTGGAACACCACATTAGAGATGCTCGACAGGTATTTTGTATTCATTCCAGCGATGCAAGTTGCTGCAGCTGATGAGCGCATCGAAAGAGCCCTTAAGGCCAAATTGCTCATGAAAGCGGAAGAAACTATTATTGCGAAGATTGTTGCGGTGTTAAAACTCATCAAAGAGTTTTTGTTGGCAATAAGTGATGATAATTGTCCAACGCTCAATGTCGTATTGCCAAGTCTGAAAAAGATCGAGCAGATTTTCAACAAAAGCAGTGACGAAGATGATCCAATAGTAAAGAAAGTTAAGGATGAAATTTGGCAATGCCTCGAGCACAAGTCTGAAATTGCAACACAGGTGATGCAGATAACTAGTTTTGTCGATCCAAGGCTGAAGACACTATCATTTGTTAGTGCGAATGACAGAGAAAAGATTCATGGAGCTGTCATTCAGGAGGCGTTAAAACTGGCTAAAACTACGCATGCTGAAGGTTCAGATAGTCCTGCACGAAATGAGAGAGCAATGACTGAAAGTAAATCTGTGCTTGACATTTTTGTGGATGACTTTGAATCAGACACTGACACTTTGAAAGCTGCCATTACTTCTGAGATTGCCAAATATCTCGCTGAGCCTAAACCGCACCCATCCACCAATATTCTTGCATGGTGGAAAGAGAAGCAGGACGCATATCCAAACCTGTCGCTCATTGCCAGATGCTATCTTGCTATCCCTGCTTGCTCAACTCCCGTTGAGAGCGTGTTCTGTACTGGTGACATTGCAGCGACTGACGGGCGTGCTTTTATTGATGGGGATTTGGTTGATATGATGGTTTTCTTAAACAAAAACGACAGAAATATCAGAAAATAATCAGGCTCAAATTGCCACAATGAACAGGAAAGTACTAAATAACTTTATGAAATGTGTTCTTACCATTGAAATCCAATAGACATTAATGTGAATCAACTTGTATGAAAATGGCAAACTTTCCTATGGGGGACTTTAAAGTCTATCTTTCTGTAATGAAGGACCTTGATTTCACTACGTAAGATGAGCCTGTCTCAATGTCTCCTTTCCTTGGTACTCTTGCATGGACATTCGTAATGCTTATTAGTTGTAGTTTCCAATCACATGTTTGAACACCATTAGTCTTTGAGCTGGTAATATTTGACTTGTTCGGAAGATTGTTATCTAACATAATAGTGCATTTATGCTTTTCTTTGGAGTTGTTGCATTCTGCATTGATAGTTTCAATTTCATATTAAAGTCTACAAAATCAGACTGAATCAAGTTATTATTTAACATCTTACTTATCCATACATCGATACAAGTGGTGAATTATCCTGGAAGAGTTTACCCGACTTCATAAAAATAAAGGTGACAAATAATTCAATTACAATAGTAAGAATAAGTATTGGGTATTATCTCGGTTGATCTGACAACATTTTGATTCTTTGTCTTGCAGATTTGACCCAACCATTCTTAGTACAAGGATCACAGACCTGTCCGTACTGTCTCAAAGTCTTCATCAACAATCCGATATATCAAAACCATTTACAAGAATGTAGTCAGAAGAAACACATCTGTCAAACCTGTGGTTATCGGACTAACCGCATGTGGAATTTGAAGACTCACTATGTGAAAGTCCATAAACATGCTCTGCAGTAGGCTGGCTATCGTGACATTTGAACAATTACATTTTCTGCAGATTTAAGTAAAGTTCTTTTTTACTCTGCATCTAGAAGGGCTATAGTACAAGGATTTTAATATATATATATATATATTCAGATTGTCAGATATATTCTGCTAGTTCACATAGTCTGGTAGTATATCAGTTTATCATGTAGTCCAAAAAGTGAAATGACTTGCAAAGAACTAAATATCCTATAAAAACATACCAACCAACCTTGGAAGTGTTGGCTCCGTGCAAAAAAGTATTCATTACGCTCTCAATACTGTGGCTTTGTTTATGTGATATGGAGACATTAAATTGTGTGTATTGAAGTTATGTGCGATTTCATGGATTTCAAATATGGATCCGTCACATTTTGAGAATTTCTCTGATTATCGGTGTTTGGAAATGGTTGATTAACAAACTTCACACGGACTGGTATTTATATATTATGGACAGTTATTATTTACTTATAGTATTTATATGTTTGTGGACAGTTCCATCACTATTCATTCTTCTGGAAATATTGGTAAATTTGAAATAAAATCTGCTATAACTCAACAAGTGTAACTACTGAATTTATGCGCATATTAATCATGGTTGTACCTAGTAGCGAAAGGCAAACTTTCTGTTGGCTGTTATCCTTGGGTTTGCATGTTATAATGCTCCTTCATTATGATAGAATGCAAAGGACATGCTCATAGGTTAACATGGATAGCCTGTGACCTTCTCGGTACCTGGATGTGTTATACCTGTTTGGTGTTCGATAGAATTTGCGAGCATTCAACTGTGACACTGGCGGAAGAGTATAACCTTCATTACATGTAACGATGACGATAATCTTTGTTCCTACGATATCATTGGCATCATGGAATTATTTTGGAGCTCACCGACATGCTTCATTCAAGATTTTCAACGCAGAAAATACAAACATTTGTTGGTGTCTTATAGTACGCAAGTAGAGCATATCTTCTGCCACTTGGTAGCAGTGAGAAGTACTTTTGAAGAGGGTGGTGACAATCGGATAATATCTTAGCTGCTAATACGGAGGTCCGTTTTTCGAAGTCACAAACAAACATTCAATCTCAACATGAAAGTCTGGTTTTACCCATTTTTGTTTGTAAAGTTTTGCCGCTACGGTGAAATGTTCGCACATTTATATAAACCTCAAATGATAGAAATATTAGAGCAATTTAGATTTAACCGCAAGAATTCACTGGGTACACTTTATGACACTCCATTTTCTTCATCTTGCAGATTTGATGAGCAACTTTCTAGTGCAAGGCTCGGAGAGGTGTCCGTTCTGTCAGAAAATCTTCATCAATAACCCAGTCTTCGAGAACCACATGAAAGACTGTGGTCAGAAAAAACATGTCTGTGTCATATGCGGTTATCGCACTCACTGGCACGGCAACTTGAAAAAACATATGAAAACTCACAAAGAGGTGCCCCAGTAGTGATTCAATGCTAATTATCAATGGGTGAGTTTCAGCAAAAACCGGCGTATAGTAGACTTCAAATTTTCTTGGATAGCAAATGACCTTTATTTGAAAACCCATTAAGAGATTCCATAAACATATGATAAAAGGTAAATTCCATGAGTGAGAGAATTTAGAATTTAATGAATAGTGGATGACAGATGAAACCCATAGAGAGGTTCCCCAATAGGTTAATATTCTTAACGAGAGCGACATTAGTGAGGCAGTGAATTAGTATTTCCTTTAAAAAGTTCTATGATAGATATAATGCAGATATAGTATGTACTACATAAGTCCAAGTACTGAGTCCAAGCACTGAGTCCAAGTACTGAGTCCCAAGTACAGTACTTGACCCCATAGTATATAGCCCATGTGGCACCAAGTGCAATAAGTGTAGCGTTACGTATATACATACTGATTTGACCAGTCCAATTGCTGACCAGTCCAATTGCTGACCATTCCAATTGCTGGCATCGTGTGTGAAGAATGCTGTTATTGGTTACTCTTCACAGCATTTAATGTAGCCGAAGTACGTGTACACCGAACTGTGTAGTGAAAGATCTAGTGTAAAGTTCTTGTCTAAATTGCTGCGAAATATAACTACAAAGGGTGTTTTTATCTTTTCCAGGGGTTCTCACACCTTCAGCACTTCTACAGGATGACTCCCCTTCCCAATGCCCTTATTGTAGTAAGATCTTTGTCGGAGGGTTCGTCTTTCAAAATCATTTCAAAGACTGTGCCAGCAAGAAGCATGTCTGTCAAAAATGCGGTTACCGAACCCATTATTCTCAACATTTGAAATCTCACATGAAACGTCATCATCTAAATTTGGCTTCACCTAAAACACCAGCTAAGGCCGAAAACTGATCAGTTGCACAGACTAAGTGAAAAGCGTTTTATTTCAAGTCGCTTATTTATAAGTTGTGGCACAGACTATTGCGGATCAAATGGATGTATAACCGGCAGTGGAAGACAGTCTAGATGTACATAGTGAACCACTCTATTAAAAAAATGCCAAATCTTCTGCACTTTCTACTTAAAAAGTTCGCAACTCTGTACAGGAGATCAGTTGAAATACTCTAAATTAACACCCGGACACATATGATGATGATCCCAACATTTTGGGAACACCAGATAACTCCTTAGTTTGTGTTATGCAGAGTTTGTAATCAGTTACTATTTCTCGTAAACTTTGTATTGGGACAAAATGTAGATAGCTAATATATGCTTTTGAATACACTTTGAATACTATACTTGCTGTAAAGATGTGTGATAGATTGTACATATTAGTACTTGATGTTATAGTGGTTGTGTACGGATGATTTAACATTGAAGTCACTAATTAAATCATCTCATTGGTATTAGTAATTTTTTTTAATTCTTTGCTATATACAGAAATTATATTACCTTCCAAATGGTGACTGAATACAATGTAAATATATTTGTAGTTTGTAGGTGTCAATAATATCTATTTGTATGATTAACAAGATCAGGTTCATTGTACCAGTAAGCTTCTTTTGCAGTTTGGAAAGGAAAATGTCATGTGTTGCATAAATGTATTAAATACAATAAGTTTAACTTGAATCCTATCATGTTTTACATAGAAATGAATGTATTAAACAGTTTAACTGGAGTCTTGTTCAGTTGTATTGCCAAAGAATGACATCAGCTGTGTTCAATGGTTGAGGATGTCTTCTGAAAAAGCTTCAATGGATTGACCCTCAGCTAATCAAGCTGACTTTTTCTATATCCGCAATTCTGGTTATCAGGTGGAAGAAGCATTGATGCGGTCAAGATAAAAGTCTGTTAATCTCTTTAGATATAGGAAGGCTATGAACGCTAGCTTCATAAGCATGCTTGCCTCAGAAAGAGCAGTTAATTATACAAAATCAGACTGAACACAGTCGCATGTATCAATGATTTAAACGATGTGACTTGTCTCAGAGCGACTGATAGATTTCGGGGGAGTAAGAAGCACAGTGGAGGAGCAAGGAATTCAGCGCCGTAAATAATTTTATACGAACCGTTAGAATCTATGTTGTAAGTATTCTTTGCAGAGAAAAGCAATGCAACATCAGAGTTCAGCGATATTTAAAGAAATATTTTTTTGCTATGTTGAAATTAACAGGCGCAGTAATTGGCCTACTTTCAGCGCCTATAGAACAATGGAGCCATGTAGGGTGTGGTAGCTAAATTTCTGTGACTGACATAAGGCTGACTTGTTTCGCGAACGGTGGTGAAAAGTTCACTATGCAGCTGTTGATATATTAGTGACCAGTCTCACTTTTCGAGAAGATCTTCACGCATTGCTTATTACTATGAGAAAGATAACCCTGTGATGGAGAGGACTGATTTTGCCTTTTCTTCTCTTTACAGGGACTCTATTCTTACAGGGAATGCAGCCTCAAAAATGCCCTTATTGTGGCAAAGTGTTCATCAATACTCCTTTATTCGAGAACCATTACCAGGACTGCTCGACTCGCAAACATGTCTGTCCTCAGTGTGGCTACAGAACGCATTACGCGGGTGATCTAAAGAAGCATATTAAGATACATGACAGAAAACAACAGTGAAATGGGTGAAAAATCTGGCAATTATTGTTGTTGAAATCTAAATTACTGACATCTTAAAGATTGGTTGCATCCCGATTTCTTAATTGATTGGCAGAAATGGTCATGTATTTGTCTGAGGATTACTGTAGTGTATTTGTTGAACTGTGAAGGAACAGTTTTGGGACACGACTTACCGAATTAGTATTGTATATTCTCTGGATGAAAATGCCTGCTGTTTTAGACGAGACTTACCTTTAGAGCTCTATGATGCTCGACTTCTCAAATCAAGAACTTTTGAGGGTCTCGTATGGTTCTGACTTAGTCAGATTATACTCAGATATTCCTATGGAGTACTGCTTTTGTAGTTGACTTAGTTATTAGCTTTTCCAACAAGTTGTAAATATTTGCTGTGAGATCTTAACCTTGACTCTTGTTGACCCACACGAGTCCTTTTGATGGGCCTCTTGTGCACTGTCGTACAGCAAAATTATTCTCACAATGTGGCATGCGTGTAAAGACAGTGCTCTTTCAATCTAGATGCTCATAGATGTATTCTTCAACTTCATGCATAAATATCATGAACATTTAAAGGTTGTAGTATCTGTTTCACTTTGGCTGCTGATTTCATCTTACTTACCCATCTTTGATTTCTGCTTGCAGAAATGATGATGGGACAGATGCAGATGGAACAGCAGACATGGTGTGATGACTATACTGAAGATGACAGCACTGATGCAATGATGCCACCTGTAGGAAACACAAATACTTATCAAAGCGCAAATAGTACTGATTTTACAAACCAAACTGCAACGCCACAGCCAGATGTGAATACTATTCAAAACGCAGCACGGATGTGTCCCCTATGTCAGAAAATTCTTGTTGGAGATTCTGTATTCAATAAACATTACTCAGATTGTCAGTCAAAAAAATCTATCTGCCCGTGGTGTGGACATCGCAGCCGCCATAGTGGAAACTTGAGGGTGCATGTACGAAACAACCACCCAGCGCATTTGGAGAAGTTTGAAGCAATCAAACATAAACTGTGATTGAATAACGGTGTGATGAAACTACTATTGTGAGACTAAACATTTGTTAGCGGTGTATATATATATATATATATAGTGTTCTTAAAAGCAGATGTGGCTTATTTTTACAAAATGTTTGTATTTAATTGAACTATTTTCTACATATTTTGTAATGTTGTAAATAATAAATAAGAACTTTTATTCAGTTTTGGTGCTGTTGCAGTGTGTTAAGACAACAAACATAAATGATATCTTGATGAAACAAAATGCTGCTCATATCATTCACATATGTTGAACTAGTTTGCATGAGACTAAGAGGACCAGATCAAACAAAGAGCTTAAACTATGCAACTTACCAGAGATGGTTATCTGCTTGCAGTGTTGTACCCTCAGCAGACGACATGGAACCAAGCTGGCAGTGGAACTTGCTACAATAAACCAGGAGTCGCCACAGCAGCTGCCAAAGTGCCATCTGGTGGGGCTGCAACAGCATTAACAGAAGGCGCAAGAGCTTGTCCGCTGTGCAAGAAAGTCTTTGTCGGATCAGCTTATGACACACACTACAGTGACTGCCGTAATAAGAAGTATGTCTGCAAGTTATGCGGACACAGGACCCACCAGTCTGGGAATTTTAACGTTCATATGCGAAGATACCATCCGGAAGTGCCAAACTGAGACATTACCACATATTAGTGTATCCTGGTCCCAGGTCTAGGAGGACGGCTATAACCAGACCATACTCCTGTTGGCAAGTTGAAGTGGTCTGAAGATTAAATGAAGCTATAGGCTGCTTATGCAACAAGCAAAGTCCAGGTTTTAAGCTTTGTATCAAAATAGCATGTAGTGAGATTTTATGTAACCCTGGCTGCTCAGACAACGGGCAAAAGCTTTGTTGAGGTATCATCAGGAAGGGACTAAGTGAGACATTACAAAGACTATAACTGTATATTATTGTCTTTGTGTGGTGCAAAAACTGCACATAGTGGAATTTAAAGAGAGACCAATGACAAATGGAACTATTCAAATTATTTATATTAAACATGCATGAAAATTGTATATGCACAATTTTCGAATTAAAAATGATTAAATGAGCAAAGTAGATCTTCCACAGAAAATGTATAAGGTTAATGCTGGAAATTGATTAATACGTTGACAGAGATCATAGTTTCACCAGTTGATATTTTGTATTAGTAGTTAATGCAGGACAGTTAATTGATAATAGGTTTATGAGCTCCTTGCTAATTTCGATTATGGGTTGTGGTCATAATGTATACCAGGGTTGCGGTAGTAACATTCGCTGCAATTTTGATAGGTTAAGACTTTCTGTGTGTGATGGATTGTATAAACTATAAGACTTTAGGCGTTGGCCTTAAGAACAGTTTTGAGATAGATCGCTTTGTGATGAATGATGACTTATTGATTGATGTTTTGTCATAAAAGTTGTAATAAAAAGTTTATTCTAGTACCTTAGTCTTCTTTGTTTATTTTTTACAGGTCAAATAGGAGAACAGAACTCGGCATCATTTTTACGCACAAGCGATGCAATGCAGTGTTCCCTTTGCAAGAAAATTTACATTGGCGGCCAAGTGTTTATGAAGCACTACACTGAATGCCAACAAAAACGGTTCTGTTGTCCGCATTGTGATTATCGATCGAGCCGAAAGGACCACTTGAAAACGCACATGAAACGGCACAACCAAGCAATGTGATAGATGTGTTTATAAAGGAATTTGGCACTTCCAGGCTACTGCCAATTTTGATAGACATTGGAGATTTCTGACAACCTGATAGAGTGCTCCGTTGTATTGCTGTGATGTATTACTGCTAGGTGGCGTACGGTGACTGACAGGTGCTTCCACTTATTGGCAGTTGTGCATTTAACTTGTTTGTCATAAAAAACTTGCTACTGATAATTTTCAATCATGTGTCAATACACATGCATATGATTACAAGGTGATCACAGTAATGCAACATCACAGTATTACAACGGAGCACTTTACCTCAAATGCATTTAGGAAAAAGTTCGATACAAATTCTATAGTTATACTTTTATGCCAGACATTGCATTGATTGATTTTTGGGAAACGCTAATCAGGTACAGAATGAACATGAAATGGAAAAAAAACATGGACTAATACAGGATACTGAAACTTGGCATAGATTGTTTTATTGGGAAGCACAGTTAGCCGAATAGTTGTTCGGTGAATACATATGTTCAATAAAAATTAAAAACTTCAGAAGAGTTTTAGTATTGTGTAACGTGTGTTTATATAATATAGAGGAAGAGCTAGTTGGTCCATATGAGATTTTGTACAACATAATGATTCTGGAAATGGTAGTCAGCTGCAGGTTGCTGATACCTATGCCAGACATGGGAACTGACAAAATGTAGGAAAAGATTTGTAGAATCCATGAATGATCACATTAAAAGTTCAGTTTTCGTTCTTAGCAATCTAATACTGTATGGTGATACATGCATTGTCCAAAGATTGATTCATTTTGTTGGGAACTTATCTACTGAAGACATGCATTCAGATATGATGTAGCTTGGGCATTATGTGAACTATAATGCAACAAATGAAAATTGCGGACACCAGACACTCATTTGATACACTTTTGTGCTTATTCCAAGGCGTCATGTGATGTAGATCTGATAAGACTTCTTACGAACTATGATGCACTAGACACTCTATTTAGTTCATCTTATCCATCTTCTGTATCCTTTTCTGAGTCGTGTCTTCTTTCCTCCTTGCAGACTTTACGGCTGCTTCTCCGAGTCTTGGGTTTCCAAGGAGAAAGTCGAGCGCAGATGAAATTGCAGCATCTGGAAATGGTGGACTGTTGGAAAAGTCTTTCAAGTCTTTCAAGTGCCAACTGTGCCAAAAAGTGTTCATAGGTGAAGATATGTACAACAAACATTTCACAGTGTGTCAGAAAAAGAAACATGTTTGTCCGTACTGTGGACACCGAACGCTCCAAGCGGGGAATTTGAAGACTCATATAAGAACGATGCATGAGAAGTCCTAAAAAAGAAAATACTTTGTAGAATCCATGAAAGATCAAACTACATTTGAGTTTACCTGCTAAGCAATGTAATACTTTTTAATGAGGAAATTAGGGCACTTGGAATATGACAATGCGCTGTTCTTGTCAAAACTTTGTCATTTTGTCAGTTAGTTTATTGCTGATATGTAATTGCCCTATAAATGAAATATGATATTTTATAAATATCTTTATTCATTGAGGCCATTATAGACATTTTGGACAATAACTTAGACTATTTTCTGAGTGACACAGCATGTTCATGTGCTCAGCTCACTTTGTGAATTTGAATATTAACACTTAATTTTATTTTTTTGGTTAATTTCCAATTGTACACATTGATACTTTCTTGAGAAATGTATGCAAAAAATATGTATATATTAGTTGTGACTGTTGTTAATAAATTCCAGTTTGTTTCAGTATTCTTCCAGCATGGAAATGTCGAGTTCACTCATATAAGACCTTGAAAACTTAAAAACTATAACAAATGTTAACTATTATAAGGTTTATATTAAATTTAATCCATGACACTTTGTACGGAAGGGGTGGTAAAAAGAAGCAAGTAATTTGGAAAAAGATGATGCATATTAGATGGTGTAGCATATGAGGAAAAGTTGGAAAACATACACATCAGCATATAGGACACACGAAATGCTGAGATAATATTCTGAGGTAATACAGCTTATTTATGTGTCAATGCGACTCTTGAAAATTCTCAGCTATTCACTCTTCTTTACTTGAAGAGACAATATTCAAGAGCCGTCAGGTCTAGTTTTCTTGGTATCTTCACCTGGATGATTGTTGATTAACAGAACATTCCATGTAAGGTTTATTGAGTTATTCATGAGTAGCTTGGTGACATGTGAGATATATAGCTTGTATAGATATATACTTGTATTATTAATGATGCCTGTATGCTATGTGGGATTCACTGAGGTTTTTGCTGCAGCGCAGCCTATGTTTCCAAAAGCCCACAGTTATTATGTAGACATAAAAATTAAAAGATAACAGCATGCCAGGTAAGAATACTTCATACAATGGACACTGATTCAATTTCTGTTCTTACAGGATTAATGGATGACAGCGCCCCCCAGGGAAGCTTAGACCATTCAGCTGACTCTGCATTTGGCTGTCCATTATGTCGGAAGGTTTTCTTGGGCCAGAAATTCTTCAATGAGCATTACTTGGACTGTTCGAAAAGAAAACACGTTTGTCTGATATGCGGCCACCGTACTACAAGAGCTTCTCACCTCAAAAGTCACATGAAAACGCACCAAGGGTCTCTTGTTGAACATCAAAATTGACTCCTTCCAGTCACGAGGGCTATTTGGCCATGAGGTAGCATGGCCGTCATCCAGAGGAATGGATTCACATACTAGTCCCTAAAATAGTGCTGATAAGCTACATCTTTGTCCGTCTCCTGGTATGATAGGATAATAACCCAGATTCATTAATTATCACACATCCTTCAACTGCAAGCCTCCGACAAATTGTGATGCACAATACATGATGAAAAAGGCACCCCATGGATTTGTTGGACAGTGTAATGTTTCACTGGCCCCGAATGTCGTTCGACACTTGTTTCTTTCTCAATGAAGATGGTCTTACTGTTAGCTGAATGTTACTTGCAGTCATTTTCCTGCTGGCACAGTGACACTGCCACCGATGGCTCAGATTAGTGTGGTTATTCATATCCTTTCTGATTATTTGCACCAGAAAGTTATTGCACAATCAGACGAGGCTTTTGCTAGACGCTACCTTATTTGGAAAGTGGTGCCATCATGCCATAATGTAAAGAGACATCTGATTGGCTCATCCATTGGCATTTCTCACCTGAGGACAAACCGCCCATTGCCAGTTTCTTATCCAGGTGGCGAGTCTAAAACCACAAGCATACTAACATAGCGAGTCAAGGTGTCATTTTCGTTCCACTGAAGTGACAGAAAGTGCGCCATGACTCGTGAAGATGAATGGCAGTGTAAATGTCAAGTTTGTCAAATGACCCGCAACGTGTAGTTTCTATCCCCTTGTCGTTTAAACATCTCATTCTGTGTATGACAACAAAAGTGTCTTACCTGTCAAATCTCTGAAAAGTATCCATTAGTCTTCTAGGTCACTGTACAGAAGTTTTGATGCTGTCCGCAACTGATGCGTGTTTTGACTTCATCAATGCTCGAGAACTTGTTGGATATGCCTTTGACTCGTGATATGCAAGGTTACGCCTATATTAACCTCCAAATATATGGCAAATCACTGATGAACTGCCTTGTATAATTGCAGATTTTCTCCATGGCAGACCTCAGAGCATTACTCCAAAAATTCCTCCCTCACTTCAAAGCGACATTTCTGAAGTTGGAAATGCCAAGCAATGTCCTCTGTGTGGGAAAGTGCTGCTCGGAGAGACCCTGTTTCATGGTCATTACAAAGAATGTACTAAAAAGACCCACGTCTGTAACATTTGTGGACATCGGACTGCTCGTCTGGACAACTTGCGAACTCATATTATGAAAGTTCACAAGTGATGTGATACGATTAGAGACTTGTCACTTATGATAGAACGCCTCATTGATTGATGCACTGGAAATTTTAAGGACATGTAGTTTTTACGATAACATATGCTACAAAAATGTATGACTCCTGTGCTGTAAGACTGTTATTATGTTTTTTTTTACATGGTTCTTTTTACTAAAAGTTATGGGTTACCCAATCTTATAAAATTTTTCATGTGACCCGGTATATATATTCTTCTTCTGTAAGACCTTTTTAGGCCTTTGGTTTGCATAGGATACATGCAACTTTTTCCATGATATTGAAGTTTTGTGGTATGTAACTTCATTATGACTCCTGTTCTGAAAGACTATTAATAGTACTAAGCGTTGTTTGACTCCTGTTTTGTTCGACTTCAGTCATGGTTTTTACGCAACTTCAGTGATACACTAGTTTTATGATATATTTGTATTTTTTGACTACGCATTAGATTGTCATGTGGGGCCTAAGATGTTGCCATGGAAATACATTACAGAATGACTCTCTAATCTTAGCATAATATTGACCATGAAAAATATTGGTCATACTTAACACGTGAAGAATAACATGGCTGATAAAAAAGTTATTTTCCTGGATTTGTTGAACTGTACTTGTCATGTGGGGCAAAAAGTGTTGCCATGGAATTTATAGAGTGACTCCTTAAATAGTGTAATGTTTATTATGAAAAATTATGGTCATACATAGTGTACGATTTGATTTGGCGGATAAGGAATGATGAAACATGGCTGATTAAAAAAAAACTAAATAAAAACTGTCTGCTTTTGGGCTAATTTGCTGGCTTGAATTTAAGCGCAGTTTCTAAGTGTTCGGACTGTGGTCAAGTCTCCTCAAATAATGCACTTAAATTGGAAAATCACACAAAGTCTATCACGAGAAAATTTGTGTGTCTTATTTGTGGATTCCGAAGTCGGATAAAATGGAACTTAAAGCAGCATATTCAAATGCGACGTGGTCAAGCAACCACAAGCCAAGAAGATTATGTTACTGCTTGTTCAATCCAATGGCCACAAGCTGATTTTGTTAATGATAAATAGCAGAATTGATTGATTGACATGGTCAAACGGCCTCAAGCTGAGATAGAGCAAATTCATCAAAATTGTCTATTAATGGCTAGTACCCAATATTGGTTTATTGATTAAATAACTGACATAATGACAGCCTTAAATTTGCACTCTTCTCTTGTGAGAAATACCAGCCATTCATGCAATATAGAATTCTTACGATATTTTCAAGATTGTCTATGATATAACGCACTCAAAGTTTCACCATTTAAAGACACTATATATGACGCTTAAACTTGTTTTTATGAGGAAGGGCCAAATTCTAAAACAGCTGTTCTTTCTTGTTGCAGAATATGGTTCATATGGCAACACTTCAGGTTTCCATGACAACCAACAATCATGGTCTGCTGCACACACTTGTCCACTTTGTGAAAAGGTTTTCATTAACCAACATGTTTTCTCTGAGCATTATCAGAAATGTTCTAGCAAACGGTTTGTCTGTACTGTTTGTGGTTTGCGGACACCGAGAGCTTGGACTCTCGAGAGACATATGAAGATCCACAAAAAAACCGCTTGAAACTAAATTTTGTTTAAGATTGTAACTTCTTTTTTGGGAGAAAGTTGTGATGTTTGGATTGAAACTGAAATTGATGATTTTAACTTTGTTTTTATCGAAAACATTTTGAACAGCAAGATTCAGATTCATTTATTTTGCCCACTATTGTTAACAAATACAGTGATTTTTATTTGACAAAACATTGAGCAGGGTGAACCCCCTAAGATGATCATGCCATTGCTGTCGAGGGGACACCCACAAATCAACACTAACTGAAGAAAATTACAACAATGTCAGCGCCTGGAGTCCATGCTCACAATGAAGTATATGGAATTATAGCTTTTTTTTCTTCAGATAACTAACAAGTATGATTATTCAAAAAACACATTGAAAGTTATTAAAAGTTATGACACCCAAGCAGATGTGCAATTGTGACAAAGATGAGGTCTGAATTTTGCGCTATTTACAAATTCACGCACACGAACCTAGTTCATAATGCTCCATAATGATGTGAATGCAGCAGAATGAAAATTTAATGTTATGAAATGTGATGGCTGAAAAAAGGTTGACTTGTGTTTTAACATGTAAGTGAATGGTGTAGACAAAATGCCAGACAAATGTTATTAGGATTAGCTGACTGATGGCTGGAAGGGATATTGTTATGCGCGATTCATGACCTAAGCAGTTGCGTAGTAGTTTATAAGTATAAGAGTGATGAATGATGATTTGTAGTTATTTTACACATGATAAAAAATAAATTGACAAGAAAATTTGATAACTGCAGGAGGGACTATGGTTTCAGTGCTGAAATCCACATAATTTTAAGACAGTTCAGTGTTAGTTTTAAAATATCTGTATAATTTCACATTTTGTGTCTGTGATTTTCAGATTTTGTATCTCTGAATTTTTGTCTTGATTTTCAAATGGGATATGCTGTATATTTACCCTTGTGCTGATGATACATTCGAGACTATGATGATAAGATATTTTATGACAGTGTCTGTTCTTAATTGTGATTTTACATTTTGTAAGTGAAAATAAATCGATTTATAGTTCACCATCTCATGTCATTACTCGAGTTCCGGGGAATTTGCATCGTACTTATTCTAGTCCAAAGAACCTTATTACACCCATTGCCCAAAGCAGCCATGTTGGCATTTTTGCCTCATTGACCTCTCTTTGCACTCAGATATAGTATTGTGACGTCATTAGTAGACAATGGTCATGGTGAGGTCACAGAGTGCAAGAACAATGGAGAAGTAATGATGTCATAATATATGGCATAATCAAAATGAGGTCAATGAGGCTAGAATGCCAATATGGCTGCCTGAAAATGGAGTTTTTGAGAAGAGGTGTAAAACCACTAGGTTAGCCCGATACTTAAAAGTTTGTTTTGATTTTTCAGGGACTGCATACTCTGGAAAGGCCAAGAAATGTCTTTACTGCTATAAGTTATTTGTGGGAGATGCAGCTTGGAACGACCATGTTAATAAATGTGCCACAAAGCCGCATGGTTGTCCAGTTTGTGGATTAAGGTTTCCGAGGCCTGTTCTGGTGCGCCAGCACATGGCAAAGAAACACCAAACTGAATATTATAACAGATAATATTCGGGAAGTTCCAGTAAGAAATTGATTGACCGCAGTAGGATTGATAACGATGTGGTTGTTATGAATATGGGGGAAAAAAAGAAACTTTACCTTACGGACTACTGTGAAAGATAAAATGTTCAGTTGATGACTTTTATTTATCTGTGCACAAGTTTAGGATATTATCAGTGTTTCTGATGTTATAAGAAGGTTTGATGATCTGATCATTGTCCTTACTTCGATGATCTGATCATTGTCCTTACTTAGATGATATGATTTTTGTCCATATTTAATTTTATAGTTCTGCAGCAAGTGATGATACAAAACTATCAACCTTTTTTAATGACCTAATCTTTGTCCTTGCTTGTTGTGATGATCTGGTATTTATCCTTGCTTGGAAATGCTGTAGCAAATGATTACATAAAATTATAGTTTCCTCTGATGATCTGATATTTGTCATTGCTGTAAACTACCAGAAGTGAGGTCAGGGAGGTAATTGCATTTACCTCCTCTTAATGTAATGGTGTTGCCCTTGAAATTGGCATATAACTATAAAATTGAAAGTGTAGGTCTGGGGTGCAATTTTAGCTGCACATTGGACGGACAGGATTATGTTGGTTTTTAAGCAATTTGACAAAATAGCTGGCTACAATCAGGAGGGTAACTTGAGTCAACTGACCTTCACAGGAGGGTAACTAAGGTGTAGGATGAGGGTAACTGCTGTTTTCCAGCTGTAGTACTGTATGAATCATAGAGGAAGCTGAGGTGAGTGTTATTTTTCATCTGATGCAACAAAGTACACTTAAATTTAGTTCAGATTTTGTTGTTTTAGTGATTTTCATGTCAATTCTCTTAGTAGGAAGAACCACATTATGGATCCAACTATGAAGGTTTAATCCTGACTCTTGGAAGTTCATTAGAGTTTGATTTCCAAGCACAAAGGTCTAATTTTAACAAGGAGCTTTCACCCATCTCTCATTGGCTTCTTCATCTCTGTCTGAACATGCTCAGTTGCTCAACAAGGATCAAGGCTGGCACCTTACCTGCAGCCTTATGTCACATGACTTGACCATTGGTAGTCATGTGACCAACTGAGCATATTAAGAAAGCTGAAGAAGCCCATGAAAGATGGGTGAAAGCTCCTGGTGAGTTGTAAAATTAGACCCTTGTGCTCGGAAATCAAACGCTAACCTTATGGATGCGTAACAACTATATATAGTGATTATATGGGATTGTCTATTTATTCAAGGACAATTAAAATCACACATTGTATAATTTTCTTCAATTGCAGCGTGCCATTTTTGTGGGAAATCCTTCCGTTCAACGACCGGCCTCCGTGATCACGTTGCGATGGTTCATACAGGAGAAGCTAGACATAAGTGTCCAGTTTGCAACCAAGGGTTCATGTCTAAAACCATGCTGGATGCCCATGAAAAGGCGCATTTTGAGGTAAAAATGTAATATGATAATACTAAAAAAAATCATAAAAAATACTATTTTACTGAAAAAAGCACACTTTACGGTTGACATGTAATCTGAAAAAAAGAATGTTACTTTAGGTTAAAAGAAAGTTTTCACTTGGAATAAAAAAAAGAAATTATGTATGTGAAATGTTTGCCAAAAATTGAGTAATTTTAAGTAATTCTAAATAATTTTGTTGATTTAGGAGGAAAAATAAACTATCAGACCATCCATAATTTAGTAACTCGTAACCAGCCTTGTCATAAAAGCTTCATCATTCTATCGTTCCAGATAAAGAGTTACAAATGCGAGCAATGCGAAGTATCGTACAGATATAAGAAAAATTTAAAATCACATATGGATGCTATTCATGGAGATGGTGAAAAGGAAGAATGTACAACGTGTGGAAAACCTGTGTTGGTGCAAAATATGAAAAGACATTTAGACACACACGGTCAGATGAAATACTTATGCATGATCTGTCAGAAAGAATTTTCTAACCGTAGTAATCTATTCCGACATGCTAAAGCGCATCAATGATTGTTTTTCTTGTGAAGCTGTTTAACTTCATAAAGTGTATTTGTTGAGAATGTTGCAATAAATATTACAATTTAACTTCTCATGTTATTCTTGTGTGCAACTTTCCTGCACTCTAACAGTAAGCTAAAGAGCAGCTGCCCACCAGCCAAGTACTAGTAGGCGAAGTAGTTGTGTACCGTAATACTATATTATTGTATTTAGATAACTTTTAGGGCAAACATGATGATTGTCCACAGTCAGAAGTGAAATCATCCCTCAAAGAAAGGTTAGCAATTGATGTACATGGATATCGCTTGAGAACATAAATATCAATTTCGTTCTACCAAATATTTCTTTAACATTTACAGCTTGTGTATATAGTGGTGTATAGCAAGGAAATATATTGAGTTTCTTTATATATTTATTGAAATATAATGCGTTTTCCCAGTGGATATAGTGAATTATATTTGAACTGTGACAGTTCATTGGGAGCAGAGAGTATCCAGTGGTGTCAAACAAACAAGATGTATACCGGGTAGACAAGAACTAGTTCATTTGGTGGGTGTGCACCACAGTACTATGATACACACACTTGGCTTATTTTCAAGACAGCTCAAAGCTGTGATGTCTATATGTGAATTGTGAAAATACAAAGAAGTCTGAAATGCAACCAATACTGTTATTATTCTATGTTTCAGACTTGTTTGTCCCTGGTCAGTTTGGAAATGTAGGACAGTCATTTTTGCAGTCTAAAGGTGTTCCTCCCCAATATAACACTTACGCTTCGACTTGTGAACTTTGTGGAAAGATCTACGTCAGTACTGACCTGCTGCAAGAACACATGGCAAAATGCTTGAAAAAGAAATATGTTTGCAACGCTTGTGGATTACGCTGTTTATATCCGGCTGACTTGCGGAAACATATGAAAACTCATGATAAAAACTGATCACGGAATATCAACCTTTTTATCGGCATCGACAACTGCACCGATTTTAAATTCGGTGAAAGTTATAGTTCTTGTGTTTTATGAGTCATGCCTTGATTTTTGAGTAAACTGACGTTTTGAAACAAGGAGATGTTACCAAAATCCAAAGAGGGTGGGCAATAATAAAAAATGGGGAATCGCTTGAAAAATAAATGTTTGCAACGCTTGTGGATTACGCTGTTTATAGCTGACTTGCGGAGACATATGAAAACTCATGATAAAAACTGATGACAGAATATCAACTTGTTACTACGACAAATGCACTGATATTAAGTTAATTAAGTCATGGTTTTGCACTTAAACTGAAGTTAGGAAATTAAGAAACCTTACCTAATACTATATCCACAGGATAGGTAGAAAAAAAAAGAGAAAAATTCACTCAGTTACTCACATACACTATTTTGAAAAAATGACCTCAGATAGGTTAGAGATAGGTCTGCAATTGTTGTACATATGGATACCATTTGAGAATATTGCAAGAGATGACTTCATGCCCAACACGCTGTCGGTGTTGAATGACTACAAGATGTCAATATACACAATTGCTACCGACACTGAGAGACATTGAAAGCAACATGCATGATACATGCAAGAAATTGCAAATACCTCCAATATCTGCAGCATATTTTTCGTTATTTGTTTCAGGCTTTCCACCATCATTTGCTGGTCAGTTCGGAACAAGTTCACTCGGAACAGACGCGTTACATATGCTACAGACTCAGCCCGCTAAGAAGTCTCTTGCGAAGTGTCAGCTTTGCGGCAAAATTTACATCAACGCCCATTTGCTGGAGGAGCATATCGAAAAATGCAGGAAAAAGAAATACATCTGTAATATTTGCGGAATGAGATGTTTATGTCCAGCAGAACTGAGAAGACATGTGAAGATCCATGAGAAATATTAATATGATTGCCAACATGGTGACTTGCCAAAATTCTGTGAGTTTGTTGGTTATAGTGAGATTGGTTCGGTGGGTTAGGAGTACCAGGCAGAAACAACATATTGTATAATTAGCAAACTGAGTATCTTAGTCATATATGTGATTGCCTTTTGGTTTTGGCCTCATAAGTTTCCATGGTCAAGTTTCCTTTTTATTTCTAGGTAGTTGTATGATTCCCAAACGGGGTTTCTGCTATGCATTCCAATATTTTCCCACTAGCATGCTACTGAATTAAACCTCAGGCTCGACAAACCATATTTTCTTGTAGCTGTGTGACAGCCACTTCTCTAAGTACAGATTGAGTGTTTGTCTTAATTGTGTATTTCTGTGAATGGGTCCATCAACACTACTTCAAAGAAATGTTTTTTCTCTCCATAAACAGAGATGCTATGTATCTTATGTGTGGAAGGTTTATTTGTGCTGTTCAGGACTTCATGGCCGCTCAATTGATAAAACATTCCATGTTATCAGGTGCTGTTTACAAATAAGAGTCAGATTTAAAAGATCAGAACAGCAAGTCGCAATTCCTGAAAATTTGATGTGAATGTTGGTCAGACTCGTTAATTTATTTCCACCAAAATTTGTTCGAGTTAATTTTCCACAGAAATTATAAGTCAGACTCTGCTTCTGCTTATTTTCAGGCCTCAGTTATTCAACATACGGTGGCCAGTTCAGAATGAGCAGCTCAAATGCCCAACAAATACAAATGAATTTCCCACTGACCCAAGATCCTGATGCTTCGACTTGTCAACTTTGCGGCAAAATTTATGTCAATGGGCCTTTGCTGCGAGAGCATATGGACAAATGCAAGAGAAAGAAATACATTTGCAAAATATGTGGACTGAGGTGTCTGTATCCGGCTCATCTCAGAGATCATATGAGGACACATGATAGGAAATGATGCGCTTAGTATAATAAGTAATAAAGTTAGTCAGAGTTACAATAGGTCATTCACATATTGAGTCAGAACTTTATCTTTCATTCACATATTCAGTCAGAACTTTATCTTTCATTCACATATTGAGTCAGAACTTTATCTTTCATTCACAAATTCAGTCAGAACTTTATCTTTCATTCACATATTGAGTCAGAACTTTATCTTTCATTCACATATTGAGTCAGAACTTTATCTTTCATTCACATATTCAGTCAGAACTTTATCTTTCATTCACATATTGAGTCAGAACTTTATCTTTCATTCACATATTGAGTCAGAACTTTATCTTTCATTCACATATTGAGTCAGAACTTTATCTTTCATTCACATATTGAGTCAGAACTTTATCTTTCATTCACATATTGAGTCAGAACTTTATCTTTCATTCACATATTGAGTCAGAACTTTATCTTTCATTCACATATTCAGTCAGAACTTTATCTTTCATTCACATATTGAGTCAGAACTTTATCTTTCATTCACATATTGAGTCAGAACTTTATCTTTCATTCACATATTGAGTCAGAACTTTATCTTTCATTCACATATTGAGTCAGAACTTTATCTTTCATTCACATATTGAGTCAGAACTTTATCTTTCATTCACATATTGAGTCAGAACTTTATCTTTCATTCACATATTGAGTCAGAACTTTATCTTTCATTCACATATTCAGTCAGAACTTTATCTTTCATTCACATATTGAGTCAGAACTTTATGTTTCATTCACATATTGAGTCAGAACTTTATCTTTCATTCACATATTGAGTCAGAACTTTATCTTTCATTCACATATTGAGTCAGTTATCTTTATCTTTCATTCACATATTGAGTCAGTTATCTTTATCTTTCATTCACATATTGAGTCAGAACTTTATCTTTCATTCACATATTGAGTCAGAACTTTATCTTTCATTCACATATTGAGTCAGAACTTTATCTTTCATTCACATATTGAGTCAGAACTTTATCTTTCATTCACATATTCAGTCAGAACTTTATCTTTCATTCACATATTCAGTCAGAACTTTATCTTTCATTCACATATTGAGTCAGAACTTTATCTTTCATTCACATATTGAGTCAGAACTTTATCTTTCATTCACATATTGAGTCAGAACTTTATCTTTCATTCACATATTCAGTCAGAACTTTATCTTTCATTCACATATTCAGTCAGAACTTTATCTTTCATTCACATATTGAGTCAGAACTTTATCTTTCATTCACATATTGAGTCAGAACTTTATGTTTCATTCACATATTGAGTCAGAACTTTATCTTTCATTCACATATTGAGTCAGAACTTTATCTTTCATTCACATATTGAGTCAGTTATCTTTATCTTGCTATGCTGGGGCATCAGTAAAATGATTCTTAATGCCAAATCATACCAAGCAGATACATTATCATACTACAAGATATGGTGTTTCATTCACAAAACTTATTAGGCCTAAAGTTATTGTACCATGGAACATCTAACAAATGCTAAACATTGAGTCATTGTCAAACTGACCTGCCACTCTGATATCACATAGGGTAGATGTCAGCCCAGCGTTCGCCACCTTATGACTGAAGGTTCTGATTTTGTAAATCTGATTCAAATTTATAAACAGCACCGGATAATGTCTAACATCAGTGTAGCGTTGGCGTGAGTTCACCCATATTGCTTTGACGTTGGTCTGAAGTCGATCTAGAGTCGCTCCATCCTGGAAGGCTAGCTGGACATTCTATCTGGGTTGAATCGGTCAGTGACCCAAAAAATATGGAGTCATTGTTGGTGCATTATGATGATTTCAATTACGATTCATTACATGTAAGTGTGGTACATAGAGGACCAACTGATGTGCAATAAACACAAAACTTATCTATAAAATGTATGTTTGATTTCCAAGGGAGTTAGCTGGGTGACTTATTCAATATTTATAGAAGAACATGTTCTGGTGATGAACTTATCCGTTTCTTTGTGATTGCCCAAGCCGTGTTACTGAGTGACACATGATACATTAATTCAAAGACATTTCCTGTGGTCTGACAGCACTTTTGCATTGTGCTTTCAGGATTTCTGCCACTGATATCCGGCTTTCAACCAAACCAGGCCAATCCTCATGCGATATCGTCCACAGGTGACATAAAAAGCCAAGCCCAAGCGTGTCCGAACTGTGCAAAGATCTTCCTAAATCATGCGGCTTTCGCTAACCACTTCGACAAGTGTCAGTTTAAGAAATATGGTTGCCACATATGTGGGAAGAAATTCATGTATGACTGTAGGCTTAAAGTTCATATGAAATGTCACCAAGATAGTTGAACTAATTATTTAGGAGGGTTGAACAATAAGAGGGTTGAACTAAATTACAGTTTGGCAGAACCAGAAATCGTAATGCAGAACACCACCAGAGGTCACTGGCATCAAAACAGATAGGCATGCTTTAATCATAAATGCAGAACACCACCAGAGGTCACTGGCATCAAAACAGATAGGCATGCTTTAATCATAAATGCAGAACACCACCAGAGGTCACTGGCATCAAAACAGATAGGCATGCATTAATCATAAATGCAGAACACCACCAGAGGTCACTGGCATCAAAACAGATAGGCATGCTTTAATCATAAATGCAGAACACCACCAGAGGTCACTGGCATCAAAACAGATAGGCATGCTTTAATGACGTCATCTATTTAGAGCTATTGATTGATGTCATTTATATTTCAATGGAACAGGAGGTTTTCCCATTGTTCTCAGTTCTGGAAGTGTTACTTATGTCATTTAGTGTACTTGCAAGTATAAAGAAAATCAACTTGGGCTATCGACATAGCATTGAATAATAACCTTTTGCAAACATGGAATGAAAATTATCAACCGGTGGCTATAAACTTCATTGGAAAATAACTGTCTTGCCATTTGTTTAATCGTGTCTGAAAGTCATTGCTTTGTATTTTATTTTGAGATATATATAAGACTTGTTCTTAATATTTCTGTGTATTGATATGTGATTCATACATGTTTGCATTGCGTTGAGCTTTTTGTCGAGTGTACACCTTTTTATGCATTTGACTTCAGTATTGTAGTTAAGATGTTCAATCAAGAGGGCTTTGTATCTGTTTAAGAAAACGAAATATTGCATTTTCCTGTTTTTTATTGATCTGCGTGTATTCCGGGATAGTTCTTAGATTTGTAATAAAACTGTTAATATAATTTGAAGTTGTATTATTTTTGACTACAATATTATTCTGGCGTAACAAGCTGCTGATTTGGCATTTCTGTGCAAACTCCAATATTTGGACAAAATGTGGTTGATCATAGATGTGGTAATTTGAAGAAACTTGATCGAAGCAAATCACACTTTATGACTGCACCCTTTTCATGGAGCAGCCATGTTGGCATGTTTGCCTCATTGACCTCTCTTTGTGCTCTTATAAAGTATTGTGATGTCTGCAGTAAACAACATCCATGGTTAGGTTGTGGAGTACAGAAATAGCACAGTGATGACGTCACAATAATTAAAAAAAAAAATAATGGCTGCCATTTGAAAAGGGTGTATATGTATTATTATGATGGGAATCTGCATCCAACTCACTTGTGAGAGGTTAAATATAAAATGTTTAATTTTGTAATCCAAAGTTACAAACGCAGACATGAACAAAGTCAAACATAAGATTCTATTTTGATAAAGATATAACTTCAACAACTCCACTCAATAGAAACTGAATAGCTGGCTAACTGACTGATCTCTCATTGGGTTAGGCTGACATAGCGGAGAGTGAATCTTGGTGAATCACAACCTCTGCCATCAGACTTTCCAAGACAGTCACCCAAGATTCCATGTTTGGATCCTGCTTGAGATTATTGATTACTTTGCACTGAGTCTCCAATACACCAAATTAGTCTTACAACACTGTAACTTATATTTATATAGTATATCAGGTGATATATGCTTAACGTAATATACATTAATATGATCTAAATCATAGTTAGCCATTTCTGTAATTTACAATATAACAAGAGATTACATGAAATAACTTGGCACTGCTACAACAAATTGCACTTGCACCCAAATTAGCTGACCCGGCAGGGTATTTTAGTTTATTTGTCAAATAAAAATCATGCTTACCATGCCTAGAACACTTACTTTTATTTGTTAACAAGCCTTATGTGATATTGTTGCTTGGTAAACAAATTTGTCTGGCTGGAAAATCACCTTATTGACATTATAACGTTAAGAAGAGTGTCGCCGATTTGCGATTTCAGATTCATTTTTATGGAAAAATAGGATCGATGATGTTTCCATTAAAGCCATAATTGCATTTTTGTACATAATGAACTTTTGAATTTTGAAAATTGGACGAAAATTGAAAGTGCTGTTTAATGAAATGTATCACAGAACGACGATGTTCATGAAGTTTGTCTGTGCCTCGTTTTCGTCTTTTGTAGTATTTGCCAGGCAATTTAAGTGACCTTGATATTTGTCAGTGATATTTGATATTCTAAAATAATTGGTGAGGCACCTTCACTTAGGAGTAAACAACACTTTTATCTCCTTTCAGGCTTGGGCCCATCCCACCTGATGCCGAATCGTACTGGACAACCAATTGGATTGTCGATGAATGCCATGAAATGTCCGCTATGTATTAAGGTTTTCGTGAATAACGAAGTGATGAATGAGCACGTGGAAAAATGCAAGAAAAAGAAACATATTTGTAACATTTGCGGACATCGGTCATACAGGCAATATGATTTAGGCAAACACATCAAGAGTGTTCATCACCAGGATAAGAATACACATTCTTGGGTACAATATTAATGACATGGAAATACTCTCTCAATCTATTGCAATGATGTGACATTTGCAGAACTTTATTCTAGCTTTATATAGAAATTGTTTAAGGATGGTCATCTTGAACAAACGTTGGGCATTGCAGCTCCTACAGTTTAGTTCAGTTGAGACTGACTCCTTATTATTTAGGAATTATATGCCTTTTGACACAATCATAGTTTGTATTTATCTCGCCTCATTCAAGGCAGAACAGTATAGTGGTAGACTTTAAAATGAGAGCGATATATATTGTTGCTTGGCAAATATACAGCATCAGATATTTATATATGTTATTTGCATGGTGTTGATTTTTGTCCGGAATATATGTCACTACTTGGCAACTTAATTGTAGTTCATTTCAATGGTAAATGGCGCCATTGGTTAAGTCTTGTTGGACAACACATCAAAAGCAGCAAGAATGTGCCTTTGAAAGCTTCACCGTCCTTATCACAATTGATATATAGAATCGACCATTCTCAGTATATTGTGCACGGCAAGGATATGGTGCATCTAGCGTAAGGGGGTGGGGCCTAGCTCAGTGGTAGTGTGCTGGGCTTCCAACCACTGGGTGTGGGGTTCAATTCCCAGTTGTGCCTAAGTTTGATGGCTGTTTCATCCTTCATCTCATTGCCATGGTCCCTGCCTGTCCTAATTAGCCCATCAGGTTCAGAAACACAGGACATAAAGCCCTTATCCACACTGGTGCATCTAGCATTTTTTTAGCTGCGATTATATTCGCTTCGAATCGAGCAGCTCCTCTCTTCAATTGTTAGTGAGTTTTGGTAATTGTTTAAAATACTAACTTTAGTTACATCGAAGTCTAGTTACATCAGTAGTTAATGAATCTTGGAGTAAACAATGGTTTTATCTTCTTTCAGGCTTAGGTCCGAACTTTCCAAGGCATCAAGGACGTGGGTTTCCAGACCTTATGTATAACCGACCAACTGAAGGATTGATGAATGCCATGAACTGTCCGCTATGTTCAAAGATATTTATTAACAATGGTGCTTTGAATGACCACATGGACAAATGCAAGAAAAAGAAACATATCTGTAACATTTGTGGACATAGGTCTTATTCACAGATCGACCTTAATAGACACATGCAAAGGGTACATCAGTGAAAGTACATGCAGCCCGGACTAGTATGACTTAATTTAATTGCTTGTAAGGGTAGTTCCGTTTATAAAAATGGGGGTGTGGGGGGGGGGGGGTCGAGGACCAGAAAATGTTTGAAAAAGCGGGCGAGGAGGAGTTCTTTAAAAGAGGGGGTGTTTGATTATTATTTTCTAAATATCTTAATGTAGGGAAAAGCCGGGGGGGGGGGAGTCTGTCAAAAAACAGATATGGGAGGGGGGCTGTCTACAAATGTTCTGCCCCCCCCCCTCTTTTTAAATGGAACAGCCGTGTTGATCTTTATGTTTAATTTGAAAACTGATTAATGGTGTGATGTCTTAATGTCTAATTAATGACTTCTACTTTGTCTCCTATGATGACTTTCTTAATAAAGAGATATTTAGTCAATTGGGAACTGATTTGTGTTCTGTACCAGAACCATCCTCTTACAGAAGACGCCTGAAATGCTGAAGTGTTGAACATCATGATTATCGTGTCATATGGAAGATATATAGAGTGGTAGTAATGAATTGCTAATTATCAAGTGTGCTGTGAGTGCTATGTTTTAACTGAACCTACTGCGGCACAGAATGGTACAACTGAATGTTACAGTGTACAGCCACAGGGTAATAACACCCAAAGGGCACAGTGCAATTGAATCAATGTAAGCCTGTTTAGGGTTGTGTTTCGCAATATGACAAGTCCGCAGTGCCGATTTCATATATATCAAAACAATGAAAGGATTTGTTCATATAAAGGGGTGGGGGCATAGCTCAGTGGTAGCGCGCTGGGCTTCCAACCAATTGGTCCAGGGTTCAAAACCCGGTCTAGCCTATGTTGGATGGCTGTTTCATCCTTTGTCTCATTGCCATGGCCCCTACCTGTCCTAATTAGCCCATCAGGTGCAGAAATACAGGACGTAAAGCCCTAAATCCACCTCCACCATTTGTTCATATAAATACACTAATGAAAGTCAAATAATTAATCTTATAGATTAACAAGGAAATCACATAATTAAAAACAATTTTGTCTTGGGTCAGTGTTTTACCTTAATGTTTAACACACAAATATGACGTAACAACAATCGTCACTTTCAATTGTTATGATGATGTCTATTATCGCCCAAAACCAACACTAACATGGCATATTAAAATTTGTGAGTGTCCCCTCTTACTATTTCCACCTTTTTGTACAGCTGTGTCTGACTGCTGAGTGCTACATCTGTACCTGAGTGAGGTACGTTAACAAAATATAGATATCAATGATAACTACAATGCTTCGAAATACTATCAGGCATTTTGCCGTAGAGCCTCTGACTGTCTGTAGCCATCTAGTAAACCAAATTTTTTGTATTGTTTCAGGCATGGGTCTCAGTTTCGGAACACCAGACGCTCAGTTCAAAGAGTTCCATTCTACCAGTGGTGGTGTTATGGGGGCAGTAAGCTGTCCGTTATGTCAAAAGATATTCATTAACAACTCTGCGTACACTGAACATGTGGAGAAATGTCAGAAAAAGAAACATGTTTGCCCAACATGCGGACAAAGGAATTATACCACCAAGGATTTAAGAAATCATATGAAGAGACATGAAAAAAACTGATAACTAGTATTGAATCTAACATGTGAAAGACTAAGGCAATTATGTGTACTGAATTATTGTTTGTCAAAACACATGGTCAGATTGCAAAAGCTGGAATCAGCCTAAGTATAAAATGGCTGTCAAAGAATACTGGCAAATGAAGTAACTTTAATTCATATATATATATATATATATTTTTTTAAATTATCCATAGATTTATGTCGGAAAGTGCAATCACTTTACTTTCCAAAATAAGCAACTATTGCTGAAGTGATTAATATATCACTGTAATATAATGAAAATGGTTTTGTAGAATTCATTGATATGGTGTTTGTTAAATTGTTATTATATTGTAATTTTATATTATGAATATGAACCCTGATGTCTTACAGCAAACAAAAAGGCAATAAACTGATTCCATCTATGAGAATGGCTTACTTGATCTTCTACAGTCACAAACATTAGCCCCCTGTGGTTGTGGGCGAATCTTCAAATACACAAAACAATCTTCAAATATACACACGCAAAAAAGGTGGTTTCATAAGTGGTAAAGATCCATAGAGCTACCACCTGTCCACCTCCCCTACTAGCTGCTCAGCTGGTGGCTCAGTACTGTGAGCAGTCTTGGCGCAAGACCCTCGATCACACCTTTCCTCAGGAGAGGGTCTTGGAGAATTCAGGGGAGCAAGGATCCCAGAGGGGGAGCAAGAAATTTTACAGTGTAGAAAGGTTGATATTAATCATAAGATAACAATACGTCAAGTCTCTGTACCAAATGAGACTGAAATGTCGTACAGGATGAATTTTAAAGACCTATTTTGTTCACCGCCTAGTTACATTTAACGGGCGTAGTGATTGACCTATTTCCAAGACCTATCTCGCCTTGCTGTAGTATCTTCTAGACCCTCGTCTACAACACGGCCTGGGGGTCTGGACCTAGACTGGTGTGTGAGATACTTTGGAAACAAGATGGCATTATCAGTAAAAGGAATGGTTGCAATGAACATCAAGATCTGTAACATTATTAGCTTTTAATAGGAAGTTAGCTTGTCTTTTTAGGTAAGACCCCCACATCTCTGGCTGATGGAAGAGACATAAGGAACCCATCAATATATCAATGTTTATCAATCCAATGTTGAGAACGATTAATCGCAAAGTTGAATTCCTTTCCTTATTTTGTAGGATCCATGCAAGTAGGGCCTGGAATTCAACTGCCACCGAACTCCTTTGTCCTGGATAGGGGAAGTGCCCCCACCGGTGTTAGCTGTCCACTCTGCGGTAAAATCTTCCTGACCCAGTCAGTTTTGGAGGAGCATATGGTGAAATGTCGAAAGAAGAAGTTCTCGTGTCCAATTTGCGGACAGAGGAGTTACTCACAGGCATACCTCAATACTCACATGAAAGTTCATAACAGATGAACTACAGTTGTGTAACGATTCCTGGAACTCTGTTATGATAGACAAAAAGCATAATCAGAGCATATTGCGACAACCAGACATCTGACAAATGATGCCTGAATACTGCTATAAAGTTCACCTAAAGTGAACACATATGAATGACTGAATTTCTTAAGGGAATAGGCTGATACCTATTGATCTGAATGATTGATTTTTGTTTTACCATTTTCATAGTAATTAATTTATGTGTGACTGGACAATGTCATTTGACTCAAGCATGGTGATTATTAAGGCTAATAATATTTACCAAGTGGCATTTTTGTGTTTGTGTTAGTGATACCAGGTTACCAAGACCAAGAATTAATCTTTTTAAGTAATCTATTGTATTTAGAGGTCCATTGTTATGGAATAGCCTCCCAATTGATGTTAGGAATTCATCTTCTGTAGATATCTTTAAAGTAAATGTGAAAAGACATACTTCTTACATGTTAGTAAATATTCCTTGCATATTTTGATATTATTTGTAATATAGACTTCATTTAATTATTACGTTGTGGGAGTACTATGAGAACTTAGGAGTTTCCAGCTTCCGTTTTTTGTATCTTTTGATTGTTTGCTAATGATATTTTATTTATTCCATCTAGTGAAACAAAAATATATTCAGAGGCGTTGTTTACAATAAATAAGTTATAAGTAACGCAGTCAGTTTTTTCGGTGTTCCAAGTATTTAGAGTTGGTGTTACCAAACTAATGGAAATCGAAGTCCATGAGCAGGATAATGGAAAAGTGGCCAAAGAACGCTTTTACCAAGTTCTGAGGTATTGCTATAGAGCAGCTTACCCAACATTTCTACCATTCCAGCTAATGGGGATGCCCCCAGCCGGAGATGCTGCTGCTGCTGCTGCTGCTGCTGCTGCTGCTGCTGCTGCTGCTGCTGCTGCTGCTGCTGCTGCTGCTGCTGCTGCTGCTGCTGTTTAATATTTACACTCTACCATAATATAGTTTTGTTTGTGGTTATTGTTCGTAATAAGTCGGATAGGAAGCGGATGGAGAAAATTATTTTACCTGGTTGAGGCTCTGCACGAGAAAGTATGTCTGTATATTATTATGTGTGATTAAAAACTATCATATCACTCAAGTTATAATTTCTTGAATTGTTTTGTGAATAGAGCCTCTTTTGTAACATTCATATAACAATTATTACAAGCAGATGGGACATTTATTTAGTGAGACAAAGTTGGATGATTGATTTATTAGCTAACCAATAAAGCCATCACTCGCATTATTTATGATGGTGGAATCCAAAGATAGTGACACGCTTGTTTCCGTTAGTTATACAGATACCACAGACAACATACTTAAAAGCTGGATTGTCACTCAATGTGACAGTGGCCAAAATCTATTGCATTCACTCCATTGTCTTAATACTGATTACCTACCATCCAGAGCCTTGTTGGGTTCACCATCTCTCTATATAAAATTGAACTATCTAATTTTTCATGCCATCGAAAGTCGAATATGTAAACCAGGTGATGACGTCACTAAACTCAACAATGGGTGATGATGCCATTTCCATTTTATTGCCAATGTTTTGGTTTTGATTTCTTCAATGTATAATTGATGTTTTTGTAATCAATGGCCGATAGATTCATTAGCTTACACATATTTAGTGTGCCTTGATCAAATAAGGTGCTTTTCAATCATTTGATGAAGTTGTAGAAAATAGTAATTTTGACAGACAGTGGAGCTTTAATTTTCTCAACCATTGATCAATGGAAACAATTTCCATTTTAATTAGATAATAAATAATTAAGAAGATTTGCTCATGCTTATTTGGTTCTTCTGGTATTGTTTCAGGAATGGTACCAATGCCTGCTCCAGGTGAGAATTTGGGAACAGCTTCTTCAAACAGCTCAGTTATCCAATGTCCGCATTGCCAAAAAATCTTCCTTCAGTCAAACCTATTTATGAGGAACCATGTCGAGTTTTGTAGCAAACGACAACATATTACATGCCGCATTTGCCAAGGGCCCATGTCGACGATAGGCAATTATAAACGGCATATGAAAACTGTTCACAGGGAGAATTTCGAATGAAAATATGAAGCCAATGCCTTGCTGACTCCTTATCGATATCCATAAATTATATAAGGAAGCTCTTCATTGAACCATGAAAATTTACATAAATTAAATTTATTTATATATTTGTGTCAAGTGTGCGATGACTTTAATTTATGACGCACTTTATCAACTTACATGAATTCGTCCATAAACTGATCTCACATTTTTTTGCGATTTAAGTGCTAATAGAATTTAGTTGTTACTGTTCATAGGCCCTAATGGTATATTAGCACACCATTGTTTCTTTGGATTGTGGAAAATGTATGTAATATTTGTAAGTTCTTCATAAGTATCAAGTACTGTTGATTTTTTCGACCATAAATAAGTGATGGGGGATACTCTTTAATATGTTGAAAGTACGATTGCCTTGTTTTGGCATATCAGTTCGCGAAAACTAAGGCAACTTTTAAAGACACTGTATATAACTTAAAAAGATGGTTAGTGACTCCTCTGTCGTAAATTTCAGGTTACGGCAGCCTTATGGGATTAGACATGCTACAAAAAGGACATCCACAAACGAGTCTGACATGTCAGTATTGCGGACACGTTTATATCGGCCGAGAAGTATTCAACCAACATGTTGAGAAATGCAAAGACTCGTACGGATGCGAAATATGTGGCAAACGCTTCACATTTCGCAGCGCTCTAGCAAGGCATGTAAAGACGATGCACAAATAGTAAAATAATAAAAAAAACATTCATTTTTGTTTGTCAAAAAAATGTGTGCACTTCTTGAAAGTATAACTGTGCTCAAAGAGAGCTTCGAATAAAATATGACATTTAGAAAATATGATGTGAATGCCTTTCTGACTTATGGTTTGTCCATATTCACAAATTGTAGAAGCTTTTGTACTGAACTATCAAAATGTGAAATGATTTTAATTTGTGATGTGATTCATGAAATATGAAGGAATATTCCAGCTCAAATGTTATGAACTTATACTTAACTGTCTTGTATCTCAAATCATCAGGTCACCATGCCTCACCATCAGTACTGATATAAAATTGAGGAAAGTTTGATGATACTGTATACTCTTGCCATATTACTTCAGCTCACAGTTTTTTTTTAAGAAACTTGGTTATAAATACCTATTTTTTGAGATGTTATTAGACCTCGTGGAATCTCATCACCGTAAACAAAAACCATGAATTGATAAGAACATGTTGGATAATATGATGTGCATGTATTCTTGCCATTTGAATTCACTGTACTATATAATATATATTTAACTATCATTGAGCCTACTGGTTGTGTAAGTAATAATTGTCATTAATTCATGTGTGGTTACTTTTTTTAGAGACTATTGAGGTGAATTTGATTGATGAAGCATTTTTAAGTTGCTTTGGTAAATTATTTTACTTTGGTAATCACTTTGTTATTTCAAATGAATAAATAAAGCAGTAAGATGCCAGAAGCTTCTGATGAGGCTTACAGACTCACACCTAAAAAAGAAATAATTGTATTGTCAAATATAAACACCAGGGGGTGTATAGTGTTTTACAGGTGAAACTCCACTGCTTCATAAATGAAAGTTATTTGACATGAGGTATTTGACAGGCTGTCCATATCTAAGATTGACTTCAGTAGATTGTGATGTAAAGTATTTTCTCCTTTACAATGTTTATTCTTCATGTCATGAGACTTACTTTCCAATCATCTGTCAATAATAAATAATGATTCATATATCAATATCGTGTTTCTGGGGGGATCAAAAACGTGATGTGTTAAATGCTCTCTTACATTGATATTGTGTTAGCCAATGAGACTGTAACTAAAGAACATAGTGTAAATTAGATTTGAATAAAGTTTAATTTAGCAAGCTTTGTGAATTTCTTCTTGCAGTTGATTGGTGTTTCTGGAAGTAACTCTGGTTCCATTGGTTCACATAAGTATTGAAATGGAAAAATAATTTATTTGGCTATTCAGTTTGACATAAGAATACAGCATGATTTGTAATTTGACATAATAGATTTAAAATTATTCCATAGATTCTAAGTATATATACTTGCCAGGGGACCCCAAAAAACCTTAGAGGGCTGCACTTTCCATATATATCTAAATCTCTATCTATCTATCTGTATATCTGTCTGTCTGTCTGTCTGTCTAGCTGTATATCTATCTTATCAGAAGGTTGTGTTAGGGGTCACCTTGAATTTATACAATATTAGAACAAGAAAGAATAATACTAGATAAATTAGAAACAAAGAAAAGTACAAAGTATTACTGCTCTCTGGGGTGCTTGAAACATTTTTGGAATGTGATTCACTTGAAAATATAATTTACAAAGACACATAAGAGCACATAAGACATAAAAATTCTCTCTGACAGATCTTTGCTGGTCCTGATGTTCTTGGGTTCTTCGAACAACATAGGTGTTTTTTCCTTGATCCATCATGTTCTAAGCTGTTGCTGCATGATTTTCTTTGATAACTCTAACAAATATTTAAATTCTTATTGTGGATCATCTTTGGATTGCAAAATTAATTCACTTTTGTAATTGAATGAAGTTCCATTTTGCCATCATTGTGACAGCAAATAGAGAAACTATGTTGATATTGTCATTGCATAGAGCCATCTTCGAAGTGCCTCTCAGAAGCAAAGGAAAATGGAAAGGAACAAATGCTCTGGCTTCCAACGATAAAAATACTGAACATTTCAAATCTCAGTTGACAATATACAGTTCACACTGATAGTGTCAGGTTTTTTGTACAGAAAATACAGGCAATGATCATAGGTCAATTGTTTTTATTATAACCAGTAAATTCTATGAAATAAGGCGGCATTGGAAGGTTATTCTATGATGTCGTTTTTATAACTGGTGTAGACCTTGCACAGTTCTGGGAATGTTAATAGCTCAGATCTATCAGAAGTGAAAATAACTGGGTCAATGATCGAAGGGAGATTCAACAGGTGTCAGCACCAGCCAGTCACTGTATGCCATCTAGCTGTTAAAACATCACTGTAATACAACTAGCACTGATAGCGCACTCTCCTACACTGTAGGGAGACTGGTCGCTAGCAATTCTCACATGGGTTGTGAATGGCTGAGTCTAAGCCAAGCTATGATTGGTCACTGCGTCGTGCTCCCTGGTAGGTTGGTTTGAACATGCCCCCACCGGACTAACCAATCTAACACGAGAGCAGAATCAGCCAATCAGCATAATGTCAGCATCCTGACACAAAGTCATATGGTAATGGCGGCCAAACCCGACTCCTTTGCATTCGTGCGGAGAAGGGAATCAACTTACAATACAACCTCATGGTATTACAACGGAGCACTATATTCTGCTGGCATTCTTCAAACAGCACCAGATATCTATATATATATATATTTTTTTTAAAGAATTTTCTTGTTGATGAAGGGAGACAGGAAGGAGTGAAATTGCCAATAAGGACGGAATAAATGATAGCAATAATTGCAGTTATGTTATCTTATTCTGTTATTGTCTCTTTCAGACCATTTTGGCCCCCAGCAAAGTTTGTTTGGACCAACGGGACGCTCAGCTGGACCTATGACATGTCCATATTGTAGACATGTGTTTGTCGGAGAAAGCATATTTCACTGTCATGTTAGAAAATGTCAGTTCGGGATCTCATGTAATATATGTGGCAAGCGGTTCACTTTAAAGACTAATTTACATCGACATATGAAAGTCAGTCACCAAATACTCCATGTGGGATGAAGAAGGTGTCACACAAAGTAATAATTAGGTAATTACATTTAATTTAATATTTATGAAATTAAGCAAACAGTTAATTTTATAAAATATGGTCGACTCTAGACAGCTGTGGCAACCTATTCCTGGCTTTAACTATAACTAGCTAAAGGAAGCCGATTCTGTCTACTCCTAGCTTATAGTCGGCTTACTGAAAAAAATATAAACCTTGACAAATGTAATCTAATATATAGTCAATATGTACTTTTAGATCCGGCTTTGAGTAGCCAGCAATACCCAGACAGCTCGATTTTGTGGCAGGTAGCATCGTATAGCAGAAGTTGTCTAGCTTTGACTAGGGTCAATTTTGACAGGCCGTTTTTTATGAAACTAACTGTAGAATGAGCTACAGTACCCTTACAAAGGAATTATATGAAAAGCAAATATTCCTGTCTGGGTGACTGCATGTTTTGTAGGGCTTTCTGCGAAGCCTTTTTATGATTTTTAGCAATTAAGGAGTAGATTTGTTAATATCTTTGTGCAACATACAATGGGGAGAAAAAGGTAGCACAAGAGGTCACTGACAACATAGCAGATAAGTATTGTTTGATGATCTCATGTATAATGTGACGTCATCCATGCAATCTTGTTATTATGCACTACGGTCATAGAACCCCCTGTTGCCTCTGTTACTTTCCCCCACCCCCCCCCCCCCCCCCATTGAATTTCCAGATTGGTGATATCTCCATGAATGAGTTCCATTGGCCACTTTTTTTCATAGTCATAAGTGGTAATAGTCCAGCAATAATGACAGCGTACTCAACTTTATAGACCACAGTTTGTTTTGTGTGTCTGAAACAAAACAAAAAAGTTAATTTATTTGAATTAATACATGATTATTCATACAACAGGTGCACTAGCTACTTCATAACAACCCATAAGGCTATCATCATAATTTCAATTCTAACTTTCTAAGGCCACATTTTTATCTATTCCAGGCTTTACTATCCATCATCCAACACATTTTGCATCATCAACTCCACCCGGACCTTTAGGATCATTTGGCCAAAGTGGACCCCCACAAGGAGCAAAGACATGTCCTTATTGTGGCCACATTTTTGTAACAGACTCATTATTGTCGTCTCATATGGAAAAATGTCAAACTGGCGTATCGTGTAATATTTGCGGGAAGCGTTTCACTCTGCGCAAAAATCTGCTTCGACATGTGAAAATGAATCATTGATTCACCAGCATTTCTAATTTTGAACTGTCTACTTGTCGGTTAGATTACCGTTGAACGTGTATATACCATTAATAATGTGTAAGGTTGCTGGCTCGTTTGATACATTTGGTTCAACACATGAAAATAGATATTAAGTATAATTTGGTTCGACATATGAAAATGAATCATTAATTGACAAGTGTAAAGGTTGTGTGTAACTATCGTTTGCAACAAATCAGATCATGTATGAACTGGGAGTATATCATTCCTTACTTGTGACATATGAAAATAGATTATATTAAGTATAATTTGGTTCGACATATGAAAATGAATCACTGGGGGTTTGCTTCGACACACAAAAATAGAGCCTAGCATATATATATATATCATAAGTATTTGATTCCATGCAAATAATTACGCCCAACATTCCGACTACCACCTAGTCATCAATTTATATTGTATTGACTTTATTTGGGTGATATATGTGAGGTTACAAATGAAAATAAATCATTTTATGAACATTAATGAATTGTCACACTCCGATGGACACTATATATTATCTGCCTTATTAAGATTACGAATGTTATTCCAGGATTTTGCTAGTTTTGTAAGTTTTTTTGTATTGATTTTATTATTGTTCTGTACGACTGAATGGTTATATTAAACAGTTTTCTAAATAAAGTTCATCTCATTATATATGGGCTGCATATTGTTATTTTGACCAACAGGCGGAGCTAAGTGCTGCTCCTTGTAATCTTTGTGACGTCACCAATGCACTCAATGACCTAATTGTATGATTACGTCGTCAAAATGGTTGTAACACAGATTAAACAGATCCCGTCACTCTTGTAATGAAAAGGCGGATTGTTTAAGTCCTGAATGATGTCACGAACCGAGAACAATTGGCAACAATTGAGTGCGATCATACTGGCCGATTATGATGTCATTGAATCATAGCGTTCAGATGTCCAGTTCAAAGTTCAGACTGTTGATGTTAACAATTTGTGAATAATTTGCTGCATGGGAATTTTATTATGCACTAGGGGCGTTGAAGTTTGCCCCTACTACCCCCAAAATTCCCAGCGCGAGGGGAGGGGGGCGGCGAGTAGGCGCAACATTTACAATGTGAAGTATAGGGCATGACGCTTTTTGGTAATCGTCTTTGGTTGCAAGGACCGGCATGACCGGCCCGTTTGCTCTAAAGTCCCCCATTGTTATTGCTGTATTTTCTTGATTAGGACTAAAAATAGAGGCAAGTCTTGTTTACTCTCTTGGGATATACAGACCTTGAAAATGTAACTATAACCTAACTGGAAATGAAATATAGTCCTGGTTTAATTCTCAAATGGACACTGTTCTCATTAAAAAAACCCACCCGCCCTCCTCAAATAATTGTTACGCACCTTGTTTGAAAACACTGCCTAAGAAGAGAGTTTCTTGTAAATAGCTGTTTTGCATTGATGCATGAAGCTAATATTTTGTTTATATAATTTATTTTTACAGGTTCGATGCATGGCTTCTATCAAGAATTTGCCACCAACTCCATCCACACAAATCCAAATGCGCCCATCCCTGTTATGCTGGATTATTCCGGCCCACTGCCTCAGACATCTTATGGTGGGTCATCAGGAAAGTCTTGCCCGTACTGCAACAAGATATACGTAGATGACACTATACTTCAGGAACATGTCGCTAAATGCCAGCGAGGATTCAGTTGTCAAGTTTGTGGCAAGCGATTCACAATGAGATGCAACCTAAGTCGACATATGAGAACCCATAAACAGTTATAGATATTGGAATTTCAAGGATTTATTTCTAGGTTAGCTACCGGTTTTACATCAATTTTTTTTACCTAGTCCTTCTTACAGCAAACGCTAATTTAAAACAACATTAATCAGAAGACTTTCCAGCTAATCTGGGAACCTTCGAATACCTGGGAAATTATTACAAACACCTCTATTGTCTGTTGATATGCTATAGTTGAACTTTAAATAATTTGTGATAAGTTCACAATAGTTCAAGGTGAAGTTTGACTATGCTTGGATCTAATGTGAGCATTTGTTGTGCTTCTTTACTCTGCCACATACAAATCTTCCATTACCAATCTTATTCAACTTCTGTTACAGAATGGATTTCCATGGCAACTCCATCATTCCAGTCTGGGAAGTCATTTGGTTTCCATGGAGTTTGTTCATACTGCAGCCATGTTTACGTGAATGAAGCGATGTTCTGGGACCACATCTCCAAATGCAGTTCGAAATCTTTCATCTGTAACAGATGCGGAAAACGATTTTCAGATCGTTCAAATCATAAAAGACACATGAAACGTCACTGTAAGATGTAAACAAAGCAGTGCAAGATGGGAAGATTTTAGAGCTAATGGAGAACAATTGGTTATACTATCATTACTCGTAAAACATACCATACTATGACATGTTGTGGTCGTTATCGCGTTTAATGAAACTAGCTAACTATTCCTGTTCTATGGATTACATCTGGATTTATTATGTATTGCAAAAACTTTTTTTAATTTTGACTTTGGTGGATACAAATAATAACCCATCAATTTGAAGTATAATCTCTATGACAACTTAGAACTGATTTTTACTATGCCATTGAAACCTATTTTAACATGACAAAATGTTGGAACGTTATTGCCATTTCTACTTGGATTACACAATTAACTCCATAGTAACATTGAACTTATTGTTTCTGCATACAGTTTTAAATATATGATATTAGATAAAATCCTTGATATTAGGTTATTTGGATAAGATGTTATTTCATGTGCTCTATTCATGCTATTGTTTCTGTTTTAGCTTTACTTGTTAGATAAGGGTGTTGAGCGGTTTTTATTGAGTAAGTTAACATGAGCCAAAGAAATGAAGTTTTATTGTTTGAAGCAGTTCAAGCAAAATAGGATGTTTGAGATTGTTGGAACAATGAATGATCATTGCTTTATATTGAGAGAATTGGTTTTCAAATGTACTCTTAAGATAACTTAAAATAAAAAGTTACTCATTATTTTGGAATTATATTCTGAATTTTTTTAAAGTTCCTATTGTAAAAGTCCATGTCATTGAAGACTCCAATATAATGACATTTCAGCCTAGACTTTCAACTGAGTCTCATCTCAGCATTGAGGGTAGTCAAGTTCTCCCAGTTCCAAAGTGGGCAGAGTCCAAAGTGCAGTAAGCACAAAATATTCAGAGTCCAAAGTGTACAAGTAAATAACACAAGAGTGGATTTGCTTCCTCAGCTGGCAAAATGAAAACTGATCTTTTTAATGTGCACAGGGTATATGTATTAAAGTACAATTCATGAAGTTTTCCCCCCAGCAGGGCTGAGAGGGAATTATCAACCAATCACAATACAGTAAACTCCACTGCTGCTGACCACTTGCTCAATTATCATTCACATTGTGTGGGGTGATACCTCCCCCAAACAGGGTTGCTACCAGCATCTTTGGCTGAGATCTGGCAGGGATTAGTGAAGCTAAGACAATGGAGCAAAAGTGGACCCCCTGCAGTGCTCTGCATTGTGCTGAGACTATTTATAGCTCAAGTCACAATGGGCTATTGTACTGAGTGTCAACTTTGGCTTGGTCAGCAGTTTTGGAGGGAAAGTTAATTAGCTCCTCCCACAATTTAGGACTCAACAGTGAGGCATCTTAACAGGGCAATGCACTCACATAATACTGACAATAAATCAATATGAAGAACAAAATGAATAATACAATCTATCAATTGACAATTGGACATAAGCAATCAATCAATTAATGACTTAATCAATCAATCAATGATATAGTCAATCATTTGATTAATAATACAGTCAATCAATTAATAATGTAATCAATACTAATAATATAATCAATGTTAACAATATAATCAATATTAATAATATAATCAACATTCCTTGCAGCAGGCTAAACTAGCTAAGACTAAGTATAATTAACAAGCAATTACTGACACATGTGAGTAGAGCAGTGACTAGCTAAAAATGTAGTGATGAGCACACACTACTACTGCATAGAGTCACACATGAGCAGAGGGCAAGTGTAATGATGTGTACATATAATAACTTGTACCTAATACATCCATTCAATCTGACAGATATTTGCTTAAGGCAAGTGTAATGAAGAGCATAACACAATCTGACCTGCCTGTACATCCTTGCTTAAGGCAAGTGTAATGCAGAGTGCACTCAATCAATGCACCTGTCATATAACTCTAATTGACATATATACTTTGCCTAAGGCAAGTGTAATGAGGAGCATACAACCAATGCACCTGTCATGTTACTCTAACTGACATATAATAAGTGGTTGCCATGGGCTGCACTTTACATCATGTCACTAGATTTAGCGTAGGCAAATAATTATTTAAACCAATACTACCTTCTTGTCTCATGATATTTTTTTACCATTACATGTGCACAGGAATTTAACTTTAAGGTACAAAAAATTATATGAATAGAATTTTTTCATTCCATCACTAAATTCTATATGTAAACAAACCTAGTGATGAGGTCACAATACCAGTCCCTTAGCCAGCCACTGTCGTTGAGTGGGTCTTTTTCATGAATTTGCGGACCTTCGATACAAATTTTTAAAATAGTATTCCCTGATGTGGACCAATGTGTGGACATGAACCAAGGTTGGGTGAGTCGAACAAACCCTCTCGACCCTTGGCTACGGGCCTGAATACTGAACAATGGGTGATGATGCCATTTCCATTGTGTTTCTAATGTTTTTGTCTGGATTTTCTTTCAATTTATGATATATTTTTCGTAATTAACGCCTGATAGACTGACTAGCTGATACAAATTTAGTGTGTCTTGATTTATTAAGGCAATTTCAAACTATTTGATAAAGTCTAAGAAATTTGCGATTTTGACAGACAGTGCAGCTTTAATTGAAATGTGGTGGAAGGGTGTTCGCCTGTCGCCAGGTTGCGTGTTAAAACCGCCACCATGGCATCAAGGAATTGGTCACTGATTCACCCCATCCAGGTGCAATGCATACTTGGCATTGGGCACCAACAGTGATGGTACTGATGTGAGCTCATAAGTCCCTGTTCAAGACAGGTGGCGGCCTAGCTCACTTACATTCTTTTAACTCTCTCGTCTAAGCATGTAAGGAATCCTTCCCATGCTTTTGGTCCTGAACATTTCAATCTTTCCAACAAATCATGACAAGTATCCTTTGACGGCCTATTATATGACTGAAATTCAACATAATATACATCAACAAATATTATATATGCTGATTATGTATCTTTGTTAGGGGTGGCGGCCTAGCTCAGTGGTAGGGCTTGGCTTCCAACCGCTGGGGCCCGGGTTAAATTCCTGGACAAGCCTAAGTTGAATGGCTGTTTCATCCATCATTTCATTGCCATGGTCCCTGCCTGTCCTAATTAGATGCAGAAATACAGGACATAAAGCCCTGATCCCCTCACCCACCCTGTTTAAGACTGAATATTCCTGAGGGAGTTGAGAAAGAATGTTAGGTTTGCCAATGATGTAACTGAATTTGTTTAAGACTGTTGGTTGAGTGCTTGGTGACAGGGTGTTCTAATAGTTGTTGAACACATGATATGAGGTGGTATAATATAAGTGATACAGTATACTGCATAAGTGAGTACACACCCCTTGCAAGGTGGGTTATTCAGCCTCAGCTCACAAAATATTAGAAATACAGGGTATTTGCTGCAACAAAATCTTTGTCTGGCAACATATAACTGTTTCACAAAGAATGATCACAATTGCTTATATCAACAGTTCATATTATGTAATAGTTTATAATACAGTCAGTGCAAAACTGAGTACACACCAAAAATAACAATTTTTCATGTTGCTATTTAACCAGATTAAAGTTTACAGTTTATCAAATACTTAATAAGAGATGTTTGATGAAGCGTTCCACCCAATTAATCTGAATTAAGAGACCCTTAAGTTGTATAATAGGTCAAATTACCTTAAACAGTCATCTTCAAAGTGATATGACAACAATGGCACCACATGGGACTGAGATTTCTTGTCAAATAAGGAAAAGAATAGTCACACTGCATAAGAAGGGGCACAGTTACCAGAAAATAAGCAATGCTTTGGAAATAAGCCGATACACAGTGGCTAAAGTGATTCAGAGATTCAAGAAAAATGGAGAGGTGCTAAACATGAAGCGGTCAGGTCGTCCCAGGAAGTTGACTCCAAGGGATGAGCGACATCTGGGGAGATCCTTGGAAAAAAACAGAAAAGCAAGTACTGTGGAGCTTGCAAAAGCTCTTGAAAGTCAAGTTGGGGTGACTGTGTCCACTGATACGATAAGGCGCACAGTGCATAGAATGGGACTGTATGGCTACCGACCTCGAAGGAAGCCTTTGCTCCAGCCAAGACACAAGCAGGATCGCATGGCTTTTGCTACAACAAACCAGAGCAAGGATGTAAACTTTTGGAATAAAGTCCTGTGGTCTGATGAGACCAAAATCAACCAGTTTGAGTCTGATGGCATCCAGTGGGTTTGGAGACGTCCAGGTGATGAGTACAATGAAAAGTGCATGGTACCCACAGTGAAGCACGGTGGTGGCAGTGTCCTCTTATGGGGTTGTATGAGCTCTGCAGGTGTTGGAGAACTCCATTTCATTGATGACATTATGGATTCTAATATGTATTGCCATATTCTCAAGGAAAAGATGCTACCTTCCCTCCATGCCCTTGGTCGTGGGGCCATATTTCAACAGGACAATGACCCAAAACATACTTCAAAGTTCACCACTGAGTTCCTGACAAAACACAAGGTGAAGAAACTGGATTGGCCTAGCATGTCTCCAGATCTGAACCCAATAGAGCACCTGTGGGGTGTTTTGAAAAGGAAAGTGGAGCAACACAGGCCCAAAAGTATCAATGCCTTGAAAGAGGTCATCCTTGAGGAATGGAGGAAAATTGATGCTTCAGTATGCCTTGAACTTGTCCATTCAATGCCTAGGAGGATTGATGCAGTGCTGCGAAACAAGGGTGGACACACTAAATACTAAGACACTACACTTACCTTTACTTTATGTTACTGTGTACTCATTTTTGCTTTGTCTTTATTTTAAACCATTTATATAATATGAACTGTTGATCTAACCAATTGTGATTATAATTTGTGAAATGGTTTTTTATTGTTAGATAAAGATTTTGTTGCAGCAAATTCCTTGTATCTCTTATATTTTCTGAGCTGAGGCTGAAAAACCAACCTTGCAAGAGGTGTGTACTCACTTATGCAGTATACTGTAGTTCCGTAAGATAAGAAACAAATTATACAGTGTGGCTTATACCTTCTTTCTTGTCCTTTCAGAGACTAAAAATCCATGCCAGGAGGTTGGAAAATTACCATTCCATGGAGTCTGTCCATTCTGCACTAAAATTTACATTAACCGAGAGATTTACCAGGAACATGTCGAGAAATGCGGCAAAAAGTCTTTCGTTTGTGAAGTGTGCAATAAACGTATGGCCGATCCTTCAAACTTTCGGAAACACAAAAGGCTTCACCAACAAAGAGGAGAAATGCCTGATAAACTGTTTTTGTCTTAGGTGAGCTTAGAATTAGGATACGAGATTAGGTGAAAGTCCAATTGAGGCCTATGTAAGACTGCGCAATGAATCCACAAATATTCAGGGTTGATTCTGCACTGTAGAGTGTAGATATTTAATCATTGAAAATACTTGGCATTTCAAAATTTAAAAAGTATGGATCTATGAAATATTACTGGAAATATGTTTACTAAAAATATGATGTTGGCCTAACTTCATGGAATTAATATGAAGCAGCCGCATGTGGCTCTGTTAAATTTACATTACCCTTGTGACCTTGTTAAAGCTGATGGCTGCAATCTCAAACCCTGACAATCCCACAGTCTTTTGCGGAATGAAGAGCTGTATCTGTGCCTGAACTGTCTTATTTGCCTTTTTAGTGTGTTAATTTCACTATGTTGATTTGGCATATTACATCAGCTCCCATCATGATCATATTGACAAAGCTGCCATTCATTCATACCATTGCAAGTCTAATTCAAAGTTGCCATATCATTTCAGGGTACCATATGGCAGCCGTTTCTGTAGGTATGCCCCCTGCAGCAGATGTCGAAACCTGTCAACTATGCGGAAAGATATTCATCAACCATGCGGCTTATGAGGAACATATGATAAAATGCAGCAGCAAAAACCATGTTTGTCCCATTTGCCAGATGCGATGTGTCACTCGTCAAACACTGATGAGACATCTGTCCCGAGCGCATCCTGGTATCCCTTCAAAAAAATTTTAAGATGATGCCAAGTTGAATTAGAAACTCTTTCCAAAGTAATGCTAAGGCATTAAGGACGAGTGTTTCTACAAGTCTTCGCAGGACATTGATGAAAATGAGTAGAGATATAAAATGAGGTTATTTATTGCAGTAGTTCCTGTTTATTATAAAAGCCCCTTTGACAACTTTCACTACTGATGGAAAAACTTACATATTTGTAAAATATCATAATAATAATTTAGTTTAGTTTATACTTTAGGGATCTTTAGAGATCTTCATAGTTTGGGTGTCTTGGTGTTACAGTTCGTACTAAGATACTCTTAATTCAGTTTCAATACTCTCCAAAAACGATGTGGTAAATATAGAGATATGTAGATAATAAGAGATATATTGCACAGCTGTAGATAGTAAGAGATATATTGCACAGCTATATTTGTAGGTGTAAAATGTATGTATCACTATGCATGTTAAAAATCCTACTGGCAATTGTCTGGTGAAAATCTGTAGAATTTGAATGATAATTTGTATGGCGTTTTATTGCTGCAACAATGCCCTGAAATATCAATTTTGATTAAATATAAATCTGATTTACAATATTTAGAATTATGTTGGTTTCTGCTACTCGATGGACTGGTTGTTGTATGGGGTCCTGGGAATGTCATGGAATTTCAAAAACATTTCCAGGCCTAGGAAGTCCTGGAATTTGTTTTTAGAGTCCCATTTTCCCACCGGCAATGGTCACATTGGATCTGGCACAGCGACACATTGCCTCCAATGGCTTAGAAATATGTGGTTACTCATATCATTTATGATTGGTTGCAACAGAAAGTTATTGCACAATCAGATGAGGCCTTGCAAGATGCCTAAATATAGATAATGGTGCCATAGTGCCGTATGTAAGCATGCTTTTGATTGGCTCATACACTGATATTTTTCACCAGAGGATGGCACGTGCAACTCTCCATACTGGCTGAGAAACTGCCCATTGCCAGCTTATCCAGGTGGCTGCAATCTAAAACCACAAGGAAATCAAAGTGGGGAGTTAAGGTGTCACTTTCGTTTCAATCAAGTGACAGAAAGTGCACCTTGACTCATGAAGATGGGAAAGGTCATAATCTATAGTAGTGTCTGGAATAAGGTTTTTTTTTACTTCTACTGGGCGTATAGATAGGCCAATTTATTGGAATGCTCAGATTTTTGAGCCATTACAGAAATGTGCAGTGCCTCATGTAACTCCCTCCCTTGTCTGTCATTTTCTGATTGACACACTAGGGGGCACCCTATACATTGACAGTGCGACTCAAGTGGATATTTTAAGAACTACAACAGATATATTGCATAGTCCATGTGCCATAATAGTTGTCAACTGCTGATATATGAGTTCCAAGATATAAAACAGTTGATTTAGCAGTTACAAATCATTTGCAATCAACACATTGCAATTCTAATTCAAAGTTGCCGTATCATTGCAGGGTTCCGTGTGGCGGCTAGTACTGTAGGTATCCCCCCTGGAGCGCCAGTTGAAACGTGTCAACTCTGCGGAAAGATATTTGTCAACCATGCGGCTTTTGAGGAACATGTGAAAAAATGCAGCAGCAAAAGCCATGTTTGTCCTATTTGTAAGATTCGATGTGTCACTCGACATACGTTAGCAAAACATGTGTCACGAGCACATCCCGGCTCTTGTGAAAACACAACTTAATATAACGGTACAAACATACAGCAAAGTAGATAATTATGGTATTTCCTCTTTATTAAAGATCTTTTTTTTGACTGACATTGGTTATAATAGATTATTAAGCATTTTCATTGGTACCATAAAGGTTTATATTTGGAGTAAAAAATAGTAGCATGAACAGTCAAGGTCATAATGTAGTGATCTTGGTATAATTTGATGGTTTTAGAGGTTAAATTTGTATTCATATCATAGGTATATCTTATTTTCCTCAGGATACTTAACCTTGTTATGTAAATAGAGATGTAGATTGCAGATATGATGCTAAGCTGTATTGGTAGGTAAAGATATATTGTACATAGCCCTGCATGTATTGTATCTGTCCCAGATTTGATTGATGATTTCCATTAATGTGATTTTATTGCTGTAATGCATTGTCACAGTACATTCTATGGTTAAAAGATTAATCTGAAAACCTCATGTAACAACAATGCCATTTGTGCAGTGAATCTTGCATTGTAAGTGGGACTAGGTCGATTACAGGCCTAATGTTGTTCTTAGTTGTATTAGGGAATAAAATATACTCTAGTTCAAATATTGATCTTAGTTGCATCGTTATATTTTTCATGCCTCTTTTTTATAGGCCTAGATATTTTGTTGTAAACTTTAGTACTAAGATAAGATCGACGCATTTCGCGATATTAATGTATATAAAAGTTTGCACAAAATACAGTTCACGTCCATTTCCATATCTATAGATTTTTTTTTGGTAGATCGCGCCGTCTTTGCTCGAGACCCTTGGATCTTCAAGGTCCCTGGAAACTTAAAAAAAACAAAAAAAATTATTTATATCGCTATGAACATACAACATATTGCTGACCGAACAAATTAGTTCAATGTTTGCCGCTCTGGATTATTTTGCAAGGAGCGCATAATATCCTAATTTCAGCAAATTTGTATTCCTTTTATAAAGCAAGTTTTAATGGGGGACCATAGGTCAAACTTGCCTGGGTTAGTTGTCCGGGCACGACGGTGCGTTGCTCACAATCTGACCATTTCTGGCGAAGGTTAAAGCAACTTTTCTTGGTAAGTTGGTATGGATAATTAATTAATTATATTCACTCTTTCATAGATCATCTTGATCAAGTGTACACTAGAAGAAGAAGAAGAGTTTTATTTGTGTGACTTTCAACATTACAAAATAAATAGATAACTGAATGTCATCCAGCCTAGCTTGGGCTTACAGGTCACCATTCATAATCAAAAACAAAGTGGCAACAACACTGCATTATGGTTGGTTACACTAGTTAAACAAGTTATAATTCCTTTTATTGTACATATTATATATAAAAGCGGCTGTATCTTTCACAAAATGTTCATTCATATGTAATCTAAACTTTTTTGCCAAAACTGGATCTATTAAAAAAAGGATATTTAACAAACTTTAGGCATGACATTTTTTCTTATATCATCATAAAGATAACTGTGGGATAAAAAAATTTCTTCATCATCTACACTATTGTTTGAACACAATAATAGTGGGACACAATTATAGTGGAGCCCCACAGTATATAGGCCTCCTAAAGATAATAATAGTCTCATTTGACTGATGTGCATAATTGCATATTGATTGTGGCAACTGGTGTTGTATTGACATGAACAGGATTGAAGTACTGAGTTGTTGCGGCAGCCCAAAACAGTAACTTCCATGGATCGTGCTGTGTTAGTGCTTGGATTGTATATAACCAGCTCATACGTGACTAGTATGTAATGAATAATTTCCTTTATAATACTGTTTATTGCTTATTGTTTATTGCCATACATTACACAATAATACTGTACACATAATTTTCCTTCTCGAAGGCATATATATATGCTGCTGCTGAAAAGTTAAATCTAAATTAAAAAGTACAATAATAAAATACCAATCATTAAATAATGAGGCGATGCCTCAGCTTTAATGGCCACCAGGTGGCATCACCTGCATGATAAGCGAAGAATCTTATGCAATCTCATGCATGCGCAGAGAGGACCATGGAGATTTTCTTGACGTTTGGTCTGAGATTTGATCCGAACATCATGGCAAACGTCACGAAGAGCATCGTCGTCGATTCACAACTTTGTAGTCATCTTATTGAGCAGAGAGGCTGCATGCATTAAAGTTAATAATCCCATCATGAAGTATAGCTCATAAGGTTTCATTAGAGCTTTTCCCCAGGGGACTGAGTCATAAATTATTCTTGTACACTTGTACATTTATTGATGGAATACAGACAAAAAATATGGAAAACAATAATTTTGTACCTATTAATCTCATGCTATACCCTTAGTCACCTGTATAAAGCATATGTTTTGAAATGTACAAAAAAAAAAGAAAAGTTAAACAATTATAGTTAATATATTAACATAAATATATACCAATGTTATGACCTTCTTCTGTTTTATTTTACCAACCGCCTTACTAGTTTTTGACACAGACGTCATCCAAAGGCAAAATATAAAAAGTGTCATATAAAAACTTTGCCCCACTTTGGGGGACTTCATCCACCATAGCAGTTCTCTAGAGGGTTCAGATAATTGCATGGTGCATTCAGCATTTTTTAACCCTACAGTTTTTCAACCCCTGGCTTCAGTCATATATTCTGACTGCCAGTTCTGATATCCATATTTGATGATTTGTGTATTTTTAAAGTGATTTTATTCATAGCATATATATACATTAAACAAAGAACCTTGCCTACTTCGGATAATCCACATGTTAACTGTACCTAGTTGTATTGTAAGCAAAATAATGCAATAAAATATAACAATAGTTTAAAGATCGAACTTCATTGCATCATTGTATTTATATACCGTTTTTCTTCTTCTTTTAATTCAGAAAAAAATGGCTCTAAATAATGCTTATGGCAGCATAAAAATCTGGCTTTTATGGCATAGTTTATGATCTTTAGCATATATATATAGCTATGGACGGCCGATTTGTATATCATTGTGTAGGGGTGTGTAATCGTTTTACAACTCATGGTCCCTATGTAAGTTTAAATGCCATCAAGCAAACGGGCTGTTCCTAGCATCAGACACAGTAGTCTACATGGCCTGGAGGACTCCTAGATCCTTTATGTAAACGTTTGGGCCCAACTGTATGGTGGTTTTGTAAGGAAAGGTTTACATGCACTTCAGCAAAATACAGTTCACTCACATTGATCACCATTATAAATTTACATTACAAATTATATTGCAATCCTTACCATTTCCTGTATTTGTCAAAGGGTGGGTGGGTGATTAGGGCTTTACGTCCTGTATTTCTGCACCAGTTGGGCTAATTAGGACTGGCAGAGACCATGGCACTTTATTTGTCAAAGGTTTAAACCTACCAATGATGGTAGTACCATTAATGTTACTCATATGACTGTGCATATTGATTGTGTTTCTCAACATTGAAACAGTGAAAAAAAGTCTTACATTCTATGAATTTTAAAGGTGTCACATGACAATCTAACAACTTGCAGTATAATGTAGTTGTTGCGGCAGCCTAAAACAGTAACTTCAATTGGTTATGCAGTGTTAGTGCTTGGATTCTAGGTAACAGGGTCATGCGTGGCTAGTTTGTAAGATTTAAATTCCTTGTTGAGTAATCTCTTATAGATAGATAGATAGATAATCATAGAATGATAGAGTAGTAGTAGTAGTAGTAGTAGTAGTAGATAATCATAGACAGATAGAGTAGTAGTAGTAGTAGTAGTTGTAGAAGTAGTACTAGTAGTACAAGTAGTAGTAGTAGGACTATTAGTAGTACAAGTAGTACAAGTAGTAGAAGCAGAAATATTAGTAGAATCAGTGTAGTAGTAGAAGTTACTAACTACCATGGCGTCATTACATCTGATAAGATCGCTGTGTGGATGGGATGGTTAGAGAACAACCGTATAGGCCTATATGGCACAAACTACCTAGATAGGATCATAAAGCAGGATATGTGAAAAAAATGAAAGGGAGAGTCAAAAAATGACAAATTTGTATGCTGATTGGTAGATCTCAATGGAGATGAAAATTCATTTCAAAATCCTAAATATTCCCTACCTTTGTTTTCTTCAGGAAATTTGGCTCAGCAGCAATTTCATCAACATCTCGGGCATCCTTATCAGGATGGACCTCAGCTTCAGCAGCAGCAGCTGTCAGGAACATCTCAAGACTTCAAAGGACATTATCATGACAGACTACTTTGTCCTCTGTGTGGGAAAGTCTTCACTCAAAGCAATGTCATGGAGGAACACTACAACAAATGTTCGCAGAAGACTATATGTCACATATGTCAGAAAAGGCTTTACGACAAACCCACCCTTAAACGGCATATGAAGAAGTTTCACAACACAACATAGGACTGTGCAACTACAAGATGTCTTGAACTTCTATAGATTTATATTGATATAATATGATAGGATACAGTTATTTATTTTTTTTTTTTTTATTGAAATTTTCAAAATTATTTTCATATCGCCTATGTCATGTATATTAGCAGAGATTGATACATAAGTCAGTACTATTGTGACGTCATATACTATTCTTTTGTATATTTGTAATTGTTAGCATTCATTTTGATGTCCTGGAATAAAGAAAGAAAACTATGACTTCCACCAATATAGTCTTCATTTGTCTTTTGTCGATAACTGATGTGACTAATGGTTTTATTGTAAACATCATTATATTCTGTCTTGTTGAATTTCATGATGGGCCCTAGCACAACTGTTGAGTTCCATTTAGGTCTCCTAGCAACATAATTGGATTTACCTCTAGGTCCATAGATGTATGTAGGTCAAACGTTGTTTCATGGAAAATAAAGGAAAATATTCACTAAGAAGGTCTTGAGTATTTGTTTTCATTCTGTAATATTGCAAACTGGCCAGTGCCTCTACCATGTACTTGAGCTAAATGGACGTTCACGCTAGCCAAGCGCTAGTCGGTCTTGAGTGTTTCTAATTTTTTTAGATAACTGATTGTTTAGGTAGGTAGGTAGGTACCTAGGTATGGAAAGTGCAGCCCTCCGAGACAAGATCTTGCCGGTATTGATTGATGAGGTGAGAGAGTACAAGGGACCGCCAATTTAATGTCTCATCCGAACGACATCCAGCTGGGATGTAGCTATAGAACAGTGCCCAGGACGGGGTTAGAACCCGGGACCATCAACAGAGCTGGCCAATGTGGAATTGGTGCCTGTACCATTACGCCACCCAGCTGTTTCAATGAACTCTATTTCAACTAGCTTGGTAGATGAACCAAGAGTGTTGCTGGACTGAGAGCTCAGCAGGCTGACTTAGGTCTGTCTTAACTCCATGCTACACAATAGTGTTAAAAAAGAATACATGATTGTGCAAAGCATGGAGAAGCAACATAAGGACGGAATTACATGAGAAGTCATGGGTCTACTGGGTGAACTATAAATAGCTTAAGATCTCACAAACCTGGTCATCGCCTGCCACCTTTCCTGTCTCTGGAATCCGTGCCTGCCACCATAACTAGTACACAGCGTACTTCTACATCTCAAGGTGAGAGCAGTGAATATGATCTGAATGTTTTTTTAAAGATAAGCCTATTGCAAATTGTTCAGTGAGACAGTACGTAAAATGTACATGCATGCACTCAAATGTTAATTTTCTAATTTTATATTTTTAATGCAGGAGGAAATGGGTCTACATTGATCGACGGTACAGGGAGTTCATTTGGAGTCAAACGTTCCAGCACTCTAGAAGGTGTGTTAAGTTTTCATTGGTCATGCATCATTCGTAAAATTTTGATTTTAACACTCGCAAATATGTCACACGGTACCACCTGTTAACACTTATGCGAGTTATTTCAGTCCACATTTTCATTTATTCAGTTGCAGATTATCAGAGTTTCCTTCTTGATACCACAGAACAGGAGAGCATCAATAATGTTATAAATTCAGGTAAATAATGGTTATCAAACATGTTCATATGAACCTCTTGCTATGCTATGTATGTATAATCAATCGATTTTTACCGAAATGAAGTATAAGGAATTTAACTTGTACTTGTTATATGTATAGTTGTATAAATACATAAAATGCTTAAAATGTGTTATAGAAATTCCAAATATCGATAGTTTGGAAGGAGTTCCTGTGGGAATTGCCAACTTCCTGAAGAAAATCTGGGGTGAGTTTCATCCTATTCTTTTCATTCAGTTCAATTGCAAATAAAACGTCATTTGGTTACATGTAGATCTATGTATTTCCAGAGGTGTCCATTGCTACCTACACGGCTGTAGAGGAGACCAGATGCTCGACACAAAGGCTGGAGGAGGATAATGCCAAAATCAAGGTGGCTCTTGTGCAATCCCTGCCAGATGAAGAGAGGGAGGAGGTGTTCATGTTAAAGGTTCACGAAACGCCGGAAGAATTCGAGGAATTTTGTGGAAAGTTGGCCGACCCAGGTTTTAAGAAACATGTGGTAAGAGCTTATGAAAAGTATATTTGAGTGTCACTTTTGAAAAGTTTATTTGAGATCACAATTGGCATATTGACACTCTGTGACTGTTCAGTATGTATACATAAGTTTCAATGTCTCTTTTCAGATTCGCTTCATGATAGCCTCCTTTGGTCAGAAGGGAATTGGTGATACAGTGCGGGCGATATTAAAGGCCTGCATGACTGACAACCTGATGACCAGGTACAATAGGACTGGGGCCAGAAATTTGAGGCCGCTTCCTGCAGACTTTGAAAAGTGCATCTTCTGTGAGTTAATATAATTCTAATATATTCTAATTGTTGCGAGTTTCCTATGATCATCATGAGTTTACAGTAGTGGACAAAAGTTTTTTAATTCCGATTTGGAATTCAAAACAGAAAAATTCTATGGTTCTTGCGAGATATTTTTTTTCCCTGGTTGTTTAGTGTGATGCATTAAATTTAAATTCTTATTATACAAAATTAATGCATTGTTTGAAGGATTTGATAAAAAAATGGGCAAATTATTAAAAGTTGATTGGCAGTTTCTTGATTTCCAGACGTCAAAGTTGTTAATTACGTGGTTTTAAATCTGTGGATAATTTTGTTACAGCAGCCGTCAAGGCCTTCCACAACAACAAGGACAACGCGGAAATCAAAATAAAGCGGGCAAATGAGGAGATCAGCACCACAGTGAAAAGGGAGACGGGGAAACAGCTGGAGGTGTATCTGTCTAATGCTGCCAGCAGGGTTCGACGTAAAAACCAAAATAAAAATTAATTATATGTTATATGTTTTTTTGTTTTTGTTTTTCTTGAAAGATGATGTTGAAATAAGTATCTTGCTTTAAGCTGATGATATTGTGTTTCTTTCAAGCAATGAACAGGGGTTACAGAAAATGTTAGATCACTTGCAGTCAAGGTATTGCCAATGGCGGTTGAGTGTTAACTTATCTAAAACGCAAGTTGTTCTTTTTTCAGAGGTTGCAATAAACCTCAAACAAATTTCGATTTCTCCTTGGGTAATGAACGACTTTCAATGGTAAATGAATACAGATATCTAGGACTACATCTTAATCAGTATATGGATTTCAGTAAGACAGCATCTCATTTGGCGGATGCTGGTAGTAGGGCCCTAGGCACCCTTCGAAATAAGGTGTATTCGGTGAAAGACATCGGGTATAAATCCTACACTAAGTTTTATATGTCAGGGGTGGTGCCTATTTTGGATTATTGTTCAAGTGTGTGGGGATTTAAATGCTTTAAAATAATTTCTGATGACCAGAATAGAGCTGAAAGTTACTTCATGGGGGTGCATACATTTTGTCCCCTGCCAGTATTAGAGGGTGAAATGGATTGGCCCAATTGTATTACAAGAAGACACATTGATATGGTTAAGTTTTGGAATAGGATTGCTAATATGTTAGACAGATTACCAAAAATTGTTATGAGATAAATATGGAGTTAGGTTGTGAATTGGTCTGGTGAATTCCAAGAAATACTAGAAGATGCAAATTATGTGCAGTCACTGTCAAATATGCAATATATTGATTTAAGTTTGATATCAAATTATCTAAAAGGAAAATCCTCACAATCTTGGAATGAATTGCGATATCCAAAAATTAAACTCTGTTACTATAACATGTATAAATCTGATATAAGTATTGAATCGTAGGCATGTGCTAATCTTAGGAAGAGAATAAGGTCAGTTTATGCCCAGTTTTGTGTAGGTATTCTACCTCTGTCAATTGAAACAGGCAGGTATCAAAATGTTAGTTTAAATTATAGGTTGTGTTTATTGTGCAGCGAAGACAAGATTGAAGATTAATTCAATTCTTTGGGTGAATGTGAGAAATATAGTGAGATACGGTTAGAATTTTATCAAAAAGTGTCACAAATATATAGAGAATTTGAAATATTGGATGATATTGATAAATTTTGTTTCTTAATAAGAATGTCCAAATTTGGACTGTGTAGAATGGTTCTTTGGATTTGTGTTTATATCATATGAAATAAATTATTACATCTCAATGCTACCAAGGACAACAAAGTCCACAAGTACAACATAAGTCCACACTAAATGTGTGACGGCTGAGTCACTGGCTGACAGGCTGACAGGACGGTTGACTTGGCTGTTGACTTGAATGTTGACTTGACGTTGCTTGGCCAACAGCTTCAACAAACTTCATGCACTCATTGCAGAAATGCAGAAATCCACAAAGTTCTAAGTGCTGAACTGTAGAGTAGGCACCACCAACTTCTGAACTTGAGCAGCTGGACTGCTGGTAGACTGATTTCTCTCTCTGTGGGCCACTGCCTCACCCACAGACTATAATAAAATAAAGTTCAAGTCCATGACGCAGCATCAAACCAATGGTGCAACACAATGGACACAAACATTTTAATACAACTGTATCAAGTTAGCCATACATGTGCAAAAAATCCATTAATACTAATTAGTAACATTGCTACAATAGCATAAACAGCATTGTATGCACACTAATGAATACTTTACACCGGTGTACATTATAAATACACAGTATGAAATATGTTGCCACATGGCAATCCACAAAACCATGTGCTCATGTGACATTTACCTTGACACTTTTCAAGTTAATTAAACAACTATACACATGAAAATTGCTTCACAGCACTATCAAAACTGCTACACAATGTTTATGCTGTGAGTATTGATTAATTGACTACCTTGGCTGCAAGTTAGTCACAGCCTAAGCCAGCAAAGAAGTGCACAAAGTTACTTTCAGTTACAGTTGCTCCTCTCAGCTCCTAGGCTGCTGTGACTTTGACCACAGACTAGGATCAAGGTCTCCATCTGGGTCAGGAATGTGCAGCCAAGCGTGAGCCACTGAACCAGAACATCTCAGGGATTTGGGAATTGGTACAGTGCACTTGCACTCTTAAGGACTATAGGAACTTGGTCATTAGATTTTACAATGTCTAGCCAGAACCGACCTACATGGCATTAGATGCGATGTAGGGTCGGAACGAGTTGTATAGGAATTCTTTGAAGTTGACATTACGACACATTTTTCTCCATAAACACCTTAGCATACCTTATTTCGTCATTATGAACAGGAGTACGACTCTGTTAACTATCGACTTGTATTCAGATTTCACTGAAAAAGCCAGTGGAAATATCCTTTTCAAAAGCATTTTCAAATTCACGTTCGCTAGTTCATGCTTTTGTGGTAAATATACACAAGAGGGTGCATCATTGCGATTCGGCGCTGATAGCTCTTTACACAGACTGGTTTTCGTCCACTCAGAATCTGACAGTAGAAGTACATCAACAAGCACCAAAAACTCGATTAATTTACTAAACTTTTGCAATTGCAACGCCCCCAGCAGTCGCAGAAATGAGGACTTGCCAGCAGTATTCTGTGTGCCACTAGGGGCGTTGAAACGTCGCCAGAGCCCTCTTGTGAGTTTTGGCAGAACTAGACGGCCATGTTTCTCATAATGCTCTCATGTAATCAAGTAAACATGAGATCAAAAATAGTTCAGAAATCGATGATAATTGGAAGAAATCAACCATATCTGGGCGCGATACAATAGAAAAAAGGTATGTCTAACCCTAAAGCAGGTGTATTTCGTGTGGCAAACGTTTATTAAAAGGCTAGTTGCCACACAAGCGGAAAATTCAATATTTTTTCATCCAGGATCTTGTAACCCTGTCCTGTGGACAGGGGACTTGTAGCTATACAATGTCCAACTTTGGACTGCAACTTTTATTTCTAACGCATTATATATATATGAAGATTACATTTATTTCGATTACAAATTAACTAGATTTATTTATTAAAATTATCACTAGCATAATGTTTGCATTTGTTTATAATGAATGATTTGAACCTAATTTCAGGTATAACGAGTTTTATATATAATAAGAAATAATGAAATTATATCACAAAGATGTCAACATGATCTCACAAGTTGATATCAAATGTTGAGATCGCTGTGAGATTAATATGTGATTACAGATTGATCTCGCAGTGATCTCATAATTATCTCATGTGATGAGATCGCTATGATATCAGATTCCTGACTGGGTTATTATTGCTGTCAAAAAATTTGTGACACTTTGCATGAGATTAACATCAGTGCTACATTGCCGCAATCTTATAATACCACCACAAATATTTGTCTATTCCTGACGTATTTGTTCAAATATATATCATACCATTTCAAATAGCAAAGCTTCTGAGGAGTTGTCTTGGCAATCATATCTCCAATTGATTAAAGTGCTTCATAAAAAGTGATGTTTATAAAACACCGTATTCTTGCCATTTGCCCATAAATTTACCTTTACTGCATTTTTCTTTTTTCTATAATCTGTGTACTAAGACTTCAAGTGTTGTAAAAATGGTAACTGTCAATTCTTACTTTTTCAGGTTTTGGCAAGAGAAGCATTCTGCAGGTTCAGTACCAACAACATCATGGAGGGGACCCTGGATATCTAGGCACTTACAATTGCTCCGTGTGCAAAGCGGTGTTCACCCAAGAAACCGTTTATCGAGACCACTTCAACAAATGTTCGCGAAAGACTTCTGTCTGTTACATTTGCCAAAAACCTTTGTACAACAAGGGAACACTCACTAGACATTTGAAAACAGTTCATAACATCTAGATTTTTACAATTTTACCTGCTTTTTGATCTTTCGATCTTCGAAGAATCTATACAATGGTTTAGTGCAGTATAGCGGACTCAAATTTATGCCCATATTTGGCATCTATGAAATATGCCAATACTCACTTTTTTTTACCAAATTTAGTTCTGGCAAACAATAAGATAATAATATCTGTTTCCAGTATCGGGAGGTTTGTGGGCGGAAGCCCCCGATAAAACTAAAAATAATCAACAGCGTTCTTGCCTTGTAAAGGATCATAGCCATCGTTTCTTGGTGACGTCATCTATTGAATTCAAGCATTTATACGTCATCATTAGACCAATCCATCAGTCCCTACATGTAGATGTAGGGACTGATTCCAAACCATAGGTTTTGTCAGTCCATGAGGCATTTTATATTCTGACAAAATCTGTTAGGTTATAACTGTAAGCATTATATTTATCTATATCCATGTGAATTGCTGGCCACTGAATTCATTTACTAACTTCAAAATACCAGAGAGATTGCGCAAAATGTCATTAAAAAAAGTTGTGATGATCACGCCGTCCTCAAAAATATCAACATATCAGTGAATCGACGGGAATGACGTCACAGGCCATTCCTCATAAAGTAACAAGTTGTTGCGTTACAGAACCATCATCTAACAATCCTAACGTGTTTAACGCATCAGTTATATTGTATAACACCAACACATATCTACATACCTAAAAATTCAATATATATCATGTTAAAGATGTGAATCAGTAGCAATCCATTTGTTTACTTGCTCATGACATGCGCGATCGTCAGAGATTATTTGAGTTTGAAACAACAAATAAGTCATTTTATGTATTAAAATGTGCAAGAGATCATTATCTAAAACTTTCTTAAGCTTATAAAATCGAATTTGATGCAATACACATATAGTAAAGCTTTTGTAAAAAAGCATTAGAGATTATCTATTCCCAGAGGGCGCAGCAGTGAAGTGACAGGTGCGCCACCACGCAAGCATTTAATTACCCTAAAACTACTTTTTTAAGGTGTTAAAGGCCGGGGGTCGCGTATATAAGGCCTCTATCGCGGCACCCCATCATTCTGGGTTTGGCCTTCAAGCAGTCAACAACTCCCACCCTCTTCAGAGAAACTTTAATAACTACATAAACACAGCATGAATGTTCATACTTTTGCATAGTTCGTTTCAGAGCACCAATCTCAGTCAAAGTGAAAACTGTTTAGTCTCAGAAAATGGTATTTCCGACATTATAAGCAAAATTAGTGTTGCTAGCATTCAAATGTTATTGATAGTGCAGGACTGGTTGTGATTGGCTGAAAGTCATGTGACATTTATGGCTCCACCTCCTCAAACACTTGGTTGTTTACAAACACCATGCTATCACATGATAAACCAGTTTATCTCAAGCTATATGTAGAATGTTCAAGAATAGTATAGCTCTCATGTATACGTACATTGCATAATCCAGAATAGCTATCAGACTTTTCTATGTAATTTCTTTGTACAAAGAGGCTGAACATTATGTTATCATATACACTGTAGACCTACCAGTATCAGTCATATGCCATTGCCTAATGTCATGAGATATAGCATGGGAGGATAAAAAAAGCTCACCTAAAGTATCTTGACATTGAAATATATCCTCAATGAACTAGTCAAGCTGGAAATTATCTTTTAGTGACACATAAATAATTCCAAAGCAAAGGCACCAATATCATTCCAATCAAAGCACTGCAATAATCCACATTTCCACTATAGAGGTATATCCAAGCAAAGTTTGGCAGTCGGGTAATTTCCTGCTAAATGAATGGTATGATGTTTCACTGACTGAACTTATTTCTAGAATGATAAATTGCAAAATAGCAGTTGGAGGGGGGAGGCAGAAAAGGGGTACAATAGGGAGTTAGCAGTGAAACAATAGAACCCCCATACAGATGTTGGTTCTACATCCTCATGTGGCATTATGTAACACCTTTGAATTTGCCTGTGCATCCCATGTTTGAAGTGTACACCATTAATTTGACATTGTCACAGGGTTAATTAATAACTGATAATATTACTGTAATATTTTGAATATTCACAAGAGTCAAATTGTCATATCATATTGCTGCTAATTAATTACAGACTTTCAAATTCTAGCCACCATTCTCTTCTCACACTCAGCATTTATATACAGAATGTAAAATGCCACATATTTTATTGAGATAGATAGATAGATACATAGAGACATAGATACATAGATAATTATTTAGATTTGTTCCACTGCTAACTCCCTATTGTACCCCTTTTATGCCCCCCCCCCCAATAGGTAATTATCTATCTGTGTTTCATGCTTATCTAATATGATGCAATTTTGTAATATGCTAGTTCTTTAAAAAATAGAAATAATGTTCTGTAGAATTGTGATCATCTCCATGTTACAGCTAGGCCCCTTCAGTTGACAGGTGTGATAGCAGTCATCAAGGCCACAATATCCCAGTGGTCATTGGTCAGTCTGACGCAATGACCATTGCTGATTACCCAATGACTAAAGGGGTACTCAGTAGTTTCTAGAACCCCAACTACCTTATATGGTATGCAGCACTAATTGCCGACCCAGGGGTAATCGTTACCCCTAGACCCCCGGCCTTTAAATATATTAATCAACACTAATAAAGCATCTTTATCTAATAAGGGAGGTAAATATTGAACTTAAATGAAAACAAGTCCCAATTCTTCCTAAAAAAAAACATAGTTCAAGTTTGTTTTCTCTTGCTGCACTTTCGACACATTGACTTATGGACGATTTGTACGACGTCAACAAACCATCACTTTTGAAAGTCTCGACTTTGGACTAATATCGGCGATTTAAGCTTTTATTGGTCTTTTGACCAAATTTAGGTTTAAAATGTGCGCCTTTTTACTGCGGTTCTAATGGAGTGAGGTAATCCCAAAACTGTATCAAAGCGCAAGTTAAAACTATTTTGGCAGGATTTCCCTATTATGTGAAACCGCGCTACGTCATCATGTGTCTTCTCTCTGATCATGGTCATAGGCCTGGCAATGAGGCTCACTAAATATGGTCATAAATATGGGTCCGCTGTACTGCACTTTTTCCCCATAGGTATCGTGGCCACCTCAAGGTAGATATATATCTAACTATGCCTATGACCAACTATGTTGAAACGAGTTTAGTTGAGTCTCACTATCAGATAGTATGAGGCCTAATTAAAGCTACATTGTCACTCAATGACCAAAATCGGTTGCATAATGCATTCCTTTCATTGTCTTCTAAAAAAAACGGATTAAATCCCATCAGGGCCTTCCTAGGTTCACTATATCTCTAGAAAATTAATAAACATACCCAATCATTTAATTTTTCATGCCATCAAAAATAGCCGATTTGTTTACATTGCAAGTGCTTTTATGGCCAATGAAATGAAAACGAGGCATGAACGAACGTCGTCGGTGTCTTAATGTATTTCATTATTGAGTGCCTTCAATTTTCGTCAAATTTTCAAAATTCCAAGTTTATTACGTAAAAAAAATGTGTAGGTGTTTTGCTTTTTGCATAAATTGAAACAATTCTGACCTCAATTTTTCATAAAATGACTGAAATCGCGAATCGGCGACGCTCTCCATTACGTTGCAATGCATAATTAACTAAAATGCAAACAATGTCGATCTAATAAATTCCCGGCAATAATTTATAATTTAGTACAATTTAGACAGTTTGGGTTATCGAATTCATCAGTAAGAAGCATTTTCTTTCATTTGGATAGCTTTTTGTAGGTACAAAAACCGACTGACAATGCAGCTTTAATTTTCATGTGTTTTTCAATCTGTCTTATGTAGGTGTTATACTATTTGGCTTGTCTGATCGTGGGAATACCTACACACAAATTTCTTTTTGAGTTTCTTTGTACTCACTACTCAGTTAAGTTCATTATGGGGTTTTCGCCCCCAATCTCCATTTTTGACTGTTCAGAATATTAATAATTATAATTTGATATTTACCTTGTTACCATCTGGGTGCCTATAAGGCTAATTATAATTATGTAACCCTACTCAGTTTGCACTGGCTTCAATAGTTTTTATTTTTCTTGTGATTTGTGGACACAAAAGAGATGAAAACAAACTAATGTGACATTTTACAGATATTTAAGACATAATCCTCAACACTGTGGATAACCCTCACATAGATATAAGTAGTAATTACAGTACGATACTGTAAATTATGGAACCTAAAATGCACACCAGCCGGCGGTAAAAGCACCCATACCCCAGGAGGTGCTGCCACCATACGGTACCATAATATAGTGTAGTACTAAAATGTACACCAGAGGGAGGTAAAAGCGCCTATCTGTGTAACAATTAGGAGGGTAGCCACCTTACGGAGTAGGGTGTAAGTAAACCTCTGTTATTATTGTAATATAGGTTAAATATACCTGTCTATATACTAAGAAGATATTTCACACCATCTTTATAAAGATGACTAATTCTAACATTGTGCTGCCTGAGGAATGGATAAAAAGAATATTTGTGATTAACAAGTACCTGTGATATTGTTTGATGTTCTAACATAGATCTAATACTGCATGACTGCTTAAGTCTATAGTGATCTGCATCACTACACAAGTCTATATGATAACAAGGCATTAAAAATGATATAGCGCAATATTTGAGGGGTAAAACTATATATACAGGTTTCCAAAAGTGTGTGACTGGTTAAAAACATGTAACAGAACCTATACAAAGAACCGCTGCATATTAAATGAAAAGTCTTTGCCAGACACTGTACACTTGTGCTGGTCATGGCGTCTATAACATTTCCCAGGATATCTTAGTAAAATTTTAAAAGGAATGTTTCTTTCTGTAATGTGAACATGTCTGAGCCACCACCTGCTAAAAGGATTGCAATGGAGGAGGAGGATGAGGAGGAGGAGGAGGAGGAGGATGTGGAACCCTATGTAATTGAGCAGGTCAATGAGAGAAGAGCTCGTAAATTCGGTGTTGAGGAAGTAACATTCAGAGCTAAATTTAAGGATGACCTCCAAGGGAGGAAATTACTTGATATTACAAATGATCTGGGTGATATGTTTGGCAGTGTTATGGATAGAGTGAGAGCAAACCATCCAAATCCTGATGACAAAGCACGCCTATCTATCAGACATACAGGATTAGACAGAGAAATAACAATTCACTGCCAACCTCAGCATAACATAACTGCTGAAGTCATAATGGAACGGTGAGTGTTGTTGCAGTTGTTTATTTTGTAGTTATGTGTAGTAATTTATTTGTCACACAAGGATATAATAAATAAACCCACTGTCTGAGATACATATTGTAACTGTTGAGGACATATAAATAAACCCACTGTCTGAGATACTTATTGTAACTGTTGAGGACATATGACACTTCTTTTTAAAACAGATTTGAAGCTGTTCTGCAGTCCAACAAAGACCTTACTGTAGACGACTCTTTCGAGGTCAGTGTAGGAGTCATGGAAGCATCTGATTCTGGCGGTGGACGAAGAGCCATAGTAAATGTAGACACCTTGTCTGACGATTGTTCAATCAAGAGAAAAAGAAGCATGGTAACCATTCCTGAAGTACCAAATGAGTTTTTGTGTGCTGCACGTGCAACAGTCACTTGCTTAGCTAAACTGAACAAAATGCCTCAAGCTAAGTTTAACATGTTTGTGCACAAGAATTCGGTGATGAGTAGGATGCAACATTCACAACGGAGTCATGCTTTGAAACTGCACAAACAAGCAGGCTTATCAACTGATGCCCCTGTGCCTGTGCACGATCTACACAAATTTGAAGATGTGCTTAATGTTCAAATAATTGTAGTGTCTGGTGATACTGGTGACGAAATAGTGTACACAGGTAAAATGGAGCGAAAAAGAAAGATATATTTGTATCTGAAAGATCAGCATTACCACAGCATTGTTAATATCAAGGGGTTCTTTGTGTATAAAAAGTTCTGTGAAGAATGTTTGACAACTTATAGTGAGCACTGGAGACATAGTTGCGAAGCTGTCTGCGCAACATGCAACACAAATAAGTGTTTCTATGGTGATGATTCCCTAGTGTGTGATGCGTGTAACATGGTGTGTAGGAATGCCCAGTGTTATATGAGACATCAGCTCTCAAGAGAGTATCAGAATAGTGCCAATAAAGGTGAGGACAGACTGTCCCTGTGCGACACGTATTACAGGTGCCTTAAGTGCTACAAAACCATGGACAAGACCAAACGCGATGTCGCAAAGCATGTGTGTCATGAATGGTACTGTTTTTGCTGTCAGGAATTCGTGGTGGGTGAGCACCTGTGCTATTACAGAATCAGGAAGCCCAAAACAACAGAAGGGTTGTTCATATACTACGACTTTGAAACTTCCCAAGACCAGCGCATAACATGTGACAAGGGCTACCTGAACAAACCTAAAAGTGGTTGCAGTGATTGCTTACCAGAGCAGATGTGTGTACGTTGTAGGAGGTGTGTCAACTGTAACAGGAGTTATTGTGGGCTAGAGAGACATGTACCTAATTACCTAGTGTGTCAGACAGCCTGTAATATGTGCAAAGACGACTCTTTCACTCCTGACTCAAAATGTCCAAATTGTGGTCATCGATGTAGAAAGTGCAGTGTTAAGTGTAAGGATGGCTGCCTTAAAGATCTATGTTCCGAGGAACTGTGTGGGCGTAGGGAAATGATATTTAAGGGTCCTGATACATGCGATTCATTCTGTAAATGGCTCATTACGCCTCAACACAAAGGAGCCGTAGCCATCGCTCACAATGCAAAGTCATTCGATTCGCACTTTATCCTTAATCACTGTGTGAACAATGGCATGTACCCTGAAGTTGTGTATGCAGGTAGCAAAATAATGACAATGACTATCAAGAAAGGAGTGGATATACGCTGTATTGACAGTTTAAATTTCCTACCCATGGCATTAAAAAAACTACCTGCTGCACTAGGTTTGAATTCTGAACTCAAGAAAGGTGATTTCCCCCATTTTCTCAATACTAAGCAATTTCAGAACTACGTTGGTCCCTTCCCAGACCCTAGCTACTATGGAGTGAAGCACATGTCCAGAAAAGACAGAGAGGCTTTCATGGAGTGGCATGGAAAGCAAGCGGATAAAGTGTTTAACTTCCAGGATGAAATACTTGCATACACACGTTCCGATGTGAACATATTAAGAGAAACTTGCACAAAATTTCGCGCACTTTTGATGGACATGACAGCCCAGGGTGGGAAAGGAGTGGATCCATTCGCGCACGCCACAATTGCATCAAGTGCCATGCAGATTGTGAGGGAGCTGCTTCTCCACGAAGAGCACCAAGTGAAACTCCTCGATGGAACTCATGAGAGAGCCATTCTAAGAAATGGGCAGTGGAGTATTAAGGGAAATGTAATTGACAGCCAGCAGATTGTAGAAAATAAATTTGTTAGTTCTCCCATTCCACAGATTCCTGTCAGAGGATACACTAAGCACCCCAACGACAGTCACAAGGCTGTTGCCTGGATGGAGTGGGTGGCCAAAATCACAGGTCATAAAATCCGCCACAGTCGTAATGGCGGGGAGTTTAGGATTCCTGGAACGTCCTACCATTGCGATGGACACCGTGAAGGCTCAAATTACGTGTACGAATTCCTAGGGTGCCGGTGGCATGGTCATACCTGCCGCAAAGACAGACATGCACATGACCCGCGAACAGGTGCTACTCTTGAGAAGATCTACCAGAGAACTCTCACCAGACTTAAAGAAATCGAAAACAAGGGCTACAAAGTTGTGCATATGTGGGAATGCCACTTCGACAACATGGTGAAGCGTAACGCTGAACTGAAAGAGTTTGTGGACTCTGTGGATCTGGTAACACCTTTGAAGATACGCGATAGCTTCTTTGGGGGGAGGGTATCCCCGGTATCCCTGTTTCATGATGCAGCGGAGGATGAGATGATCAAATATTATGACGTGACATCTCTATATAGCTACGTCAACGTCAGTACCGATTATCCTACTTGTCACCCTGAGATCATAACCGAGCAGTCTAAAATGGACTACACACTAAAGCCCTACTATGGTTTGGTGAAACTTAAAGTAGCGCCACCGAGAAAGCTCTTCATACCTGTGCTCCCTGTTCGGTGCAATGGCAAGTTGAAATTTCCCCTGTGCTCACAGTGCGCAAGGTTGGAGCTAGCAGACCCCTGCAATTGCAGTGATTCCGAGAGAGCCATTGTGGGTACTTGGACAACCGAGGAAGTTAAGGTTGCTCTTAAGCATGGTTATAACATATTGAAGATATATGAAATATACCATTACCCGCAGACTACTCGCGATATTGACTGCAACATATTTCAGGATTATGTCAAAATGTTTTTGAAAGTCAAGCAGGAAGCCTCAGGCTACCCAAGCTGGGTGGAGTCAGAGGAGGACAAAGATAAATATGTGAGGTATTACCATGAGAAGCAGGGGATACTTCTTGACAAAGAGAAGATAAATTACAACCCCTCCCTCAGACTGGTCTCAAAGCTGTATGCTAACACACTGTGGGGCAAGTTTATACAGAGAGGTGACCTCCCCCGCACCCAATACATTAAGACCAAAACTGAATTCACCAAAATCAGAAATGACCCCACCAAGGTGGTAACAAACTTCCACATTGTCAGTCCAGAAGTGCTTGTGGTAGAATTAAAATGTTGTGAAACCTTTGAGGCTGAAAATACCTTCACTAATGAGATAATAGGTACATTCACAACATCATTAGCACGTCTGCACCTTTTCAGCATACTAGAAAAGACATGGGAACAAACTTTGTACTTTGACACTGACTCTGTTATTTTTGTACAGAACAAAGATCAAGAAGACATCTTGCAAACGGGAGACCTGCTGGGAGAGCTTACTGATGAATTACCTAGTAACGCGTACATAAAGACATTTCTCTCAACAGGGCCCAAGAGCTATAGTTACAAGCTGACTAATGGAGAGAGCATCAGCAAAGTGAAAGGCATAACCCTTAATTATGTTAACAGTCTTATTATCGACTTTGACTCCATGAAAGAAGTAGTTATGGATGCAATAGAAAAAATTAAACTGCCACCTTCAAAGCAAATATGTAGGGTAAAGCATCTTGGCATCATTTACAACAGGCCCTACACCAAAACATTTAAGAAAGTGTTTACAAAACGTGTTGTTGCAGCAGACAGCTTTAAGACTTTACCATATGGCTATTAATATGTAAAGTACATGATGCTTAGTGTAAAAAACAAGGGTAGGGAAAAGTAGTTAGTGAACTGATTATGATATAGTTTGTGTGTTGTTGTATATTATGTTGCTATGTACCAATTCTGCAGTGTATATTGTAATTAGTACTGGAAATTAATAATGTTGTAACGCTTGTGAATAATTAGTTATGTAATTAGTGTAGTAGTAATAATGTTATATATATTTATATATATTTACAGTTTATGCAGTGTATATTGCTAAAGTTTGGTTAGTGTATATTATCATGTGTTGTCTTTGCTGCATATCACCAGACAGAATAGAACATTGCCAAAATGAGCATGGTGGGTTTTTTGTTACATTGACCTAAACACAGTTCCGTGAATATTGGCTTATGTATCTAGCTAAAGAATTACAAAAAAAGGAGAGTGATAAGGTGACACAATGCGCAGGGGCAGAAAGTGATTTTACACCATAGACCAGTTGATACAAGCAAAATGACAGGCTTGATAATTTGCATCTCCCTCTCTTTATTTTGCATCATGCATACCTGTACAGCGGATTATTCGTTCTCATGTGGATCCTTACCAGAGAGCAATTTGTTTGACCTCTGCTCCTGCAGCTACAGTGACAGTGTGAAAGTGACTGCTTCATGCGGTAAATCAGCATTCCTTGTAAAGACCCCACACTTCCCAAAGAAGCTCAAAGTTGTGCTAGGAACAGTGGACATGACAGGGACAGTGTTCTGTAATCACACACAGCCCCAACCACCTGTGGTGTGTGCAGAATTCGATCTAGGTGAGTAGGTCCTATTTTATGGTCTGTTAAGCAGACTCTCATGCGTTGTTTTTTGTATTTGTGGTTTTAGCTTGAGATTTATTGTATTTTTATTGCATTCGAATACTGCAGGTTTGTCCAGTACAGTCTCCACACACCAAACAGAACGGGACACAATGACACCGGTGTCTGTAAATACAGCTGAAGCAGAAGTGCACACATTGTCTTCCACACAACTGTACACATTGCATACCACGGGACCGCACACTTTGCCTACCACACGACAAAGCGTGACTACAGCGGACACTGTCAGCAAGAGCAGCAGAATAGAAACTAGCAGCAGAATAGAAATCACTACTACAGTGGATTCTGGCAGCAAGAGCAGCAGAATAGCCACCGCCGCCACCACCACCACCACCACCACCACCACTGCAGATAGGGAGGGCTTTTTGGCGACAACAACATTGGCGCAAACGGGCCCTTATGTCACACTGTCACCGGTGGTCACAAATGCCACGGTCACACTGTCACCGGTGGTCACAACGGCCACTAGGCTCACACCCCAACCACCTGAAGCCGACCGTCTCACATCCAAAACTAAAAAATCCACGTTTTCTACTAAAGTATCTCTGGACACATGTTTTCTGATGGTTCTAGTAGGCTGTACATTTATAAAGGTGAACATATATATAAAAAATCGTACTTTATAGCGCGCTCCAAATTATCATAGATCTGTAGAAAATATATGCACAAATTTTGTACACATTGCTCATGTTTGTTTATGTTTTTCTATTCGCAGGCATTATTGGCACTAGTGAAGCTAGTGTGTAGGAAAATCAGGAAGAAGAAGTCCAATGATGATGATGATGATTGGCGTGTGTACGACCCTCGCAACAACAGGAGCCGTCGCAGCAGCGCAAGATTTGTAAATCCTGCGCACTGCTTCGAAATTGAAGAGACAGACTCTGCCAACACGCAATTTACATCTTTCACTTAGTTTTTTGTTGTCCTTTACACCCAGGTCTGAGGTTAAATGCAGTTTTGTGTTGCTTTTTAGCTTTAACACATGTTTTTCTTGTATTACTAATATAATAAATAATGATGATAATAATGTTTCATATAATACTTATGTTGAACTTAAAAAATGCATGTTCTTGTATTACTAAATATAATAAAAGATGTTTTTCATATACTACTTTATGTTAAACGTTTGTACGCTTTTATTATCCATTGCGATAGTTGCAAAACAAACCAGACCAGCCAAACAAACAACAAAAAGTGGCGAGGCCCGGTGTGCCGCACTACATTTTGTCTTAGCGGCACTTAATACCGCACGGCGTTTAATGCCGAACGGCTCTTAATGCCACGTGGCACAGTTTACCGATCGGTACCTCCGCAGCCGCGGCACGACAAAAAAAAACAGGCGGCTTCGCCGCCTGCGCAAAAGAGAGAGAGAGAGAGAGAGAGAGAGAGAGAGAGAGAGAGAGAGAGAAAGAGAATGAAAACGGAGATACTGAGGCTCTTAACAAAAAAGGTGAGACATCCAGAACCCTTTTTTAACGACAGATTGTAAACGATGGGCGGGGAACTAAGGTACTACGCAACTTAGACAAAGCTCGGAATGAGACACCTACTTTGAATGCATAGGTTACCATTCCTTATATAACCCTACACATTCTCTGTGCCTGCTTCGTGGGTCGCAATGAACAGAGACATGCGTACAAACATCACACGTGCCAACTGTTACTCAAGCTTTTTACTATAAGTGAAGATAATACTACACAAATATACCGATTGTTTATCTATTGTCAGCTAAAATCTTCTCCTAATCCCCCCACGCGAGACACTATTAGCACTATTATCATCATCAGTTAAATTAGCTGTGCGGTTAAAAACATGTATGATTATAGAGGGCTCTGCATACCAGAAATGGCAGCATTGCTATTTATAGATTTGTCATAGACATATGACTGCAGCGCGGTGAAGCTTCACACAAAGCGCTTTTACACTAGGTACGCGCTAGATATATATATTGTTTCAGATACTAACCTAAGGATAACGTAATGCTGAGATGACATGTTTTAAAGATAACCTTGTTTTGTGTGGTGTTTTGTTGGCTGGGAACTTTTATGATATTCACAGATAGTAGAAGGTTTACGACTGAGCACCACAACAACAAAAAACAATTGTCTGACAACAGTTTGCATAGGAACATTTTTCGTAAACACGAAAAAGCATCATTATTTTTATTAAGTATAAACATGTAGTGTGGGTTATTAAGTATATATAAACATGTAGTGTGGGTACAACAAACAAGCCCTCACTCTACAAAACTTACAAACAAATAAATAAAATAAATAACACAGAAAAGTCCTACAATTATTATTTACTGTTCTCCTCAGAGCTCATGGACTCTGTTGTGTCACCACCACCACCACCACATTTAGGTGAGACTGAAGGAGGAGGAGGAGGAGGAGGAGGCGGAGGAGGAGGAGGAGGAGGAGGAGGAGATGGTTGCTTTTCATTGGTCCCAGGCGAGTTAGTACGGATACCCATGGAGATGGAGGTCACACCTCTAGCAGCTGATGTTGAAAAAGCAGGTGGTGTAAACATGCGTGTTCCATGTGGTCGGGGTGGAACAGTGGGCGTGCTGGGCCTCACAGTGTGAAGACTTGGGCCTCGCTGGCCTAACGCTGGGGCGGCCTGGAACATTGTCATGAAGCCACCCATCACACGTCCTACTTCAGCTGTCATGCTGAAATATCATTGTATATGATAACACAAATAATTAAATACATAACAATACTATTTTCAATTTATGCATTCTCTTTTTGTTATGTTTTTACTTACAGCTCTCTAAGCCTTGCAGCGCCCTCCCCATCGATGAAGGCATCGGCACCATCGTTAACAGCCTGAACCATTAGGCGTCGCAGCTCAATGTCCCTCTGGAAAAATAACACAAAAATCAGAAAACTCTTAATACTTTGTAATAGTTTGTGTGATTTGAAAAATGAAATATGAACAGCACCACTAATTGTTCCAAACAAAATAATAACAAAAAGAGAAAAACTAAAACTCACTCTGTACAGGGCAATGCCAAGAACCACACCAACAAGGACGACAAGGCAAAGGGCTACAGCACCTGTAGCTACCCCAGCAACATCAGCATAGTGTATTTCAGGTGCAGCCTCTGTAGCTTCCAGGTTACCCCCACTGTTATGCACTTCGTTGCACAGCACTTCAACATCTTGCTCCTCCAGCAATTTCTTAGATGAACAAAGAGCAGTCCCCCTCATGTCCACCATCATCAGACCTTGGCTAACAGCCTCAGAGAAAGATTCGAGGGGTACATGGTCCAGTTCAGGGGTTCCTGTACAATTGGCGCTGAACCCACCACCTCCCAGCGGTGAACATTGACATGGGCCGCAGTCAAAAATGTAACTGTCGCACAGTGCAAACAAAGCAGCTTTCCATAAGAACTTGTCCATGCTCCAATGAACGGGTCATACAAAAAACCTTATTTATATCAAAAAGAACTTCCCACGGTCTACCGTGTTGTGTTTTTTTGTGTAGGTATATATAAGAACTCCAGGGGCGGAGAACACAGGGGGGTCGGACTCGGTGCGCACACCATAAATCATTCGCAGGAGGCTTTTGTCAAGACCGAGCACCGCTCTATTGTATCTCAGGCGGCGTCAGGGGCGGATCCACTAAATCCTATTACAGGGGGTGGGTCCAGAGGCCTAACCACTCGCCATTACGCCTCACGCAATTACAAGCAATTAGCGTGAACGGCGATAACATGCAATAGGCAGTGTATGTAAATGCTTTTTTGTGGCATATGAAAGAAGAAAAGCCCCCATTCTCTAACCGACTTAGGGGATCCACCCCTGACGCTGTTATGCCTCACACAATTAAAAGCAATTAGCGTGAATGGCAATATTATGCAATAATCACTCTATGTGACATAATATTCGTTAAACAAAGTTTCTAATACGTAGTTTGTAATGCGTATGTTGTTATTACAGCTTTTCAACATTAGCAGCATGGTTCTATGTAATGATGAGTTGCTAAACCACAAAATAAAGCGCTTGTGTTACATATTTCTAGTAGTAGTAGTAGCCTCCGCTTTACATTTTAGGGTACATTACAGGTATTGTGCTACGTAATGATGAGCTGGCAAGCAATTTCAATAATTAACGTCATGGTGCTTTGTAATGATGAGCTTGTAAAACACCAAAAACTTTCTAATACGTAGTTATGTAATGCATATGTTGTTATTACAGCTTTTCAACATTAGCAGCATGGTTCTATGTAATGATGAGTTGCTAAACCACAAAACAAAGCGCTTGTGTTACATAGTTTCTAGTATTACTAGTAGTAGACTCCGTTTTACATTTAGGGTTACGCTACAGGTAGTGTGCTACATAATGATGAGCTAGCAAACGTTTCAATAATTAACGTTATGGTGCTTTGTAATGATGAGCTGATAAAACACCAAACCAAAAGTGTATGTGTATGCCGCAATGTTAAGAACACAGATTGTCAATTTGTACCAGTGTCTTTTGAAACACGGAAAACTGTTTTATTGTTTTTCCACTAAAAAGCATGCAATCAAATATTTAAACATTAATATACTTAATTAAACATTAATATACAATTAAATACATTAAACATTAATATACTTAATTAACATTAATATACAATTAAATACAGTCTTCCTTTAGAAAATGCACTAATTGCTTTGTATTTTTTAACACTGTGGAAATTGTTCCCTTCATAAAACGTTTTAAATATTTTTAAAATAGACAGTGAATGGGGCCATAACTTTACAATTGTATCTAGTTTTGCTATGTTTCCTTAATACACAAGTATATATTATCTACTTTATATAAGCTGCTAAAAGCTACATGCTGCATTCTACAACAGCCTGCTGTATAGGAAGTGAAGCAGACACCTTCAATGAAACTTCTTATACTCAGGTAAAACGTACCCCAACAAATTTACAAGCATTCTGAACACCTTTCGTTCTTTTCTTCATTTTTTAAAAGGAGACAGAACCTTGAGTTGAGGCCATTCACCCACACATAACAGGCTGTTACTTGGTATTTTTCTTTTTTAACATAGATAACTTGTTTTTTTTGGGAGTCAACCCCGAGGTCTGAAGGTCCCATTCATCATTAATCAAAAGTGGTGAGACAGCAGGTTGTTGTTCTTCGGTGGAGCTACCACTGTCATCCGAGGAGTCACCTACATCTATTGCATGCTTCCTCTTGTCACCACTTGTGGTTGCAGCACCTTTGGTCAACACCACCTTTGGCTGAGGCTTTCCCACCACGGTTTCGTCAAGGTCTTCTTGGCGTGCCGCTTTAGCGGCACTCTCTTTGTCGTTGTTGGTTGGAGTGGGTGTGCAGTGATTACATTTTAACTGCTGTATCTCACTGTGGTGAGAAAAGGAGCACTCGGATAGGACCTTCAAACCTGCCCACTTGTTTTCAAGAGCAGGAATCTGCTTCATTACATTAGTAAACTCTTGGAAGCTTAAATTAACACCCTTCCTTGTAGGATGTAGGGATTTCAGTGATTTATTGGTGAAAAAATAATGCCTTAAATCAACCGATCCATACTGCTTCTTAGCAGTGGCGAACAAATTTTTCCCCAAATGAACCTTAAGCTCAGCAGGGACAAAGTCACTGCTTGCCTCGGAGCAAGATTCCTCCTGGGGAGAATCGTCATCTACCGGTGTTTCATCCTCTTCAGCATCAATGTTGCTACTTTTGGTAGTGTCGTAAAACAGTTCGTCATCGCTTTCATCAGATTTACCCTTCAAAAACAAAATAAACCCCAAATAGTGAAGTGTATGTATGATAAAGTGTGATATCCACTACGCATGAATAAATATACAAAAATGTGTTTCATATTCATTAGTGTACACATATGTACATGTGCATCATATTCATTAGTGTACACATGTGTAAATGTACATTTGCACAATACAAACATATATATATATATATATATTACTTTTACAGAACTACCAACAAGTATATAAAATAATAATCTAAAGTACTTACTTTTTTAACTACTTTGAATAGGTCAACAGTAGCCTGGATGAAATCCCTAGTTTGTTGTTTGTCCAGCGTGACACCTCTCGTGGTGGGTATCAAAACGAACTCCTCTTCATCCAATACATAGTTCCTTAAGTGTAATTTCACTCGCCCCTGAAACTTCTGCAGCACCATAAACTTGCGGTGCCCAAGTTCCCGGAACCAGAGGAACTTGCCACGGACAAGTGTCCCACTGCTGTTGTAGTAAAGCTTCATGCTATCGAAATGGTGAAACGAAAAGTGTTCCCTTGTCAAAACACTTGCGAAAGCGAAAGTTGAAACGAAAGTTGAGAAGGTACAGAGTATGGCCTGCACCTTCTATTTATATGAACAGAACATCAGTGTTAACTGATTAGAATGGACTGGTTAGCTGTATATCCCCTCTAGAGGGCACTGCATTTCCTTCACATCTTGTCCAATAGGACACTCGAGATTTAGACTAACTTGATATTTACGTTTTGTAGCACTCGGCACCTATTTCAATTTTTCTTTTGCTATTATTAAGACTTTATTATTTCACCATCCAAAATCTTTTGTTTACAGTGGTTCTATGAGTACTTTCCGCGTTTGTACACAATTGGACAAAACAGAAGCAGTGTATGTCCTTAGCATGGTAAACAAGCCGTACCATGCAGTATTTCCATTATTTGCTGACAACTGTTTGCTAGCTCAATCAAACAAAACACAAACTCTGCTTATCGGTGAATAACAAAGATAATACCCTGTTTTTTGTTTATTACGACGTAACTATTATACATTATGCATAACATAATACACATAAGTTTTTTGTATATATAAGAGACATACAATAAGCATGAATAAGCTCTCTACACAGTGTTACTTAAAAGGTTAACCAGTTCTTTTTAATCTTCTTAATAACGTTATTAACTGTTCTCTTCCTGCGAGAGTCTTTTTTTGTAGTTTTTACAGATTTCAGAGAACTTCGTTTGGCTCCTTTAGTTTTAGGTTTTTTGGTCTGCTTTTTTCTCCCACCACTAAGTAAGCGCTGCAGTTCTTCTGGAGTAACCCCTGGAGGGTCTGCAGTTGCATCACTGGGGGGGTTTCCTAGTGTGATGTCATCCCTTGTCCTAAAGGGGGGTTGTTTTGTGTCGTGTATGCTTTTCTCTGGCTCCTTCTGAGTAGTTTCTTGACTGCTTTTGGTGACAGAAATGCTATGATGTGCATTTTCGGTTGGCTTCTCTTCAACGTTTGTCTTGTTTATCTGCTGCATGAGTCTATTGTAGCGTTCACGAGGTATCACTATGTGTTCTTCGGCCATTTATTTGGCTAGAGCTAGCAGTCTTTTTAGGACAGCCTTTATGAGTAGAGATACAATGTCAGATGAGGTCACAAGAGTTTCCAGTCTCTCCTCATGTGACACTTTGTTGTCTGCTATGGAGCGAATGGTGCCTCTGTCTTTGGTCAGCTTGATTTTATACTCTGTGGGGATTCTGATCACGCCCCCAAGAACATTTTTAAATACCTCTGCTATTGCAGTAATCTGATTCCTATCTGCTGTTTTCAGTAGTTCCTTAACTTGTACATCATGCAGACTGCCCACAGCTTGCAGAAATATAATGTTTTCCTTCATGATATTCATTTCTTAGGCAGATATGCTATGGTTTCTTCGCCTGGAAATATGGCACTTCTCAATCTGAGTCTACTGTCAATATTTGATGATAGATCTATAATCATGTAACCATAATTTTTGGCAGTGGCTAATTCGTAACTATTCATGAAATACTGGACCTGCCCTGGGAACGCTTGGCTACCTAGGGTGTTCACCTGTCTTGCACTTCTATTGTTCCTAAACAAACATATGTACTGAGAATTCAGACTTATCTCTCTCACTGCTTTACTGGCATGGAAAAGGTTTTGAAGAGTTATTATACACGACACGTGACAATGGTGGCATAGGACACATACAATATCAACAACAGCATTCCCCATGGCACTGTCATTAAGACTACTCATTTTATCATCAAGAACTAGAAGGGTCTCCCTGTGGGTCTCTTGCCATATGGCTGTAAGCTCTTCACAGGTTGGAATATCTGATCTAAACTGGATAATTTCTCCCAGCTCCTTTTCCAACACATCATATTTGTCTTGCCACGAAGTGTAACAGTAAATAATTTTACTTGGAGCTGGTATGAACATCTGCTTATACTGCAGTAATAACTGCTGAATGAAAAACGTTTTTCCACACTGCGTGGATCCGACCACAGTAAAATTTTTAGGTAAATCAAAGGGCATACAACATTTTGCATACGTTTCCATCGTGTGGGGAGGTAGGGGAGTTTACTCACTCTGAACCTGTCACTGCGGTGTCACACAAAAGACTGCTCACACCTCGTGAACTGCGCGGTTTTTGTCTATTTTGAGAGCGGCCGGAAATTTCGCAAAGATAATCAATGTTGTAGGCTGTGTAAGCTTCTTTTCAAATTTCACAGACACCCTCATATTACCACGGCGCCTCAAAGGGATGACATCATCATTGCCTCCAGGAATGGCTTCAGAGACAAACCTGTAGAAGCAGAAACCTTCTGGGTACTCCTTGCGTGTTATGGGGGCACTCTCATCAAAACCATTTATACCACACACAGAGCTGTAGGCATCTATGTACATCCCATCTTCAGGCTCATCACCATAACGAGGTTGAAGTGGGGCCTGAGTCATGTCTTGACCATCAACAGTAACTTGAATGAAATTGAGGTGATTATGCTCAAACAGAAATGGGTTTTCTTTCACCTGACCATGATTGGCAGAATCTGACACCAGACCACACACCATTTCATGGGGTACTTCCCCACAGAAGGGGTCATTTACCTCTCCACTGAATACACCACGTGCCAGAGTGAACTTTTTTACCTCTGTTTTGGTATATGGAAACACTGCAGGTTTTTTCTGTAATGTGGCAGCATGAGAGGTTAATATTACAGGGTTTACATCCACCATGCACACGCTTAAAGACGCTTTGGTTATGACCACCTTGTATTGAGCAGCACCAGAGTCTGGTGACATGAGACAGAACTCTGGTGAACTAGGGTACAGTGTGACATTTAGGGGTATACCATAAGGGATAAACCTATTGATGTCAAGAACATCACTGTAAAGGTGACCGCTCATGTCAACTTCCTTTGAATTTTCAAAGAATTTGCTTCTGGTCTTCAAAGCTGCATTGTCACCATACAGCCAGTTGTTATCATGCAGATTTGGGGGCATATCCCTAAAATACATCTGTGTCTGTAGTGCGGTATCCTGCTGCTCTTTTGGGGTGTACAGTAATGCTTTCATATATGCTAGATAGGGGTAGGCTTGGTCGGCATGAGTGAGAACTTTGTTTTGTAGTGCAACATCCACGCGACTGAACATACTATGCATAAAGTTGTTCACAACACCAACAATGCCTCTTTTAACACCTTGCTCTGTAGCCGTGGTGGTATCATCATCCTCATTACTCTCAGCTGCAGCAGCATCATTAGCTGGAGCGGATGTTGCAGCAGCTTTTATGCCACCTACTGGGGGTTTTACTATGTCACCATTACGTGCCACAATTTTGCAGGTTACATTAAGCAGAGTTTTCTTCAGATCTATATAAGATGACGAATTATTCTGCACAGAAAATTGAATGACTCCTTGATTGGAAAAATCATTTACAGGGTAATACTTAGTACAGTGGCATCTCTTAATTCCCACATTCTGGATGGGCTTCTCAAACATGGCCAATTCCTCAGGATACCCTACATAGGCATCTGCTAGCAGTGTTTCACTCATGATTGTTGCCGTATGACTCACAGGTAAGTAACGAGCTCCCACAAGTTAATTGCCAAAAATGTCGCTGTTAGAACTAGAGGTGTGTTTTACTGCTGTTTTCTTCTTCTTCTGCTGCGTTGTAGATGTGGTGTTCCTCTTCCTCTTGCTTGTTCTTGAATGAGTGCTGGTGGTTTTGTCCGCCTCTTTATTATGAACTTCAGCAACAGCTCTTCTTCTGGCACCTTCGGCGGGGTCAATTACTTCCAGTTTGGCCACTGTAGCACCTTTGGCAAGTTTATTGTTGTCTTTGCGGGTGTTAATGAGAACAATACGTCCGCGACCCCCGTTGTCTGACTTGCTGAAGGTAGCCATATTGGTCATATTTTGCACCAGTAGTGGCTTATTTTCGCCCTCTGCTTGCTTCATGAAATGGTCAGCAAAGGTTTCGTAGTCAAATCCTCCATCAGTGGCATAATAGCTTGTGTTAGCCATTCCTTTGGTTTGCAAAATAGATAACTAACTTGTTTCTATGTGAAGTGTACAGTATGAGTGTCCACTTTTGAATGAGGGTTCCCCTCCTTGGTCATCCGTTAAGTAGATGCTCAGTGAATCCAAGGAGTCTGCTGTGACAGGAATGTAGCGCAGGTGGTCGAAAATGCATGCACCCTTTTTTTTCAGCTGGTTATAGTACAACCTTTGTAAAATAGGTGCCTGAGAGCTATTGCTGAAGCTGGGTTGGCATACATTGGTGTTAACTGTGATATATCTAGGTTTGTAACTGTCCAGCAGCTGAGGTAACTCGATATCCAGTATAGCTATGGTCCACTTTTTCGATGGATTAAGGTCAATCCTACGCGGTAGTTTTATTCTGAAGGCTGTGGGCGAGTTTCCATGGTAAAAACTGTCGCTCTGATCACTGGAGACATATAAGTACATTATTTACTAAGGTACTCTTGAATGCTCTCTGTAGGAATGTAGCTATTAAATTTATCGCTGTAGCCGTACCACTTTATAAGGCTCAGTTTCTTGCCCCTGACTGTTTTTGTTGACACAACACTCTCTATTTTGTACACTATGTCATCAGGATTTATCACATTGACCTTGAGAAGTTCCTCTTCATAGAATGACCCCTTTATAACTTCATCTGTGAGATCCTGCACTTTGTAGCGTGGTGGGTGTGATGGGAGACTCTGAATTACCCTGAACAGCTCCTCAGTCCAATGCTCTTGATAACCGTGATCAAAGGGTGACTCTTTACGACTTAGCCTCACCAGATCACCCACTTGAAATGAATGCTTGGGTCTGTGGTTAGCCCTTTTGTTGAGTTCAGGGACATAGACGCGCTGGTAAATATCAGGTGTATTCACACTGTTCACTTCCGCTGGGGGGATACCTATGCTAGAGTGCTTGGTATGGTTGTATGACCATATGATGTCCTCTAATATATCAATGTACCGAAATGTTTGCTTTTCATAAAAGTATTTGTATAAGCGTTCTTCTATGGATCTGTTAACACGTTCAGCATAGCTAGCCTTGTGGGCACCATAGGCCAACATGTGTGAAACACCTTCCTCTTTCAGTAATTCTTGGAAGGCTGTCCCTGTAAATTCCTTCCCTTGATCAGTACGGAGGATTTCACACTTACGACCTTCAGATATGACATGCTTAAACCTGTTAGCTACTTCAGATGTCCTCTTGCTTTTTAAAGGTTGTACCCACAGATATCTAGAAAAAAGGTCAATACATACAAGTAGATACTTGTACCCATCGTTATACTCTGAGAGACCGGTCAGTTGTAGCAAATCACTGTCCCACTGCATGTCAGGATATTCCACTATTATCCTTTCGGTAGTGAAATGCTGTTGAGGTTTAGTGTGTATTGAGTGGGTAGTCTGCTCTTTCAGCCATCTTTTAACACCAGCAAGGTGGAGGTTGGTTGGAGCATCTTCCCTTGTTTTAATGTAGTCCCACAGTCTTTCTGCTCCATAATAGCTTGCTGGAGATTTTGGTGAATAATAAACAGCTGAAAGATATTGGTCCAAATCTTTGTCATCCATTTGTTTTTATACATCCACTTGATTTTCATGTGCGGTATGACAGGGGTATTGTATGTGTTTTGCAGGTATTCTGGTAATTGATTTGACCCGTGGGTTCGGCAGAATTGCACCAACGCAGGTGCTGACCAAAATTAACCACGTTTCCGATGTATTCCCAATAGAGAGATTGACGATTGAGGCTATAATGATGGTGTACAAGATTAACACCTGACTAAAAAAGACAATTTCACTCTTCGGGAGTACTCGTCCAAGAAGATACCACTTATCTGATGCTACTGAGCTCTGAGTGGACAGAGAGCTTCTGTTTACCTCCATGTCTGCAACGTGAATGATTACTTGTAGTTATGATGTACTTTGATATCACAAGTAAGTTGCTGTACCAGAGTTACACTAAAAATAAAATGGTGTGTTGCACGCCCTCTTACGGATTGTCAGCACTTTACTAACAGGGTTTTTGTCTATACAATAAATATGACAAAGTGAAATAAGGAAGCCAACTTGTCTGGTGTTATACAATATTTATTAAACATAGATCACTATAATGTATATCAATAACCACTTCACCAATCCTCCTCATATCCATGAGGATTACATTCTGCACACATGAAATATCCCATTTGATTTTGGTGATCCTCCTTCAAATAGCAAGGAATAATTAAACTAAGCTCCGGTATAACGTCTTCAATTTGTCCGAAATTGTCCGCTATTATTGTAAACTGTTGTCTGGTTAGAACGATGCTCTCATCAGTACAAATTAAATCTAAACCCTTTTCTGTTTTCTCATACTTGGTGATGTGTACATTGTCACTATTGTAGAATGTCTGAACGTAAAAACCTCCTCCAAGGTGTACCTTGTGATTCGTACCAATAGCACACATCATGACATCTGCTGTATGTACCAGTGCAGACCAACGTTGAAGGATTAAGCTGACCTCATCACACTGGGAGTCTTCATCATATGTCTGTACAAAAAAGGTAATAATATGCAGTGAAGTCTTTGGTATATACTAATATATGAAACTACAGTAATTAATACTTTGGTTATGCAACATACTAACACACAATGGCAATTACTAACCTCCATTTTCATTATCTTAACGGTAACTTCACCATCATCGGTCATCACTTTCAAGAAATCGTTGTGCCCCAGACAGAGGGAGTATCTCTGTCCACATGAAATTTCAGGAATCATGCTGCACAAAACCGGGTAATCGATACGTAGCATTTCAAAGATTCGTGCTATGGCTTTGTGATTTTCTTGTGCAACCAGCTGGTGTACAAGTTTCAACGTTTGCTGTTTGGCATCTTGGTATGAACTTAATGTCAGGTATGATGCCCATTTGATGTAGCCATCTTCTTTCAGTAGTGATAATGTGTTGGGACCATCAATTGTGTCACTTATGATGGTTGCATATTTCATCAAGATATCCATGTTTGATGTTTGGTGTGCATAGGATGAGTAATAGCAAGAGCAATGTACAGTATTTCTATAACAGTTCGCTAATTGTCTGAAGGTCTCTGATTGGTCCATTTATAATACAGTACAAGTTACTATTGGGGCATTGTATGAATACATATAATTCATGTCCAACAAAACAGGTTCTATAACAAGTCTAGACATGCTAACAGGCATTTTTATACATCAGTGTAATTTCACAAGGGGCTTGTGACCAGTTTCTCCCTATATTTTGCAGCAATGCATTTGGGTCAATGTATAGTTATTTACAATAAATGTGTAAACGCCATTGTGGGTGACTGCAGCATATTTCAGACAAATAATACTCTGAGAATTCATATATACAATCAACCATATCAAGATGTAACTGACTGTGTGTACTGTGTAACAGGAAATGGTTGTCATCTCCACACTTGGTTTTCTTGTATAATTCCCACCTCAGCCATGGCTTTATGATGTCATTAGAATCTACCTCTGAAGCATAAATATCGGAATCCTCTGAATCTGATGAAGAATTCTCATCATCAGAATGACACGCTGCTATTCCATCAAAGACATAAGGCATTAAATCTCCTATAACTGGTGGTTGGCAAAGAATTCTAATTGTGTATTCCGTCCCTATGTAGACAGTATCCATGTTAGTAAAGTGTTTAATATTAACTTTACAAGCAGTCAATGATGTAAACTGCTCTATGTTATCATATAAGATATAATTATGTTTCTCTCCAATTTGGCATTCCACATGCCCAATAAGTATCCATCTGTAAACCAATGCCATGTTATTAACCTTTGTAGAAATAATCTATGGCAGTTGTTGAGGATAAGGTGGAGTGTGACTGTATGATTTGAGGTCGTTCTTGTCCCTAAATATGTTAGAGTCACCTTGGCACCACCTAATAATGACTCAACTTGTTATTTGCACTCATGTCTGGGTTAGTATATATACCTTTAATATTTACTGGTATATTACAATAATAACAGAAGTTTACTTACACACTACTCCGTAAGGTGGCTACCCTCCTAATTGTTACACAGATAGGTGCTTTTACCTCCCTCTGGTGTACATTTTAGTACTACACTATATTATGGTACCGTATGGTGGCAGCACCTCCTGGGGTATGGGTGCTTTTACCGCCGGCTGGTGTGCATTTTAGGTTCCATAATTTACAGTATCGTACTGTAATTACTACTGATATACTTTGTTCTGGTTTTCAGTAATAAATTCCGACATAATGTGTGTATCAGTGCTTTATTTATTTATATTTTTTGAGTTTGCAAGTCCCTGAACAAATAGGGACTAGGTCATTGAAGAAACATACTATAGGTAGTAGCCCGGAAAATCTTCCGGACCACATGCCTGCTGTCACTAACAGCAGATCGAAGCTTGGACTAACTGCAGATACATGGATTTATATATTGTCGCTGTTGAAGGCACTGACGGCCAAACTTCAATATAAAATTTATGATACTATGTTTTTTTGTACTATTAGCACATGAACACCAATTGTCATATTTAAAAAAACATCGACTTTAATTTTTCAAATTTTTGTCGTTGCAGGATGGATGCAATCTCCAGCAGAGGGCCAGGGTAATGTGCTGCCACCTTTGGGATTTGGACTGAAGTGCATGTTTTGTACCAAGTTATTTCTGACCAATGACGTTTTAGAGGATCACATGAGAAAATGTGGAAAGAAGCGTCATGTATGTCCAACGTGTGGCAAAAGGAGTTACACGCCAGCAGATTTAAGAAAACACATGAAAACGCATGAGAAGTCATTATAAAAACATATTTTAAAACCATACGTAATATTCATTTGCAAAGACTTAAGAAATCGAAAAGTGAACTGGAAACAATTATAAATTTATTTAATATTTACCATTTATTTTAATTTTAACATAGAAGCAACTACTATACTGGTTATAATAAAATTTTACAAAACACTTTTCAAAATTCATCTTGTGAAATTTACATTTTATGACAGACCATGGCAGCCTACTCAGAATTATTTTACAATTTTTTTTGTCTGTATATATATATCTGAATCAACAAAAAAGAAAGAAAAAAAAAAAGAGTTTTAATAAATTTGCAACTGCTTACCACTGAGAAGATATTTGCTACTAACAGTATTTTTACTTCTAACCATTAGAACGCTAAATCTCTAGGTGGCGCTGCAAGCATAGCACGTATCCATTTGTAACGCCTAGCAACCAGCCAAGCCTATTCAGCCTCATTCTGAAAACAGGTGTTTGCACAAACGATCTGCAGTCAACAATAGTCATTACAACGATACCACAAATACACCCATAAGCAGTATTTAAGCAGCATAATTTAATTTAAAAAGTCAGTTTAATCATGAAAAAATATAAATATGAAGTCAAAACAAACGAAATGGTCCGGCAAGGGTACATTCCCAGAAGGTACAATGAGTTTGTGCAAGGTCAGGACCCTGAACCTCAAGAGGGGGATGATTTAGAGAAACGACAAAGTATATCAGAACTACGAAAACATTTTCAACATGATGATACTCCTCGTTTTCCAACAAAAATTCCAGGATGTAAGTTCATTATTTTGAATTGTATCTTGTTTTCACACATAGTTTGAATGGCTTTAAGAAATATATTAGAAAATAACCATTAACTCACATTCAGATCATTGCTCGCTACCAACCTGTTATGTCTGTCAAAAAATAGATTTTTTTTCTTTTTAGTTATTGTATTATTATAATAATTAAATTTGCATTTTTGCAAATTTTTTCTTTTTTGCAGAAAGTTTGCTAAGTTGGATTTCACTAAATTTAAGTTTCAGATTCAGATTTTTTTAAATTTCACATGAAGCAGTTATCAAAAAAGCAATATTTCAATCAGGTTTATTAAAATTTGCTTTAGGTGAGTGACCACTTTAAGACATCTTTGACGTTGCTGCCAGGGGCCACCCTAGTCCTAATATGAAAATAATTATTTTATCAAATTTCAATGCAACCAGTGGCAGGGGAGAAACGCTCAGTGTAGTATACTTTAAAAAATAAGTTAATAAAAATTACAATAATCGCATAAATGACAGTATATCAACATCATAAATTTATTCTTTCTGTCTAGATTCAACCGAAAGAAGAACCTCAAAACGGCCCAGTATAGATACACAGGAGATTCCTGCAAAAGGTCAGTTAAGGGTATACAGTCAGGGCTAAAACGTTAACACCTGAACAAGCATTGGCGGATCAAGCCCTGACTCTACAGGGGGGGGGGGGGGCGGAAATTGCCAAAATCATGACTGAAAGATGTCTCTGTCAGTCATTTCATAGGCCACGATTTGACATATATATATTAATACTGGTGGGGGCTGGTTGGGGGGGGGCATGACCCCAATGCACCCCCCCCCCCGAAAGAGTTGACATATATATATATATATGAAATTGTGTGAATCATTGCAAGGGGAAAAACATTGCGAAACCTTTGATAAAAATAATGAAAGTGTAGCAATTGGAATTGAAAAAAAAAGCGCATTATTTATCTAAGAGGTAGGTCTGGAAATGCAAAAAACTGATTTTATTTTATTTTATTTACCATAAATATACATGTATATTTACAGAAGGATAGCTCGAAAAAGCGTTCTGCTTATTTCCATCGTGATACGTTTTAAGAAGAGAACGTTCAGAACATTTGCATAAATTGGTATCGACATACTGTATTCTGCTCAGGTGTATGCAGGGTGGCTGTAGTTAGTTGTGATGTCCTTTTATGATATTTGGATTCAAAGAAATTACAAAATGTATAAAGCGCCAAATTCATCAGTTTAAAATGCACTATAAAAAAAATTAATTAAATAGTTAAACCAAAAATGTATATATATATATCAAATTGATACATGTGTCAGCATGACAAAATAATAAATGGCAAAAAATAAAAAGATAATAGAAATACACGGATCAACAGTTAAAAGAATTAAATAAGTAGAGCTATATTATTACTAATACTAATCAACACTACATAGTCTGTCTAAGAAATTCTAAAGCACCCGGAACTAAACAAATAATAGTAATAATTAATACTGTTTAAAAAGCAACAAATAGTTTCAGCAGAAATTGGTATATATATATATACATGGTAATTTCTTTGAATCCAAATATCATAAAAGTTATATATATAAATATTAAAAAAAAATATAAAAATGCACGAAATTTAGAAATATAAAATAAAATCAGTTATTGTAGGCTTTTTAAAGTAAATAAGTCTTTAAATGGGTTTTTAATTTACAGTCACGCCCATTCGCACACTGTATACATTTGCGGTACTCATCTACTTTGGAAAATATACATCAACATAAAGATATTTAGATATTCCTCTGACTGCTGCTAAGGAGGCAGCTTGTGATGCCATCGCCTCAATGGAGTCTTTTCACTTAGCAGCCCTGAATTTAGAAGGACAAACTTATTTTATCTCTCATTTTGCTTTTCAGACATAGTAGGTCATAAGGCCATGGTTTTTTGATCTTATGTTTCTCGGAACTTTCTCTGACCGCTTTTCATGAGACGGTCGGTCGGAAAAACTAAATCCCCAGAAAGTGTTTTTTCCATAAATTAACACAGGTGATGTGATACTTTGAGATGCAATACACATATTTACCAAGACAATTGTTGATTATTAATTGAGCGCCACTGCAAAGGTTTGGCCGGCGGTGTCGAGAAACGAATGATAGAAAAACCGTCGCCTAATTAACGGATTCCATGAATATGATATTCTCAGGTAAAAATACTGCTGCTAGGATGCATTTTGCTTCAGCCAATCACAATCAAGGGTGGGAAATTTTTCAGCCAATAGAATTGCAGTATTCTGTTGTAGCCAACTGGTGTACATATAGCAAACCTTCCTTGAAAATCCACTATTGGTTTTTTTTATCGCAGTTGAAGTGTATGCAATTGACTGGAATGAATAATCTCGATCCTTACTTATTTTCAAAATTCCAGTTAGAAGAAATTCACAGGAAGATCTTGGTCCAGTATTTTCAAGTGAGTAATATGACAAAAATCATTTGAATTTCTTTTTCTAACTTTTACGTGTGCGGTTGGCCATATTTATGTGATAACATTGAAGTAACTCCTATTTCGTGTTGAAAAATGAAACTCTAATAAGACAATTCTTAAGCTCGAGGACAATAAATCCAGTTTTCTTTGTTATCAAAAAACAAAATGTTGCCTATAAATATACTCCTAATAAAATAATCTAATTGAATCATTTGCTTGTAAGTTTGTCAACTACTAGATTTTAACTATAATTTTTTTCCCAGTGACAGCTTCATTTCAAAGGCACGCAGCAAATGCGGCCCCACCACCACGACCTGCAAGTCCACCACCACCTACAGCGAGACCAAAATTACCTGCGAGTCCACCACCACATGCACTACCACCACCACCAGCAGCAAGTCCACCACCTGCAACACCAAAATGTCCTACTTTTTCACCACAACCTACCAGTCCAAAAACCCCTGCAAAACCTAAATCCGGTGGTAGTCCAAAATCCCCAGCAGCCACAAAATCCAAAGCCGGTCCAAGATAATCCGCAAATCCAAAATCACCAGCAGCCAGAAAATCACCAGCAGCCAGAAAATCACCAGCAGGTGCAAAATCAAAAGCTGGTCCAAAATCACCTGCAAGACCAAAAAAACCTGCCAGTCGAAAAACACCTGCAAGTCCAGGTATTATATTGTAACTGAATATAAATGTCCACTTGTTATAGCCTTGTTTTTGCATTCATGTATGTCATAGAGCTGCACCCAGTGGGGAAAAATGTTGCTTAAAGTTGCACTGTCTGTCAAATTTTCACATTAAAGTAATGATATAAATCAATACTGCCTTCTTGTTTCATGATATATTTTACCATTACATGCCCATTTTTGGTCAACAATTTAGTTTTAATTTACAATAAATAATATAAATATTAGTTTTTCATGCCATCAAAAACTCAATATGTAAACAAACCCAGTGATGACGTCACAATACTAAACAATGCCAATGTTTTGGTCTGGATTTTCTCTCAATGTATAATTAATTTTTTAATTAATGCCTGATAAAAACATTAGATCACACAAATTTAGTGTGCCTTGATTAATAAAGGTTATTTATGAACTATTTCGTTGAGTCTTACAAAATGGCAAATTTGACAGACAGTGCAGCTTTAAGTCCAACCCCAATTTTCTAGCTGATTTATAAAGAAGACTTCAACATTTGGCCATGTAACATTTTCATCAGATTCATTCTCTTATGTCATATGTTTATTCAGGTTCACCTCGTTCCTGTCCATGTCATCCCAAAAAGGGCCCTGTCCATGCATAATATGTTTCCATGGCAACACTGACATACAACACATAACGTTTCAGCTGTAAAATTTGTCAGTCAGCAAATCGAACGACCTACAGGAGGCACATGAAAGGTCGTCGCGGCAATTAATAATCCAGAATGACTCAAAAACTCTTCTGCTGGGATACTGTCACATATACTGCATTTATCAAGATGTCTCTCAGTTTATCTGTGATAATTTTAGACATACAAAACAATATGGTAGTGTTCCTACAAATGTTTGTCAAGTATGTTTGCAATTACCATTATCTATATCTGACATTATCATAATATAAAATAAAACTACATTCATCAAACAATTTTATGAAATTAATTGCTACAGACACTCATGTTTTATTTTTGTTTGGAAGAAATACTTAATCGAAAATCACTTACAAAAAAGGTTACTTACTCTAAAAAATAATATATTTTTATAATATTATTATTATTATATAATATATATACACGTAAAAGTTAAAAATTGCTTTAAGAGGTAATTTGACCTGCATTAAAAATTATGGGCCCTGGCAACACTGGTGTGAGTGGTTGATAAGGAGCTGTGAGATGCTAATGATTATTGAGGGGTTCACTCAAAATTTTGCAAACTTGTAGCAAAATAAGTCGGTAGTGATCAGCACATGAAAGTTTTTGTGGGGCTGTTGTGGTTCAACAGCATAACACTATTTATGTAACAGTATCTTTATTTGTGATGCTCCCCGCATCTGCATCTCCAAGGAGCAGATAAGGGACTTAAGTGCGGATGCAACTCAGAGTGAGGCTGAATGGTAGATCACATGGTAGATCACATAGAATCAGTGACTTCCAGCAGGTGGCGCTATGCTAGGCTGGTTCCTTAACAACAGAGCAAGCCTAGTCAGTCTCATTCTGACAAAATTTGCTGAATACCTACTGTACAAACTGCAAAAAACAAGAAAGTTCAGACATGCCCAAATACAGAGTTGAATCAAACGAACTTGTGAGACCATGGTATCGGCCAAGAAACATCAATGATTTTGTGTATGGCTCGGACCCTGAACCTGAAACAAATACTTCTGTGTGCACAGAAGGGCTAAGAAGCATTGCAGAGCTAAAAAAAGACTTTGAACACTGGATTAAACAAAGTCCAAGAAAAGAAAAACACTATGCTCCAAGAACTCCACAAAGTAAGTTGTTGATGTTAGTTTTTTTTTTTTAAATTTTATTATATATTAAATAGTAATCTTGGTATTATGTAATATTATTGAGTTGTTACAATTATTAATTGTAAAAAAATAAAAATGTATTTACATGTTTAAACCCCAGTCTGCTTATTTCATTCAGGAATGGCTTTTGTTTTTTGTTTTTTAAAACTGGAATGTTAGCTGTATGATGTTTTCTCAATTTTTGTAGAAAATCTTATAAAATTATATTATGCCTAAACTATCCAAATCACTTGATCTGTGCATTCTTCAGAAAACTTATTTTTACAATTGGAATGTTAATTAGTTGTCTATTATTAGTTGTGTAATGTTGTCTAATTTTTTTCTCATTGAAATGTGAATTATCAATCTTTATTTATGTTTTATTATGTTATTTAAATTTTAAAATATGCTGGTGAGTTGACCTGCGGAACTCTCTTTTTGAAAACTCTGACAGTCCATGCGCTTTTAAATAAAACAAAATATCAATTTGATCTCTAAATTTGTGATTATATATTAATCTAATATTCTATCTTAATCATATATATTTTTTTGATTCAATATCCTGCATTTTACAAGGTCTAAAAATCCATGGAAATAATATAGTATGATAATTATATATAGGGTTTAAATAAGTCATATATGCATATACCGTAACGGAGGGTATTATCGACAGGGCTGGTATTTTCGACACTCACATTAAAATGTTAACAATTTATTATATTTTTTCTTATCATTTTAATGTGAGTGTCAAAAATACCCGCCCTGTCGATAATACCCTCCGTTACGGTATATCAGCATACCTAACGTTTTTATTACATGAGCACTTGGAACTCCTTTTTTTTTTACGAAACCTTTTGCTTTCTCCTGAGAGTATGGCCAAAATAGCTAATAAATAGATTGGTACAATACTCATGTACAGATGAAACAAAAAATAAATAAATAAAGAGAACAGCAACATTTACCTTCAAAGACCTTCATGTTACTTTTTTACTTTAATATAGCATGTAGTGGCGGTCCAAGGAGAGGCAGTTACAAGCATCAGGTCAAAAGCTATGTGATGGTTCGACCAGGATTCTCTCCAATGGTTTACAATGATTTTATAGTCGGTCAGCAACCAGAATCACACATAAGTGCACCACCCAATATGCCTAGCGTTAGAGGAATGGTAGATAATATGAAGGGTGAGTCAAAAAGTGCAGGAAAGCGGACCCAGATTTATGACCATATTTAGCGAGCCTCGTTGCTGTGTATATGACGTCAAATGCTTGAATTCAAAGACTGCTGTTACAAACAAACAGCGGCGGTTTTAATTTTTCAAGGCAAGGACAATGTAAATTTTTCTACAATTTACAAATGTTACTCTTCTTTCACTAGATCAAAACTTGGTGAGTGTTGGTCCAAAAAATAATTGGTATATTTCATAATCTATGGACGCCAAATATGGGCATAAACTTTGGTCCGCTCTACTGCACTATACCCAAGACCTGTTATTTTTCCTAAATATCTATTTGATTTTGCATATGAATTTTAGATGAAATATTCATGGTACATGATATACTTGTAAAATAACGTGACTCGGAAATGAGTCTACATTGGTAAAAATTGACAAAATCGAAAGAGCGACATTGCCATTCTTAACCAGGGACAAAGTTACACTGATCTCTTAAGTTTGATTGACATCTCCTCCGTGGCCTTGCATCGTATTTTCCTGTTTTAAGGTGAAGCCTAATTTTACATTTTTTTATTGGTCTTCTTTTTCTATATCCAGAGAACTTCACAGGGAGAAGAACCTCAAAACGTTGCAGTCCAAATGCACAGGAGACTCCCCCCAAATGTGAGTCACAAAAATACCTTCTAATTAATATGACAAGGACATAAGGTCAAGGTAAAAGTTGGGTGTTACTTCCATTTGGTGTACAGACCTTAGACCTTTTGGTGTACAGACTTTTTGGTGTACATACCTTTTGGTGTAAAGACCTTTGTAAGTGATTCACTCTTTAAAAAAAATCATTTGGCTTGCACCCTATACCCTACCAGTTTGATTTCTTCTTAATTACTAATAATATATATATATATATATATATATTGGAAACACATTTTTTGAATTTTGAAAAAAAACCAAAGTGTCCCAATAGATTTCTTAAATCCAGTTTTACTCAGTATTATTTAAAGTCCATTGGCATTGGCTTTTTTAAAGACCAAATTTTCCCCAAATTTATTCACACAACAAAAACACCGAACCTGAATCCTGTTCGATTCAACATCTTTGAGCCGCTTCATTGTTGATGTTTGATATATGTGTTTTCTTTGATTATAAATTAATCTATTTTTTAATCGACTCCATAATTTAATTTCAGTGAGCAGAAAATCAACGGCGGTTGCCTTACCAATTTTAACGAGTGAGTACCGGTATATATAAGGTGAAATCTTAGAGATTTGAATATTTAAGTTAAAGCCAAATATTGTAAGCATGGTGTAAAGTTGTCGTACAGAGGGTACAAACACAAAAAGCTTCATCATATTTTACAGGGCATGTTGGGAAAATAATTATTTAAAAAAACTATTTTGACAAGTTTATTTAATAATATCATTTATGATATTTCTGCAGGCTTTTCTAGGGTCCACACTTTTGTAATGTGACAATTTTTTCTCCATATATTGACATAATGTTAGTTAACATGATAATTTAAATGTTGTGCAAATAATTTGGTAATATCTGTTGGGAATATTATCTCAAATATTGCTGAAGTATTTTGGGAGTCCATGTGATCACCTTGTGACAATGTCTTATACAATATTGAATGTTCAGATGTTCTGACAAACACTTTGGGAATATTGCTTGAAAACATGCCTGGCAAGTTTTTTAGGGTCGACACTTTAATATTGTCACAACATAAACAACCTTTTCGGGTTTGCAGCGATTAGATGCTTCTATAAACTGTTCAATTTAATTTTTCCATAATTTTGTACTGTTGAGGTACTAATTAACATAATAATAATAATAATTTCACACTGTGTGTTGTCACCTCACAGCCCAGCGACCTAACAATGTACATATTTTGCTCGTTTACTCATCTAAAGTAAATTAATCAATTTCTCTTTATAGTCTATAAGCTGGCTTAGGGTATTAAAAGTCTAACAATGAAATTACAGAATAATTAGATGTTTATGTGCTGAGTTTACGCAATTCTTGCTCTGGCAATCAAGCAATTCAGAAAAATGGCCTAAAAAAAAAAAGGAATCCACTTCTTGTATTTTTAAAAGAAAATTCCTTTAGCCTATCGGCTACATGTTTAACCAATAATTTCGTTTAACTAGGTAAACTAGCCAAAAATGTCTATAATTATTATGATCTGCTTGCATATTTACAATATATAAGCCATGCTATTACTCACTATGTTAATTTATGTATTTATCTTCTCAATTGGAAGTTAGTCATGTTCAAAACCAAGACTGATAGGAGCAATTTTTAACCCTTTCCTTATTTTAATATTGAAGTAGAATCTCTCATGGTGGCCCCACGGTAGCGAAAACTCATTATTTTCTTATTGGGGTCTCCCGCCATAATAAATTATTGTTGTGAAGATGCTTATTTTTCAAATCAATGAATCTGAATCTAAATCTAAGTAGGTCGCTGGGCTGTGAGGTGACGACACAGTGTTGGTGTCTATCTCACTCTTTCAGTTAAAGTTGCACTGTCTGTCAAATTTGCAATTTTCTAAGATGCCATCAAACAGTTGAAAATTACCTTTATTAATCAAGGCACACTAAATTTGTGTGAATTAATTTATAAGACATTTATTACTTAAAAATGAATTATACATTGAGAGAAAATCCCGACCACAACATTGGAAACACAATGGAAATGACATCATCACCATTGATCAGTTTTGTGACTTCATCACTGGGTTTGTTTACATATTGAGTTTTTGATGGCATGAAAAACTAATATTTATATTAGTTATTGTAAATTAAAACTAAATTGTTGTGCAAAAGTGGGTATGTAATGGTGAGAAATATCATGAGATAAGAAGGCAGTATTGATTTAAATCGTTACTTTTATGTGCAAATTTGACAGACAGTGCACCTTTAAATAATTTCTTGACATTTGAATAGGTATATAGAGCACTGGAATAAGTATTTGATACTCCACTAAACTAGGCCAAATCTCATGCATTCACTATTCCCAAAGTTGGTAACTCTGTGTTCATCAATTAATCATTGCTAGAAAGTCTTTTGAATACATATGCTAAGGGGTAATATTGCCTTAATATTAAATATAATTTATGGGGTTTAGTGCAGCATAGCGGACCAAAATTTATGCCTTTTTTACAAGTTGTAAGTTCCAGCATTATAAGAATAACATCTGGTAATGATTTGGTGTAGAGTAGTGGGGGTTTAGGGGTAGCCCCCAAGTAAAAAGAGAAAAAAGCAGCACTGTTACTGTGAACAAAAAAAACAGCCGTTGTTGGTTTGTGACTTCGTAGAATATCTACATTGAATTCAAGCATTTGAGGTCATATGCTTGGCAATGAGGCTCGCTAAATATGGTCATAAATCTGGGTCCACTATACTGCACTTTTTCCAATTTATGAAATCTACAGTTGCAGATTTAAGAGCACTTTATGAAGTTGGTGTATCTAGAAAGAAGTCAAGACTAGCGGCGCCTGCCATTCCTCGTCCTCCAAGAACTCCACCTCCTCGCAAAGCTACAGGTGGTGGTCCAAAAACATTTGGGGTCCCACCACCACCACCACTGCCAGGTGTAAGACAAGGTCCTGTGACTCGAAGTGCTAGGGCAGCCCCGTAATCGCTATAAAATCAGTCCAGAATCTCCAGGTAGATTTGAGTCGATTTATTTTATTTCACCATGTAATAATACAGTTAGTATCACAAAATATGGTCGACTCTAGGCAGCTGTACCAGCCTATTTCTGGCTGTAATTATAACTTGCTAAAGCTAGCCACTTCTGTCTACTCCCAGCTTATATATATGGTCGGCTTACATCTACCACCACTGAAAAAATATAAACCTTGGTAAATGCAAGAAACTTACTTAATATCATAAATATGTATGTACAATAGACATGCATCTTTTCAACCAGATATGACAAATATGCGTGACTCTAAACATATGCAACAAATGGTGCTGCATATAATTTTTAGATCCAGCTTTGAGTAGCCAGCTATAGCCAGACCGTTCCGTTTAGTGGCAAGTAGCATCGTAAAGCAAAAGTTGTCTAGCTTCATCTCAGTTAAATTTGACAGGCCGTTTTGATAAAAGCTTTTTATTTTATATTATTGAAAATAGATGAAACCCAGATATAAACCAATACCATAGGCTGTGTCAAAACTTTTTTTATTTTTTATCCAGAAGGTTGCAAAAGCAAGCCTTCAGGATATTGTCAGAGGATGAGATGTGAGAGAGTGGAACATTCAGGAAAATTTTCAAATGAATAGCCTCAGTGGAGATCAAGCTGAAAAGTGTCACATAGAGCTCAGTAAACTTTAAAATGCATTGAATACAAATATTTGGCTCGTTTTTTGAGAAAGATATCAGTAGTTTGCTAAAAAATTCATAAAATGAGAGTGTACGGGGCACAGTGCCTTCATCACTTCACCTACCGGCAATTACTAGAGCTTTGTTTACATTTGGGCGACGACTTCCGGTTGACTTTAGAACAGTGTTTTGAACTTTTCATGGCTTTGCGATGCAAGAAAAGTCTAAAGTCACGTTAGTGTGTTATTGACCAGTGTATTCCAACTTAGTTTTCACTGTTTGAGGCCGTTTTTGAGCTGTAGTATGACAAATACTCAATCAGTGTGAATTATCATATGTCTACTTGGCACCCCAGGCATCCACTGGGTTGACTCCCAGCCAGGGAGCAGCCAGTGTTTTTTATAAGCTAGGCTGGGATAACTGTGTCAATCCAAATTACTTGAAGTGTTGATTCAGATTTATTTACTATTATCATATTAAATGTTTCTTACTCAGTTAGACTGTAGTTCTCATTCACAGCTAAAAGAGGCACATTCAATTTATTTTTTCTCTTTTGCACACATCTATATGAAGCTCGTTCAGAATTATTGTGATAAATATCATGTATCGTTAGAAATTTATCGCGATAATATCGAATCATTAAGGATCAAACGATGTCCAGCCCTTACCTGTCATGAAATACAATAAAAAAGAAAATTTATTAGGTAAAACTTAAAAAAAAAATCATTTGTTTCATTGCATTTTAAACTTAAATTTGTATTTTCAATTCTTGCCTTCACTGAGTTATTTCATATTTAGCCATTTGCAGTTAAAGGGAGGGTGCAGTGGATACTATCAGTAATTAGTCATTTAAACAACAGTAACACCACCTTCTGGATTCAGGGCCGATAGGCTCTAGTTTATAATTATATCAACATTGTTTTCTTGCAGTCAATGATGCAGAAAACTTCTGCCCAATAATACAACACTGCAGAGATGGACATCACAAATCAAGTCATTCAATGCAACATTCAGTTATTTATTCCTTGATTAATTTTTATAATTTTCGTTTTCAAAAACCAGAATATTTATAAATAAAACAAATAGGTCTCGATAATAATGTAACGTCAAGCAACTAGACAGTAATATATATTGTATGATAGAGTTCTATGTTTTCTATGCCCTATAATAAATTATGGTTCATCAAGTGCCAGTTTGTGTGTACTTTAATATATCCTTGTGCAGTAAATCCTTCTGATAAATCTGAGGGGTTTAGTGCAGTATAGCGGACCCAAATCTATGTCCATATTTAGCGTCCATTAAAAATTAAATTTTTATCAAATATTTTACAAGTTTGAAGTTCTAGCACAATTAATTTGGTGTAGAAAAAGCAAAAATAAACTCTGTCTTTACCGTGAATATGAAAACCGCCGTCATAAATACATTAGTTTGTGACATCATGCATTGATTTCAAGCACTTTTACGTCATAGGCCAGGCAAAGAGGCATGTTAAATATAGTCATAAATCTGGGGCCGCTATACTGCACTTTTTCCATTCTAAGTTAATTGTGTGCTTCAGTTACATTTCATGGAAATTTCATATATGCCAAATATCAAACTTTTTGGGAACCCAGAAATCGTATTATCAGAATCTCAATTAAATTCTGGAGAATGTCATGGTAATGTCTGTGATACACCCAGTAAAATATCTATATATATATCTAGGACAAATCTCGTCGCTGAGCAATGAGCCAAGAAGTATGGATGATAGAATAATCAGAGGGATCATTTGCTTCACCTGGTTTTCCTACTAATTACCGTGGCAATGGATTTGGCCTAGATTAGTGAAATATCAAAGATTTATTCCAGTTCTCTAAGTGTATTACCTATTCAAATGTCAAGAAATTACTTACCAAAAGAGTGAGATAGACATCAAAAAGTAAAAAAAAAACGCTCAGCCTAATGATAATTGCAAATTACTTCGAGCTGAATTCGATAAAGCTAAATATATATATATATATAGAATTAAAAAAGACATCACAAACGATAATGTTAAAGCCAAAGGATTTGTATAAAAATGCATTATGTATTGCTAAGCAACAGTACAATAGAGATTTGCATGTTAAATTACGTTGACAAAATATTGTTGAGGTGACTAAAATCAGTCTTGATTGCTTTAAAGAACATTTTGAAAACTTAAGTCAGTCTACAATTAACAAATCTGATCTGGGCGAAACTTTTTTGAATGATGCTGGTACAACCCTTTCGAATTAACTGAATGAGCCAATAAGTATGGACGAATTTAAAAAAATGCTAAAAAAATTAAAGAATGATAAAACATCTGGAATTTAATTAATTGTACACGAATTCATAAAACATTCCCCTCCTGTAGTCCTAGATATAACCTTGTTGCTATTTAATACAGTGTTAGACAGACAGACAGATAGATAGATAGATAGATAGATAGATAGATAGATAGATAGATGGATGGATAGATGCATAGATGGATAGATAGATAGATAGATAGATAGATAGATATTTAGATAGACATTTAGATAGACAGATACATGGCCAAATGTGCCACGTGCGTTTTCCATGAGAAGGATAAACGCATGAAAAACGCATGGTTTTTGCCTCATTAAAATGAGGTGAAAACCATGCGTTTATCCAAACGCATTGAAAATGCACGTAGCACATTTGGCCATGTAGATAGATAGATAGATATCTCCCAGTGTACAATGCGAATCAGTAAACTTTCCATAATTATATACATTTATACATCTAATCCTCTGAAAAAAACCAAATTCCTACTCACTATACTACTCTGACCTTTGAGTTCAGTAATTTCTCGATTGCGCCTTGATGTTTTGCACTGTGGTTGATTGAGGATTTACCTGACTTGGTTGGTTGAGTACCTTAATTTCACTCTTGTAGTCTACCGAAATATTTTACGGCATTCATTAACAAAAGGTCATCGCCTGCACAAGTGACAAAGGCTCTGCCAATCAGGCATTGTACAAGTTACATTCTGATGAAGCTGTTTCAGCCGAAAATGTGTTTGCAACCGAAAAAAGGTCTTTGTTCCTCATCTCGGACCTGCCACACCTGATTAAAACAATCAGAAATAACTTGGAAAGCTCCAAAATGGGAGGTGGCAGCAGGCGACTCTGGGTAAAAATGTACTACCTATGTGTTTGGCAAATCAGCTTGTTGGAAATATTCCTAATGCACCATACTTGATCTTGAACATTCACTCTGGTAAATTACTACATTTCAGAGGAATGATAAAGAATTGCTGTGGAAGCACATTGTAGAAGCATACCAAGCCGAGCAACAACTAAGCATGACAAAGCTTACAATTAGGCACATTCGATTGAATCCAGCATCCAGAATGTCAGGCTAGCCGCACAGGTACTGAGTAATTGCAATATACATTTGTACATACATTATTAATTTTTGGGGCCTGTTACCTTCTTTTCTTGGAGATATATCAATGCAGTCCTTCACACAGGTTCTAAGCACCAGAGTTGGGAAGGCTCTAGAGTAGCAGCCTGATGAATCCCTGTCTAGTAGACATTCCTTTGTTACTAATAGTATTTGCTTTAGGTTACCAAAAATCCTAAACAGCTGTCCAGTCTGTATCAAAGAAAAGATAGGGTACATAAAAAATTATTTTGTATGTGTCTTTCGTTTCCCTGTATGGGATTCTTAATTTTTCTTTGCCTCTTGGTATAATCTCATCCAAAATTAAAATATGAACAGGAACCTAATTATACACCACTGAAATTTTATCCATGCAGTCCATGTACATTTACTCCAGGTATTCATACCATCTTCACTATATCAACTGAAAAAACTTTGCAGTGTAATATGTGAATTTCATTTTACTGATCTGAAAATACTGCAAAGTTTGTGAATTTCATTTAACTGGAATTGGTAGGAGTCCTCAGGAAACCATGGGGGCATCTCAGTAGCGATATTTCTTATGTTATATATGTTATATATATCTTATATTTCTTATACGTTACATTGTATCATTGATTGATATGCGTAATATGAAATAAATATGTTCTGAGTTCTGCTTCTGAGACTGCAAAATGTTAAACTGTGACAAATTTGGGTTTAGTGCTGTATAGCGGACCAAAATTTATGCCTATATTTGGCATCCATTAAATATGAAAATAATCACAATTTTTTACCAAATTTCGTGCTAGTACACAATAAGAATAACATTTTTTGTAGAGTAGCAGGGGTTTCAAGGGTTGTAACAGTTCCTAACACCCATTTTCATATCAGTGAAGGGCTTCACAGGCGCAATTAGGCACTTGTTGTCAGCCGGGGTGAAGCCGATCCATGCCAATATCTTCTGCCAAGGATTTTGGGTATGGATCAAATTTTTCACTATATATATATAAGTGTAAATTATCTATGCATGTATGCAATGCATGTACAAAACCAACTTTATCATCCAACAGTAAAATACTGATCACAAACAAAATATTTTGCCATGATACACCTTACTTTCTGCATCTTACGATAAAGTTTTTCAATTGCAGCCACAAGGAGACTAAGCTACACATGCAGCGCAGTCTCGCTTTCCGTTTCTCCGTGAAGGGCAACGTCACTGCTGAGTCAAAAAGACCCAATTGAAGTAGACGATGAGCCAATGGCAGAGACCTTAGTCAGGACTTATTTCATAATGAATCACTACAATTAAAATATTGTCAAGTTTGCACAAACTGAAATATATGCCAGATATACAAATTGCTGATATAATGAGATTTTTTATGTCATCAGTTCATGTTCAGACATCTATTATGTATGTCACAGTTTGCGTCATATTGATATTGCCTTAATTTCTTTTACCATTGATTGAGTCAGTATTAAGTATGCCACTCTATCATTGATAAACTAAAATTTTATTGCTACACTATTTTGCAACAAGCAATAGTATATGATGATATTAATGAAACAAAGAATAGTGTCATTATAATATGGATTCAGTAGTTAAAGTATGTGATTTTCTTATTAACAATTTTTGTCAATCATAGCCCAGAATGATTTGGAATCATGTGTTAAGCAAAAAAAAAAGTATATATATATGTATAAAACAATTTCTATGTTTACATCTTACTTATGCATGATAGGCATATTGTCGAGCACGAAACATGGTAGCGTTATGAAAATAAATCAATACAGAGAGTCCTGCAAAGGTTTTTTTTCTCAGCTTACAGTATAAAAAAAGGTCAGCACAATCTAAAAATAAAATGGTCAAAGTCATCTCTGCTGACAGACACAGGTGGCTCAATACTGATGTCATCATCATTGTCGATCATCGATATAAAGTCAGTTTTCGTGATGCTCAGAACTGAGGTTTTTCCAAGTGACTTGTGAAGTCAACGAAATCACAATTTGGCACAATCAAGCCACTTCGGTTGATTGCCCTGATCCAGTCGTATCTAGCTGTAATGGGTGATTGTTTCAGAATTAAAGCCAAAACAATGGCTGGGTGGCGGCCTTACAGCTTTTGCAGCATATATCCGGCTATATATGCCAAAATGGCCTCATCCCTTTCTGTCAGTTCAATTGTTGATAGGGGCATGGTAAACTGAGGCTTATTAGCCTGCACAAGGGCCATCATCCAAGGCCAAAAATGAACTGATCTGCTGGTCACCCAAGTCTTGGGCCAAGACGCCATCCACATCGCACCAGACGCTAAGTTTCTGCTGGAAATTTGCCCAGGTGGAACTCTCTTTTAGCTTTAGGCAATCATTTAGCCAGACTAACTGCTGAACAAGCTCTTTACCTTGAAATAATCAATGCATCAGTCTTCATTCACTTTGTTGAACGTATACTTTGCAGTTCATCCAACTTATCAACCAAATTCACTATTCAAGACACAGTATCATGATCGATCGATAGTTGATAGATTCGACAAACACAGTGAAAGGCATTTTGAACTTTTAATTCATTTAAAAATTACTTATACAATCAAATATGATGAAATAATATTTTAGGTGCATAGCAACACACACCTACACACACATTCAAGAAATACCCGAGAAGTTTAAAATATTTTGTAGAATTTTGGAAAAAAAATGTTGATGTTATCATAATGTCAGGAATATGGGGGCATTGGAATAAATTTGCATTTGGGAAAAGAGTATTTGTGTTATACAACACAAATACAAAGTCTTGCAAAATGGGTATTAATTTAACATCATCAGATAAATTACAGGTATCCCTTAACTAGATATCGATTGCAACATTTAAGCTTGTCAGCGCAACAATAGGATCATTCGTCATCCTCTCCATGGCATCTGCAACCATTCCTTCTGACAGTCTAACCTGTAAACATAGAAAATCTTCATAAATCAAACTGACACACATGATGCATATATCATTAATTAATAATTCACACGACAGTCATATATATATATGTAACTAAAAGAATAAAATGCTTAGAAGCACCCACCTGGTCATGAACTGAAGCTGGAACAACTGGACCTGTAGTTGCCTCAACACATTCCCATGGAATTATAACCTCCTGCATAATTAACATAATTACCATTAATAATAATGTCTTAATACTTTATTGTGTTCTTATAAATTTAATTTATGTAATAGACTCTACAGCCTTAATTACAGTCCCGTTTTCATTGACTAATGTTAGTCGTCAGACATGATAATTACTTATAGACAGCTAGATTATTAATGACTGATATAGCATAAATGTACAAATATTTCTTTTTTTATTCTCAACATGGCTAGATGCCATGATTTAAACAAATAGCCCAGTGAATTGAATAGAATTGATTCACAGCAATTGCACATTTCTCTTGCAACATGACAGAACAATAAATGTCTATGTCATGTATACTGTCATAATAAAGGTGTAAATAAAGTTTTGTCCATGGGAAATTGGCTTAGTGGCTGATCATAGTTATTATTATCCTATATACAATAAAGTGTAATATGACAAGTTATTCTCTTTTTTTTGTAATTATATTTTCTTTTTAATAATAATAAAAACAAACAACAACATGTATTTGCATAAAGATGAGAAAGTCCTAAGTATCAGCCAACTTACAGCTGTGGTCATAAGTTTTGCCACTTGCTCTAGATGGTCACTAAGGTGCTTTTTTTATCTTGCTTCACAGCTTTTATAACCCTTAGCGATATCACAACCTTATTTTACACCAGATGGCATACTGACACTAGAGCCACCTGTTGTTAATATTGAATGATCCAGACCATAGCTTCCTTGATCCTGTTAAATATTCATTGATATAAAAGGACTGGATTTTGCAAGAAAAAACATATCTTGATATAATATTAATAGTTCAGTGAGCCTAGCAAGTTATCATGGACATCAGGCTTGGTTGGCAGTCAGACCAAGAGACTAAAGGGAGGGATAAATAGGCAGAGGTACAGGCCATTATAATACCTTAGGCCATATATGTGGTCAAGTGGATTGAAACCTATGATGCAAGGTCACCATAGGCACAACATAAATTTACTATATTCAGAGGTGTGTATGTATGAAGTAGTCTCCCAATTAAACTATCATTTAATGGCAGATTATAGTTATAAAATATCTGTTAGCAGGTGAATGCTTCAGTATGATACACTAGATGGCGCTTAGTGCAGGTTTTGTGAAATCTCTCCAGAGTGAATGTTGAATGGCCCCCATACAATATATTTATATTACAATTTGCCTTTAACTTGTTTCATGTTGCATGAATGAGATAGTGATTTTGTATGTAGCTTAATGATGCATTTAATAAACAATATGATAAATGCAATAGCAGTATTCTACCCCAACATTGCAGAAAACCTGTTTCACGAACAGTATTGATGCAGATTCATTTACTAAAATTTCCAACAGTAACCTTCATTGCTGGAATATTTCACAAATAGTTATGAATCAATGAAAAATAACATCAAAATGGAAAAATAAACATGGAATATCCATTGATATTGATACTGACTATCAATTGTTTTGTTTACTGGGAATAATGATATCACAACCACATTTTACACCAGATGGCATACTGACACCAGAGCCACCTGTCGTTAATATTTATGAATGAAAGAGATTATAGCTTCCTTGATCCTGTTAAATATTCACAGATAATAAGTATGAGCAACAAGACTACTGTGGTCACCTTGATATAAAAGGACTGGATTGCAAGAAAAAACATGTCCTCTTAGATATATTATTTGTAGTTCAGTGACCCAAGCAAGTTATCATGGACGTAAGGATTGGAAAGGACAAATAGGCAGAGGTACAGACCATTGTAATATCTTAGGCCATATATGTGGTCAAGTGGATTGAATGATGCAAGGTCACCATAGGCACAACATAAATTTATTATATTCAGAGGTCCATATGTATGGACTAGTCTCCCAATTAAACTATCATTTAATGGCAGATTATAGTTATTAAATATCCATTAGAGGGAGCAGGCAAATGCTTCCGTACTATACATTAGATGGTGCTTAGTGCAGGTTTTATGAAATATCTCCAGAGTGAATGTTGAACAGCCTGCCCCCCCCCCCCTCTCCATGGGTCCATGCATTATGTCATACAAAAATTCACCTTGATGATAAATTAATTGCATTTATCATATTGTTTATTAGAATTATATGAATAAGATTGTGTATGTAGCCTAATGGTGCATTCTAATAAACAATATGATAAATGCAATTAATTTAGTTACTATATTAAGGGAGCACGATAAGCGCCTAGGATTTTCACAAAATTCTGACAGAGAAAGCTGTTAAATGAGTGAGTACATATATCATTCCGAAATGTTCAGTCTACCCTGGAAAAAACTTCCTGGTACACACAGGTTGTTCAAAATGATGTGAGAATGATCAACATCATTTGACATGTGTAGTGTTTTGTTAGTATAAATCTATGTCATATGATAGTAATCACAATTTAAGTATAACATTTTTCACTCTGGATGGATGAAAGAGTGAATGAAGTAATCAATCAGACAATCAATCATAAGTTATTCAATGAATTAATAAATGAATGAATCAGTCAATCAATAAATAAATGAATGAATCAATCAATCAATAAATGAATGAATGAATGAATCAATCAATCAATAAATCAATGAATGAATTAATGAATTAATCAATAAATGAATGAATCAATGATTCAATGAATGAATTAATGAATCAATGAATCAATTAATATAGAGTGATCAACTTCAACATCCTAAAAATAACGCTCATATTTTCATCAGAACATTGAAGGTCGAAAAGATAATTTCCCAATATCATGTTCTAAATGATTTTCAGTTTCATAATATATTCATCTAATAGCTCTACCAGGATATCATTAGCATTGTAATTAATACTAATATCTAATTCTATGATGATAATAAGCCTAAGTTTCCTTGTTTTTAACTCTGGTTGATTGTTACTGCAGTACTTTCAGAATATGCGACAATGATGCAAGAGTGAGAATGGCTAACATGTTGAGGCCGTTCTTACTTACATTTCTCTTCATTTTTCTTCTTGTTTACCACACTCCATCTGCTCAAGGTAGGTTCAATTGTGATATTCTGTGTTGGATAATTTGCTAAGATCATAATAGGATGTTGCATCATACACAAAATAGCATGGGTTTCCAGTTTATCAATTGTGGTACAATGTAGTTGCACATTCAGTAATGCAATGTAATTTGCACAAATGCCAGGTTTTTACACTAGTCGTCCTCCAGGCCACAGATTTGGTTTTTGGACAATGGTACATTTATAAAGAAAAACGCAACACACACATTCATGTGAAATTTAACTGGTTACAGAATGGATATACAACCTTCATTAGGATGCATATTTTAGTTTAAAAACTATTATTACACAAAGACTGACAGTTTAAACTGAATTTAGTGACACTCTACATTGCCGATAGAATTAGAAATATTAGCTGATTATTCACAGTTAATCAGCTGTTGATATAAATTTAACATGGGAAAATTAATGTGTGTTGTTACATTGTATTAGTCCTTGTTCCATTATGCATACCTTTTCAGCTGGTTGCGGAGGGGGTCTTACTAAAGAATACGGCACATTCAGAGCAACAGGTTATGATGCCTATAATTCATATGGTCAACGATGTGAATGGAAAGTCCAAGTGGCACAAGGAAGAAACATATTAATGATTTTTGACTACTTCCAACTGAATCAAGAGCTATGTTACTCTGAAAAAGTCGAGGTAATGACCATTTATACAACCTTTTCTGTTTTCCTTCTAGATGCTGTGTACATAATTGGAAAGATATGAACATGTGAAACCCAATACTTTTTTCTCATTCATTACAATATATATATTGAATGAAAAGTCATGTGTGTGCCTATGCTTAGTTTTTTCAAAATTATATTGCAAACATGATAATTAACAGTTACCAAATGAAGCGTTCAGAAAGACAATAGTATATATGTGCACATTCATAAAACAATTATCTCAGCGGCTTGATTCAAATAAGAGTGAAATATTGCTTCTGTCTGAACTTAAACATAATGATTATCATGAGTATTCTATATTTAGTCAAGTATCAACCCTAATAACACAAAAATCTCCACGGGAAATATGGGCCGGTGTGTTCAGTCTTATGTAGGTCATATATTATTTTCCTCAAGTGTCAAAATATTCCCTAGCTCTAATCTCATATTTTCCCTACCTAGCGGGAATATTACTTTGCTCCTGCAATACAAAAAATAAAAAATGCAATAATATATAATTCTCTATTTTTTTTTTACATCATCATTTCCAAACAAGTTTTTCAAATATATCCTGCCCACAAACTTTCCAGGTTCACAGCTGAAAGAGTGAAGTCATGTTTTTGTTTATCAGGTTTATGATCTACCCGGCAATCAATGGGCTCCTAAGAAAACATACTGTGGTTCTGCAACTCCACTCCCGCTTGTCTCTGCTCACAACAGAATGAAAATTGTGTATCAGAGTAACGATTTCTCAGGTGTCACAGGATTTGGAGCTACTTACTTCTCTACAATTACAAAGACAGGTTGGTGTGAGCAACGTTGAAATATGGATTAGCCTTAAATCTCTGACATACCTGGGGTTGTCTGGCCCGCAAAGATTTACATACATTTCAGTGAATGTACATGTAGCTTACTTCCACTTCCATAAATAATCATTTCTTTACATTCAGTTACCATCTAGCCATTTCCCTTTATTTCTATTAAAAATGTCAGCAATGGAATAACATAGAAAGTAGATTAGATAGAGGATGCAGCTTTAAATCCTTTAAGTCCTACATTATCGTTGATGATACATAACTACTGGTTAAAAAAATCAACTCATCATATGTCGTATTGTACATCAGCCTCTGGAGAGTTTCGGCTTTTGCGAAATTATTTCTATATAAGCTTTCTCTACATCTATTTAGCCTTTTGACATCTTGCTCAAGTGTTGTTGTCAACAAGTCGGCTCTATTTTGTACACTTTGGTTTCATACTGTAGAGTGGCACAGTATATTGGATGGATGTGGTTTATGTTGGATGGATGTATTTGGCTCGAAATTTTCATGGCCATGCCTGAATCATGTTTTGGATAGTTTGCACATATTGTCAACTTGTTGCAGATTACATATTACATAAGTAATCTAGAGTGCCAATACTTTTGTCCGTTACTAAATTGAAACTTTTGCTCATGTATTGCTTAAAGGGTTTAATTGTGTAGTGTGTCCTGTTTATGAATCATGCATAGGCGACTAATGTGAGCAAAGTGTGTCTGCTAACAGGCAATCAATACATTGAACAGACACCTATAAAAAAGTAGATATGGCAGAATTGTCAATACGTTTGACGTCGACTGTATAGAATGGCAGCAAACTATTGGGTCGCCGAGAAGTATGTTTGCTGGTACCCACTGCCCAGATAGTATATATTCCAAATCATAATAACATTGTTTCAACATGGGCTACCAGCAGCTGTCGTTGCACCGACGTCTTGCCGCTATTGGTGTACCCCCTGAAGCAATACTTATTTCATATAAGTAATGGTGGATATAGAGTTATACATAGTTTGTAGGTGAAATGATTATGTTGGACCTCACAAAACTCTGTTGGGAACATTCCATCTGCCATTGTTGTAGTATGATTGTGTTGGGTTAGTTAATCTGTCTGAATGGGTTGTTAAATGCATGGCATACCCTAGAGAAGACCAATTTCTCATGTCACACTTTATAATTTAAATTCTTTAAACATATACTTCTGCCGAACGGCCAATTATTTCCAGATGTAAGACTCATTTCAAAACTTTTCAGAGTGTGGTGGCGAGATGAGTGAAATGGCTGGATCATTTGTTTCACCCGGCTTCCCAAACGATTACCAGAACAATGAAAATTGTACGTGGCAAATCACAGTTGCTCGAGGCAGGATAATCACTCTCAACTTCATTGAATTTGATATTGAAGGATCCCATGCATCATCATGTACATATGATAGTGTTAAAGTGAGTGGCTCTCCTTTGTAAGATATTTCAAAGCACTTTGTGTCTAATGCCATTATATATATATCATCTCCATTCACAAATTTTCTTCTTTATGAACAAGGGCATTCGAGAGACAACTTTTCAGCAAATAACGTACATGTAATAGCACCTAACTGTCTGTTTCAGAGAAAATTAGGCAAACCTTCCTCATGACAGGTCTGTTATAGTTTCGCTGCAGGGGGTGCTTGAAAAGGGGACTCTTTTGAGGCTAATTTGGTAAAAAAAAAACTAGGTTGGCCAGAGTGAAAATGCAGTAATTTCAGTCGTTAAAGATAATTTTTATAACCTTTCCGTTAATGAGTGCTGAAATTACCTTGTTCAGCTAGCATAGAATTTTGGAAACATAAAGGTCCAATATTTTCCATCCTGATACTTTAATTTGGGTATTTTATAAAAAAAACCTGTGAGTTTTTGTAGGTGAGGAAAATATTACATTTTCAGAATTTCTAATTTCATCAATCATTAATTACGAAAACTGTATAACGAAATCCTCACATACTATTACATAGGGTGAAAAACGGTTATAGAATGTTTTTCAATGGCTGCATAAGGGACTTCAAACAATATTTTTTGGGTATAAGGAAAAACAAACCCAGTAGAATTTTCAAAAATTCAAAAAGCTGCCAACTGAAAATGTAATTATTCAATCAGTATTAAATACAAATTTTGTTCTTGCAATAATAAACAAAGGCTGTATATATATATGGGCTGGTGCCTAAAAAATATAAGATTAAAGGAAAATTAAAATATGACCCGAGGAAGCAGAAAATGTCTTTGTATCATGCTGTGAGATGTGATTTTTTTACACTTCATACAATTTTTATAAATTTGGCTTGTATTAATTTAATACCAGAATTTAACCATACATATGATTGTGTTAAAGTGAGTGTCTCTCCTTTGTAAGATATTTCAAAATTTCCAAGTCCATTTGCAAATTGACAAGAACCCATTTCTGACATGCAAATAATTTCACAGTTCTATTTAATTAACATGAAAAGATATTTACACAGCAATATACACACAAAAAGTACAGAATTTTGGCTTTCTTTTGTCAGTGAGCAACTTTTCTTTTTCACCTCTCTGTTCTCAATTTCTTGCAACCTGCCATGAAGTAAGTACCCCATGTTTTTAGGTTGAATTGTAATAAAACAATTCCATATAGAACTACGCCATTCAGATAGAATTTAGATATAGTATCAAAAACAGGTGTCTGCATTTTGACAATTGTTTGTTAAAAAGCAACGGAAAAAAAATTAAAAAAAGTCTGAGGTTATTTTTAGACCTGAAACCGGCATTTACCACGCCGACTTTAATTGTTATTTGTATAAAAAATGAATGTCTTAAAGGAATGAAAGTGACACCAATTAAAGTAAACCAAATTTGCGTTAACATCTACCAATTTTATAATTATAGCTTTAATGAGAATGAATTTATTCCATCAAACGTTTTGTATAGTTTTACGCACACAATTTTCAGTCCACAGTGCAAACATCTTCCCATTGGTGTATAATGGTTTTTTTTTTATTCCTCTTTAGTACAAAATGTCCAAGTATTTGAACGGATGTAATAGAAATAGAATTGTTTTAGCATATATCTACATAGATTTTATAAAATATAAAATAACACTATGGAAAATATTTGAGTCCCAACTTAGCCTATTTTCCCATTGACTTCAATGCTATTTACCTGATTAAGACAGAGGAAGGTGCATTTTAAAAACATCTCTAACTTTGCTCAAAATGTATGCATTTAAAAAAAAAAATCACCCAGAACTTATTTTTTTTGTTCATCTTAACAATTGTAGTCAGTAAGGGAAAAAAAACTGAAATGGTCATTCTAACCATTGCCCTAGTGTTGCCTGGTTTTCTCTGAGCAAGGTCATTAATAGTTTTCTGCTCAACAATCTTTATCTTTATTTTTCTCCAGTTAATTAGTAATCTTTTATCATAGTTGTCTTAATCAAGCATTAGATATATTGATCGCAAGCACCCATGACTTAAGCAGCCAACATCAGGCAATTCTGAAGCCAATGTGAAACGCTATAATTTGATGAATTAATAGACATTTACCCAGGTCATCACACATGCAATTGTACTTAATTATATAAAATAATTTTGGTAACTGTTTTCTTAGATATGCATTTGCAGAGATATAAATTTAATGGTTATTTACGATTGGCTGCAGTACCCTTCCATTGCAATTTATTTCAATAAACATTATATTTTCAGGTGTATGACGGTCAAAATTACCAGGCTACACAACTGGGCAAATTTTGTGGTGACAGAAAACCTGACCCATTAACTTCAAGCAGGAATTCAATGCTGGTTCATTTCAGGAGTGATAGCGATCGAAACTACAAAGGCTTTCATGCTGCATATTATTCTACCGGTCAGTGTTAATTACAGAAAAATAAACATTATAAGTTACTACTGTACCAATAAAAATAAGTTAAAGGGACTATATTGAATCAAATGGTCCATTGCAACTTGTGAAAGGAAAATAGCTGGAAAAGTCTTGGGTGTGTTGGGTCTCTTTGACAACATATTTATAATTATGAAGTGAGGTTGAAGTCACTTGTAACTAGGACTATTGTTCTAAAAGACGTTTGTTGCAAAACAGATGGAGAGTCATTGTGGTCAGGGCATGAACATATTTGCGAAAGTGAATAGTAATTGACTTTTTGATACATGCCCAATAATCTGCCTTCATTTTCTGAATAAAGTATGTGTTAATGAATTGACAACACAATTTGGAGTCTCTGTCAAGTGTTAATAGCTTTTAGAGTTAGTGTCTTGCTTTATAGAATTTCATCTAGCTTTTTTTAAAGATCTCATATCATAATCACATTTGATGATCCAGCAAATGAGAACAAGTCAATTAGTTTCAATAATTTTCAGGTTGTGGAGGTTACCTGAATGACTCTACTGGATCGTTTGTTTCCCCTGGTTTTCCCAATGAATATCCTGTCAATAGCAACTGTTGGTGGAACATCACAGTAGAGGAAGGCATGAGAATCACCCTCTACTTCACTCAGTTTGACGTTGAACAAATTCCTGAATGTGCATATGATAATGTTACAGTAGGTTCATCTTGATCTTTATTAGTTAATTTATATATAAAATATATTCATACTGGCTAATATATTCAGGATGATAAGTACTTTACAAATGGCCCTGTTATGAAAATCAAAAGATTGTATTGAAGAAGCAGTAACAATTCTCCAACAAGTAAAGGTCTCTTTTAAAAAGAGACCTGTTTTGGAATGGATTAAAATAGTCAAGATATGAGAAAGCCTTTGGAACCCAGGTGTACATTATAACTACATGTAGAACTTTACATATAGGTCTTTTCTAGCCTTTACATTTTAATGAATTAATTAATTCATGCAAAGCTTGACATTTTTTTTGTCAGGTGTATGACAGCATAAATGGAAAATCCAGTCTGCTTTACACACACTGCGGAGACACCAATTCTGCCCCAATTAATTCAAGTGAGAACAAAATGATGGTTCATTTCAAAAGTGACCGTACTAGAAATGGCAAAGGGTTTCATGCTATCTATTTTACTAGAGGTCAGTAATATGTTATAACATGGTTTGAATTGACAAATCCAGGCTGTTTGCTTATTTTTGTAAAGGTTTTGCAATTCAAATTCAGTTGTGTATTTGCGACAACCACCTTTTCCTGCACATGACCATCTGATATCTGACTTGTAAGAAAACTATGTATATGGCAATGTAATTCAAATAACCTGCAGTGAGGGTAACAAGTTAAGAAGTGGAAATCCCATACAATGCCAAAACAATTTATTTAGGATGGTTTGGTTTCACCATTGGAAGATTTTCATGTTCTGCTAGTAACAATTACTGCCATTCCATTAACCACATACAATGGGCTTTTTGCCTAAATTTCACTATTACCCAGGTTGATACATGAGCAAAACATATTTTGTAATTTGTTGAAAGCAATAGTGTATGTGAAGTAGGAGGATTTATCTGTTGCGAAGCTGATTAACGTTAAGCAGTTAATGAGGTGAAACAAGGCATCTAATCAGTTATCTACGTCCGGTTTAGTAGATGATTAACCTGTTGATAGCCAATAAGATTAAGTTAAAACATGATGTACCAAACCAGTAAGACTGAAATTAAATCTGATCTTTTATCTTTGCAGTGACCAGTTCACTTTGGCATAGAATTTAATTAATTTTTTTTCTCTTATTGGCAGTTGTTTCATGCAGCAATCTCACAGATCCCACAAATGGCAAAGTATACATGAATAGCAATACTTACGGAAGTACAGCCAACTACACCTGCAACATAGGCTTCTATCTTGATGGTGATATAAAGAGCTCTTGTCAGCGAACAGGTGATTGGTCAGGATCTAAATCTTCTTGTTATCGTAAGTATGAATTTCTACTTTACTAATAAAGGGAAACTGGTCCACGGAACAGCGTATAGATTTTGAAGGGAGGTTGAAGCTTATAAATAGCAATGTACAAGCACTGTCAATAGAACAAAACCACCCTTATTAAATTTTATGTTTATGTTTAATAAAACTGTTTTGTTGCACAAGTGACAGAGCTTGAGAATGTTAAAAACTTATATTCACATGACTATACATTCTTTGGCATTAATTAAGGACTTCTACATTTAAAAAATGAACTGATAATAAATGTATAGCCACATCTCAGAAAAAAGAAAACTTTTCAATATTTCTGTGAATGATATGGTGTTATTTGAAGTTTAGGATTTAGTAAATTGATCAACATTTCAAACATTTCCTTGGATAAAACCACACTGTTTGCACAAATTAGCAAACCATTTGCAGAGATCCTTTGTGACAACTTGACAGCACCTGACCATGGCAAATTCACACCCTATTATCATGATGGCTCAACCCCATATGGACAAAATGCCATGTTTTCTTGCAATGATGGATATGTTATGGATGGCCCAGCAACTCTAACCTGCAAAGGGGACGGCCCTAAGGGGTATTTTGAAGGCCAGCCACCAACATGCAAGGGTATGTACCACAGAATATATATTTACTATTTCTTGATGATAATTCAATGTGGAAATCTCACATTTATAAGACAGTTATAAAAAAATTTAATTTAATTTAATTATTGGACCAAATAAATTGACATAAAATATGCCAGAACAACTGTTACAATGACAATGAGGCTGGCAACCATAGAGCATCCCAAATAGGACAACGTTGGTGCAACATCGGCAATGTTGATACAGTTTTGTCCCGCCGACATCTAATGTAGAAATGATGTCCTGATTTTTATATGGACAGAGGCTTTCTAGCATATTACCATTGACCCAATAGACAAATAAAATAAAAAATCACGTGATAAGTTAGGTCTAGATATGCAGAGTTTTTATTTAGTGATTGTTAAATTGATCATTTTGCCCATATGCATCTAATTTTTAAAAACACAAATGTGGCAAATTATACAGATAAAAACCTGTTAGACTTTGTGACATGCATAGAACCGCATTGTGATATTTCTATTTAAAAGTAAAGGAAAGAGAAATGAAAAGAAAACAAAGACATATGATTGACTTTTCACCTAAAATTGCTCATATCACATATTTCAGTGTGTGGCGGTGAGCTAACAAGTGCTGTAGGGGGGGGGGATTAAATTCCACAAATTACCCATTAGGACATTGATTATAATGCAAGTGTGAAAAATATCATCAAATATACATGATGTCAGCATGAATTCAAAGCTCAACCTTCACTGTTCATCGTATATACATTTCATAGTTTAAAGTACAGATTGACATCTGTATGAAATTTGGCAAATATGTAAAATTATTAAGAAAATTGATATTGCATCGCATTTAACCATCTCCTTGGCAGCTAGCAGCTACCCAGTCGAATGGAAACTCAAAAATATTCCACCTTTACTTTAAAATGACTTTTATAGCCTCCAGTGTGAAAAACATGAGATTTTGAAAGCTGGATTATAATTATTGTGTTTGTTGTGGCAGGTCACATACCAATGCTGGATATATATGTAAAAGTTTAAGTTAGTAAATGTAAATCTCGGAATCTTTTTCTCTCAATTTTCATATTTCAGATTTTCGAATCTGTGAAGGTTTGTTGAATGTAGTAGTTTAGAAATATTTTTTTGATTGATTGCAAGACAATCATAAATGATACACACAATATTAAGCATGACACACACTTTTCTTGGAAAAACAATGTTTATTATCTAATATAATGATCAAAATATAATTTGCCAACTTAATATTTTTAATCTGTTGTGATCTGGAAACTAGAATAATAAAATGCATTACGAACCGATGAAAGAACAGTGCAATTTGAATAAATCGGCAATTTTTTAGAAGCAATGAAATGAATGCAAGAGATTTTGGCCACTGTCATATTGAATGACAATCCAGCTTTGAAAGAGGCTGAATCTAGTTGACTCTATAACTGAAGTGATTTCTTCAATTTAGATGGCTATATATAAGCCCTTACCCATACCAAGATGGCATGTCAATAAAACAAAGCAAATGTTGTGGACCATCAGGAATTGATTATTGGATTTAGTATTTGGTCAGCCTGATTAATTTAGCAGCCGGCGGCACAGGATATCAATGACAGTCTGTTAGTGTAGTACCTAAATGAGGAGCCACTATTAGAAAGTTGTGCAATACTACTTATTACCAAAATAAAATTGAATATTTATGATAGTAGTTTCGATTCGCCAAACATAGCACACTGGCTATATGACATATAACTTTTTTTTTGTGAAATTGGTAGATACTAACTTTGATTAATGGATGAACTGAATATCTTTTAGCCAAAGAATAACTTTGTTAAAAAATATTTCATTCTGTGATAGTTTTTTGTTGTTGCTAAGAAATTGTGTTACATTAATTTTAATTCCTTCTTAGCTGCAAGTATACGTACATACATATTTGAATGCTTGATATGTCTTTAATGCCTTATTTTGATAATGTATTAAATGACATAAGATCAGAAACTCCTTGGATGCAAATGTCGTTAGCCTAAGTCACAAAATACCAAGTAAGTATGTAATATTATTTTATTTTATTGATTTATGATGGAATTTCTTTTTACCTAGAAAAGCTCATTTTAAAACCTATGACCCAAAAGATAAATGTATCATTGTGTGACCACAGTGTTTTGTCCACTCCTACTGCCCAAAACCAGCCTCATGTGACTTCTTAGTAATGCTTCTTATTGCACTGTGATTGATAATATTGTACTGTGATTATTCAATATGAAAATGGAACCACATAAGGATGTTAAGAGAATGCAGTGATAATATAATAAACAAATGTAGCCTCCACCAATATGATTTTTTTCCGTGCAATTAAATGTTCATGTAGTTCTCCACAGCATGTCATATTTGTATAATATCATTAATAATATCCTGGTAATTATCTAGGTTGGTATTACAATTGATCACATTCAATATTGATAAATATGTAACATAATATATGTATATTTCTGAAAATCATAAAGGCAAAGTGCAAAACCGTATATTCTGTCGATATATTTTGTAACTCGTACTCTATACCCACAAAGCGAAGTCAATATTAATATATCCTTTTCCTTCAGGACATATTTTCTGTGAATAAAATTCATACAACAATAGTCCAATATGAATCTATTACATCCTGTTATAGTGTGGTGATCCTATGCAAGTGAACTCCCCCTAAGAAAATATAATTTCTTCACTTTAGTAATGTAAATGTGTAGGTTTTCTGTCTGCTGACATCACAATTTACACCCTTGGCAGGCCTGTTCAAGCACGTTTACACATGAGTCTTTCTCAACTCCGTGAGGAGCATACGCCCAACCTGCAGCCGTTTAGGCGCAATTTACGGTCAATGCATTTTACAATTACCTTTACTGCTCGTAGCCAAGTACCCATTCACACCTGGGTGGAGTGAAGCAGGGATCTGCACAGTTCCTCGCGTATAAGTCCACTGCCTTAACAACTAGGCCATGGCATCCAATAACAATGAAAGCAACAACAAAATTATCTAGAAAGTGATAATATTGCACAAATGTCTGTATATATCCATGTATTATAAAGGAACATGAACTAAATAGGATACAAAGCAGGCTTAGAAATCACGAAAATCAATAATTTTATCTTATTGTGCTTGACAAAACAGACAATGTGGCCTTGGCTGAAAGAGGAATTTCCGGACTTTCTTCAGGTACGTCTGAATAGCGTGTATTCTTCAGATTTGAATTAATTCAATACAATAATATTATGACCAACTTCTATGAAGGTTTTGTGGTTCAACCCTTGGCCCAGTGAACTTACATTCACTATCTTTTAAACAAAAAACCCTCTCAAATCATTTACTGTCAGTACCTCATTAGAAACTCAATTGAACTGCATTGGTTTTGCAGACCTTATGGTAAGTAACTTAAAGTTAAAAGATAAACTAATTTTAGACAAATATTGTTTACTGAACCAGAATTAGGTAAACTGGCAGAGCCTAGTACTTTGGGCCTATGCTAAGGCAGATGGAAGACCCCACATATAGATAAATGATTGACATTGCATGCTTTCCACCTCAACATGGTGCCCATGGCTGGAACACTGAAGTGACATTTGTTGGTTTTTATCACTTTTCAGCTGCAATCATATCAATTGCAATACTTGGGATTTTGCTGTTTTTTGCAGTCCTGGGGATTAGCATCTTGTGCAGGTATACTGTATAGATACTTAATTTACTATAAAATGATTTTAGGTAGAGTTTATCTTCAAAATATGCAGGAATGAGTAATTTCTGCTCTTAATATTACCCTCAATGATGTAAAAAATTAAATGGACATATTTAGCAAAATAATAAATAAAGCAAAATATTAAATACATTGAAATGAATACAATTTTCAGAAAGGTTATCCAAGCAAAGAAATCATCCGAGAATCGTAATCAGATTTCGAACATACATGATTATGACTATATCGATCTCGGTCAGCTGGGCCACCAGAGTGAAATGTCAAGGTAAATAAGTAAATAATTGATCATACAAATTGCATAGCTGTCTAATTTATAATAAAGCTTTCGTAATGATGGTGTGAGACAATTTTAATAATTTTATGGAAAGACGAGTTGTAAGCTTAAGGACTTGGTAGCCCCCAAGAAAAATAAAAATAAACTGCGCTCTAACCGTGAAAAAGAAAAAAATTCTGTTATTAGTTTGCGCCGTCATGCATTGAATTCAAGCATTTGACGTCATATGCTTGGCAACGAGGCTCGCTAAATATGGTCATAAATATGGGTCCGCTATACTGCACTTTTTCCTTCTCATTCCACAGAACAATATAAACTGAGCATCAAAAGGAGATAGTCAAATGTGGGGTGTTTGAAAAAATGTTCAAGCTCTTCGGATAATTAACAAAACAGCATATATGACACTGTCAATGAGTATTCAACAAATTACAGAAATCATGATATGAGATCAATCAATAGGAAAGAGCAATGAAACATTAAGAATAGGGTACACAAACCAAAATCATAATGTGAACAAGGTTGTGTGTACTATTAAATCAGCCTGAAACAAAGGACACAGAAACTATTAAAGACCAACTTTTAGTGCCGAAAGTGTTCTCTAACAAACTGACATGAGCAGCGACACACAATCAATGCTCTTGCAGGTCTTGCATAACCGGTTGTACATTTACTGGTACAGCACATCTCAATCCAATTAGCTTTCATGTGGCACATCTCAATTCAATTAATGCCAACTAGGTTTTCGATCAGTAAAGTAAGGTAACCACAGCATTATTTCTTCAGCTTTTACGTGCAGGAAGTTGCGTCGTCTTTCTGTGTGTAACGAGATGTCTCTGACAGGCTGCCTGTTCTGGTAAGGAATGATCATGTTTGCTCTTACCAACCTCAAATGGTCATTCCTAGTCATTATAAGTAATTATTTTAGCATTGGTAGCTCGCATCGTACTGAAGTATCCCTTATACCCCTTACCACTATGAAAATTTGAAAAGAGGGTTTCGTACTTGTTCCGAGTGATTTTTTCAAGATATTTATCTGAGAGTCTCAAAACCACATTTTCTTGAAATTCCAATCTCTAAATCATTGTTTTGATATTATAGGTTCCACAATACACAAAAACCTTGCAGTTTATATCATTCAGAATCAAAATAAAAGTGAAAAGTTACTTTTGATGGTCAGTTACAATTGTGGACTTTTTAAATGAAAAGGGGCTGCATTGAGATGTGGCTGTTTATTATGCTTTGTAACCTTTCTAGCGAACAAGCACCCTTGCCCAGCATTTCAATGATAACAGGGGAAGGCGCTGCATTCAGTCCAGGGTCAGGACAATTTTCTGGACCAAACACTGATCAAAGACAGTTGCCAGAACCTCCAAGGTAAACTGCACTATATCTCAATAGATGCATGAATTTTAGGTATGAAATAAAGGTTGCATGCAACTCCTGCCAGCATATATGGCAACAACACGGAAATCCTCCTTTTTTATATTCCTTAGGGGAATTCAAGATGGTCAAGGGAACTCTGGGAGAAAAGTTTCACATGCAACAAATGACAATGTAAAACAGCAGGCAATTAATGGACCCTCGGATATGGATGGTTATCTCTCACCAAGGTATATTCAAGTTTTTGTATCATTACTGCATATGGCTTCAGCACTAGCAAAGTAATATTGATTTTATATTAGAGCAAAGGTGTTGCAAATGATAACTAATTCTCCGTTACATGAGTATTCCCTATCCCTTTTGTGTTGCGGAAAATTACAAGAAAATAAAATTTTATTTTTATTTTTATCACAGCGAAATTTCGATGGCCAGTGGAAGAAACCAAGTAATTGCCCATCCAAGAATCCGAGATAACCATGAAGACCCCACTCAAAATGACAGACAAATGCAGGGAAAAGAAGACGAGGAACAAGCAGACAAGGAGAAAACGGAGAATGATTACATGGGTCTTGACCAAGAGACAGTAATCAAAGTTAGTTCGAGAAACTCCACTGAGAAGCTCTACACACTTGTTGATATAGAACAAAGGTATATTAACAGGTATATTATTTGTTTTTGATGTAAGGTCCAGCCTCAGTGGATGGAAAGTTATGGGTAATGAACATTTACACTCACTTCCTTTCCAATGTCTGATGTCTAATGTCCCAATGCTACTATGTCTGAAGCTTAGTCAATTTATAAGATCAGCTGCCAGAGGCAGACATAATGATGAGATAATAAGGCTTGCAGTTAACAGCATGTTGCAAATTTATCCCATGGGTAGGGTCTTCTACTTGGTTCACCACAGACATCCAGCTGGAATGTGGTTAATATCCACTATCCTTATAAGTGGGCAACATATAATATTATGTATATTACTATTGCAGAAAGACTACCATTGTTATATATTAGTTATATTCAATGGTTGCATCATTTGTAATTTACACAATTTCATTAATGTAATTTATTTTTTGTAGGATTGCTGCCATGACCCAAGAAACCTCTGCTTCATGTGAAGTGCCTGAAAACAATGGAAAGATGACTGGTCACAACAACACAGATGTAAGTACCATTGTCATTGACCAGGGTCAGGAAAGAGATACCAAAAAAAGTGTGGAGATGAACGAAAGTGGACCACAGGCTCAAGAAAACAGCGAAATCTCTTCTGGAGCAGCAGCCTTCCTGGGAGATAAGGATGAGAATGACCAACTTATGATCTACCCAAATGACAAATTCCAGAAAAAAGATTGATACAGAGATTAAGGGAAATGATTCCTTAACAAGGACAAATCAAATGACTCTGTTTAAGCTACTTTGATTACTTTGCTACTTATTACAGAAGCTTTTATGCATAATTATTAGGTGGCATCCACAATAGCATATCACTTGGAGCGACCTAGTGTCAATTTATATTTTGTATTGTATTGTATACTCTTTGTTATATCAAATGTTGCTTGTCTGAATCTTGGTCAGCCAATATAGAACGGAACCTGATGCTTTTGATGAAGATTGGTCAGGTTATATGAAACAAGTAGACAGCAGTACCTCAGGCCGTTTAATTGTTGAATGATCAATTTGTTTTTTTATTTTATTGATATCCTGTATATATTATTTTATCTATGCACATTAATCTACACTCACACATAATCAAATACATTTCTCACATTTTGCAGTAGTTCTGTTACTTAGCATTGATTTTAAAGATAAGTATATATTTTCCAATTATTAATGGTTTTTCTCTTGTTTTGCCTTATATGTATGTTTCAAAAATATCTATATATTTTCCATATTTCATTTAAAACTAAAACAATATCTTAATCAACATACCAATATTCTTTTTTTTCTGTTTAAGCTACTTTGAGTACTTTGCTACAAATTGCAGAAGCTTTGATATAATTACACTAGGTGGCATCCCCAATAGCATATTACACTGAGCCACCTAGTATCAATTTAAATTTTGTATTGTATTGTATACTTTATGTTATATCAAGTGTTGCTTCTCTGAATCCTGGTCAGGTAATATAGAATCATTTGACAATAGAACAGCCATTCAAAATCATGACTGATAGAAACAGTTTCTTTTGACAATTTTTTTCAATAGCCTGTAACTAAGCAACCTGGTGCTTTTGATGAAGCTTGGTCAGGTTAATGAAACAATCAGGCAGCAATACCGCTGGTCCTTTAATATGTAAGATAGAAAGAGGATTAGTTAGTTCACAATGTCTGTATAAATGTTATATTGTGTTTGTGGCACTTAATTTGTATTTTTTTAAGTAAGGTGCTCTATGCTTTGTGAAATGTTGAATGATTAATTTTGTTTTTTTTCTTTAATTACGTCTTTTTCATTGTTTTCTTCATGCACATTAATCTTCACTCACACACAACACATGACATTTCTTACATTTTGCAGTGTTTATGTTACTTAACATCGATTTTTATATGTATATATTTTCCAATTATTAATTGTGTTGCTCTTGTTTTACCTTATATAATATGTTTCAGAAATATCTATATATTTTCCATATTTCACAGAATGCTTAAAACTATACCTTAATTAACATACTAATACTTTTTTTATTTCATATACCAACTGCAGTATTTCTTCATTATTAAGGTCTGTCATGTACAATACATTAGCCAAATCATTGTACCAAGTTGTATGATTTCAATACTGAAAACGTAACCCCACCCAGTTTATTACATATTGGTAATATACTTTGGCATAATCAACATTTGTTCTAGCATGACCTGACAAATGAGTCACACATGCCTTTTTTGACAATAGAATAAAATATTTTGAATTAGAATAATAAATCATTTGAAAATAACCTGTATTATTTCTGTATGTTCATTGTGCAGAGCAGCGTTCTGAAAGCCTTCCATTGCAGACCACCTGATTCATGAACAGTCTTGATGCGAATTCATTTACTAAGATTTATATCAGTAACTCTTAAAGCATTGGCGAACTATTTCCAGTAACAAATAGTCATGAATCAGTTAATAGAACAATCAAAATGGAAATAAACATGGAATATCCATTGAGAAACTGATTCAAAAGTGATATTGATACTATCAATTGCTTTGCTTACTTGGAATAATGATATTACAACCTTATTTAACCTCAGATGGCATCTACTGCCACCAGAGCCACCTGTTGTTGATTATTTCTGAATGATCCAGACATAGATAATAATCTTGATAAGGACAGGCTTTTTTAGGAAAGATGCCTTCTTAGGTATTTTACGTAGTTCCGAGAGCCTAGCATCGGTAGTCCTGTCATGTCTGTGACATCATGGACAGACAGAGAGATCAAAGGGAAGGACAAAAAGACAGATGTGCAGGCCATGGTAATATCCTAGGCCATATATTATGTGGCCAAGTGGAATGAAACCTATGGTGCAAAGTCAAAACAGCACCCCAAGCACCATTTATGGGAAACATCAAAAAACTTTTTTCCATGGCTGTGTGCAGTGTCTCATGTGATAGCATATTACAAAAACCGCAAATTTATTTCTTCAAGAGAATCTTTTATTTTCAGAAGTTCATATGTATAGAACAATCTCCCAATTAAACTAAAAGACAAATCTTATCTGATTCACATTAAAGTAAATAAGAATTAATAGATTTATTGATATGCAAATTATATTTGCAGCACCGATTCATTCAATTGCTATATAAAGGGAGCACAATAAGCTCTTAGGAGTTTCTACCTTGTGTTTACTTTCTTGGGATAGTTAAGCAATTTGTATTATTGCATTATAAACACCATCTAATGAAGAAATTAAAAATTGCAGCCATTAGCAGACTGGTGAGAATTAATAGATTATGTCGAGGGACTGATCTAAAACATTCTGGATTATATAACAACTTGATCGCTGTCAGAATGTTTTGGACCAGCCCCTGGACATAAAGATAAGAAAAGGATGAGATGGAGTGTTGAGTAGACAGCTGTGGCTAGGCTCTGCTATAACATAGCTCTCCTAGATAAGATACAGACCAGTGGTACTGCAATTACCCCAGTGCAAAATACTAAATAAAGTATATTATACAAGGATCTTTCATGCAGAACATTGTTGAGGAAAACATATTTTGTTGAAAATTCTAATAAAATATGATCATCAGTTTCATCAAAATTATTGCATTCATTTGGTAGTCCTACCAGGATGTCGGGGTTACAGATATCTAATTGTGTGATAATAATAAGCCAAAGCTTCCTTATTTTGAACTCAAGGATCAAATCATCCAGAACCTTGTGGTTCTTCACTCAACTCTTGCCAGCAAAACATGTGAAAAATGAGGCTCATTAATATGAACTGATTTAATTTTCTATTAGCTGAGGCAATTTTTTGGTTGTTGACAAAATATGACTCAAATAGTAAACATTACAGAGTATTGGAAGATTAATAATAAACAGAATTACTGGGGGTGCTGGAACCATAGTGTGATTATGTTTGGGGCACCAACAAAGATTGTAGTCCTGCAAACATGCATGTACATATCATATGTAGTATATTTCAACTTATTATATACATCATATAATTTCTTTATACTTTATTCACCCAGTGATTTTCTAATAATCAAAAAACCAAAAAAACATATTTTTGCATAGATGAGAAAGTCCTTAGTATCAGCCAACTTACTGTGGTCATAAGTTTTCGGCCACTTGCTCTAGACAGTCACTAAGGTGCTTTTCTGATCTTGCATCACAGCTTTTATAACCCTAACATGTTTTGTTTACTTGGAATAATGATATCACAACCGCATTTTACACCAGATGGCGTACTGACACCAGAGCCACCTGGTGTTAATATTTCTGAATGATCCAGATTATAGCTTCCTTGATCCTGTTAAATATTCACAGATATTAAGTATTACCAACAAGACTACTGTGGTCTTAATATAAAAGGCAAAAACATGTCCTCTTAGATATATTATTTGTAGTTCAGTGAGCCCAGCAAGTTATCATGGACATACGGCTTGGTTGGCAGACAGACCAAGAGACTAAAGGGAGGGACAAATAGGCAGAGGTACAGGCCATCCTAATACCTTAGGGTGTGGTCAAGTGGATTGAAACCTATGATGCAACGTATTATACACTAGATGGCGCTTAGTGCAGGTTTTATATATAATCTCTCCAGAGTGAATGTAGAATGGCCCCCATACATTATATTTATATTACAATTTGCCTTTAACGTGTTTCATGTTGTATGAATGAGATAGTGATTGTGATTGTGCATGGTGCATTCTAATAAACAATATGATAAATGCATTAGCAGTATTCTACCCCAACATTGCAGAAAACCTGTTTCACGAACAGTATTGATTTCCAACAGTAACCTTCAAAGCATTGGTGGAATATTTCAAGTAACAAATAATTATGAATCAATGAAAAATTACATCAAAATGGAAAAATAAACATGATGGAATATCCACTGATATTGACTATCAATGGTTTTGTTTACTAGGAATAATGATATCACAACCTTATTTTACACCAGATGGCGTACTGACACCAGGGCCACCTGTTATTAATATTTCTGAATGATCCAGCAGTAGCTTCCTTGATCATGTTAAATATTCACAGATAATAAGTATGACCAACAAGACTACTGTGGTCAACTTGATATTAAAGGACTGGATTTTGCAAGAAAAAACATGTCCTCTTAGATATAAGCCTAGCACGTTATCACGGACATAAAGCTTGGTTGGCAGACAGATAGCGAGACCAAAGGGAGGGACAAATAGGCAGAGGTACCATCGTAATACCTTAGGCCATGTATGTGGTCAAGTGGATTCAAACCTATGATGCATAGGCACAACATAAATTTATCATATTCAAAGGTCCGTATGTATGGAGCAGTCTCCCAATTAAACTGTAATTTAATGGTAGATTATAGATATTAAATATCCGTTAGAGGGAGCAGCGAATGCTTCAGTACTATACATTAGATGGTGCTTAGTGCAGGTTTTATGAAATATCTCCTGAGTGAATGTTGAACAGCCTGCCCCCCCCCCCTCCATGGGCCCATGCATTATATCATATTACAATTCACCTTTATCCAGTTTTGTGTTATATGAATGAGATTGTGATTGTAGCTTAATGGTGCATTCTAATAAACAATAAGATAAATGCAATTAATTTAGTTACTATATCCAGGGAGCACGATAAGCGCTTAGGATTTTCCAACTTTCATTCAGTTTCTTGTGAAAGTTCAGCAGTTTGAATGAGGGTCTATTTATACAACATCTAGTGGCATCAAAAAAATTGCAGCCATTTAATGGATTATGTCCACTAAATTCTGACAGAGAAAGCTGTAATATGAGTGAGTGCATATATATCTATCATCCTTTTCATTCCGAAATGTTGAATCTACCCTGGACAAAACTTCCTGGTGCACACAGGTTGTTCAAAATGATGTGAGAATGATCAACCTCATTTGACATGTGTAGTGTTTGTCAGTATAAATCTATGTCATTTGATACTAATCACAATTTAAGTATTAAATTTTTCACTCTGGATCGACGAAAGAGTGAACAAATGAATCAGACAATCATGAATGAATTAAACAATGAATGAATGAATGAATCAGAGTCATGGATGAATGAACCAATGTATGAATCAGACAATCATGAATGAATCAGACAATCATTAATGAATGAATGAATCAGACAATCAATAATGAATGAATCAGACAATCATGAATGAATCAGACAATCATGAATGAATGAATGAATGATCAACTTCAAAGTCCAAAATAAAACAACGCTTATCTTTTTATCAGAACATTGAATGTTGAAAAGATAATTTCCAATATCATATTTGAATTGATTTTCAGTTTCATAATATATTTATCTAATAGCTCTACCAGGATATCATTAGCATTGTAATACAAATATCTAATTCTGTGATAATACTAAGCCTAAGCTTCCTTGTTTTTAACTCAAGTTGATTCTGCAGTACTTTCAGAATATGCGACAATGATGAGAGAGTAAGGATGGCTAACATGTTTCAGCCGTTCTTACTTACATTTCTCTTCATTTTTCTTCTTGTTTACCACAGTTCGTCAGCTCAAGGTAAGTTCCATTGTGCTATTCGATGTCATGTAATTTGGAACCAAAGTTAGACTCTAGCAAAATGTGACACTATACACAGGATAAAAATAAATAAATACTAAAATTATTTTATGTAAATATGGATTGTGCAACTTTTTTACATTGTGCCACAGACTATAACTCATTTTACAGAATGCTGTGAAAATGACCAGTAAAAGAATAATAGCTTTGAACATAAGTCAAATATAATTAATATGACACATACATTAATTTAAGTATTAATCAAAGAAAACTTTATTTTTTTAATGAGCAGACTGTACAAGGACACTTGAAGGAAAAAAGGGCACTTTTGGATATTCTAGCTATTTAGTCTATCACAGTTGCAATAAACAATACCAATGGACAATCCAAGTGGCTAAAGGAAGACAAATCACCCTCATTTTTGATACTTTCAACGTGACTGGGAGCTGCAAACAAGAGTTTGTTCAGGTAATGCAATTATATACATATTTGTATATTCCTCTTCCAACAGTCCTTGATTCGTAGGTTTTCTAATAGTCCCTGGATAGGTGTCCAGCAGTCCTTGGTTAGGTCCATCAACATTCCACTTTGTACTGACCATGACAGGAGTCCAATGAAACAATATAATATAATGGCACAACTCAATGCAAAACTCCTGTGAGGAGAATGACTTTCTCTGGTGGTTGCAAATGCTCTTTTATGTCCATGTGATTTAGCTCTATAGCATAATTCCTTACTGAACCAGGAATTCAAGGTAATAAGCTACTTATGACTGGAATGATTGTTATGTAAATAACAGATTCAAGTCTATGTGATATGATTTTCATTTCAGTTTTATAAAGGAAGCTGGGTTTCTCGGTGTGGTGCTGCCATTCCAGATCTCTTTGTTTCTTCAGGCAATTCCATGACTATAAAGTTCTATGTTATGAATGCTCCTAATTATGGAAGTCCAAGAGGACTCAGTGCCAGGTACTTTTCTACAATAACAGGTGAGGTAACACAATTTAAATTCATCACCAATTTAAGAAAACCTGACAATAAATAGTTGGTAAAAATAGTAAAACATATAAGCTGAATAAACCCATGGATCAAAGTTAAGGGTGCATTTATTCTATGGTTTAAGTTACTTGATTAAAATAAAATTGTCCATTTCACCTTCATTCATGTTTTAACATTAAAACATTATAATACTTATGTTTGAACTTTTTTTTAGGATGTGGTAACCTTACTGAATCAGACGGATCATTTGCTTCACCTGGTTTTCCTACTAATTACCTTAGCAATGGAAATTGTGTGTGGAGAATCACAGTGGAGGAAGGCAATAGAATTACTCTCAACTTTACTTTCTTTGATATTGAATGGTCAACGAGCTGCAGAGATGACAATGTTACGGTAGGTACAGTTTCAGATTTAGATCACATTTGTTTCGTTATATAAGTGTTGATGTACAGATATAAATTATGTAGTTGTATGAAAGTAATTAGAGCTGGAAGACTCCTCCAAGATGATTGTGTCATCGCTGTTTAGGAGCTAGAATTAGTTTAACTAATCACATATGATATTACAGATTATCGCTCCCTACAAAAACTCACAGTCAGTTAGATATTGACTATATATAAAATATATCATAAAAAATTGAGAAGACAATCACCGGAATATGGTTTAATATATGTGGGAAAAAACCAAAGCTCTTCCATTGCCGTAAAATATTTTATTGGACAAACCATTAGCCATATAGGTTAGTTTATTTACTTTTATGACCCTCCATGCAGTTGTGGACTTTACAAAAATGTCACATGATGTCCTCCATATTAAAACCATTGTTGATTGGAAATTTACCACAGAAATTATGTCACAATAAAACATTTGTATAATACTCAGCCGTTCGTAAAGATATGGTTTTGATGAGTTTCTCAGAATTTCCTGAAATTTAACACATCCATAGGTTGACCTCCTAAACCATCAATAAATTCAGAATTCTTAAATTGTATACGTTTTTCTACTGGAGTATCTCAAAGTTGGTGCCTTTTGGGGTCATTTTTCACATAAATTTGCTCGGTCGCAACAGCAACAATACCTATCTTTGAGGCTTCATATAGTGATATAAAGTTTTCAGAAATGTACAAAAATTACTTAAATGATGACAAAATATATTCTATGCAAGAAAGCACTCCCATATTTTGATTTTAACCAAAAGCTATTTCTGATAGGCATTTAAGAAATGGGTGAATTTCCTATTCTCATTATTACTGAAATTAATACCATTTTGAGATATACATTTTTCTATAGTATCCCTTTTATCTGCACCATTTCTGACTATAATTGTGGCAAAGCACTTAAATAAGCAAAAAAGGTGCTTTTCGCAAAATTTTCGAAAATACTGTAAGAGTGTTATTTAGTTACAAACTATATATTTTGTCCATAGTATGTTCTAAATGGTAAAAATAATTCACATATAATAGTGTTATATGATATCAATTACTTTTCTGGTAAACAAAAAGGCAATTCAATAAGAATATGGTTCACCAAGTGCTTTTCACTACATACAGGCAGGAAAAAAAAAAGACAATCAGTGAAGTAAAATTTACATGTAAAAAGGCTTGGCATTAAATTCTACTGATAGTAGACAGATAATACATAAACAAAGTTGCAATATATACCCTTCTGTCAAGTTGTGATGTAAACAAGGTGTATTTGTCTTTCTTTTTTTTATAAATATTGCTTTCATTTAGTGTTTTCTCATAATTTCACCATGCCATTTGGGGCTATACCTTTCCTAAAAAAATGCTGTTCTATTTCATTATACACACAAAAAGCACAGAATTTGGGTTTGGGGCTTTCGTTTGAGCAACTTTACTTTTTCACCTCTCTGTTCTCAATTACATGCCATGCAGTACCCAATGTTTTGAGGTTGAATTGTGATAAAACCTATCGCATATAGAATTATACTGTTCAGATAGAATTTAGGAATAGTATCAAAAAGACGTGTCTGGATTTTGGCAATTGGTTAAAAAGCAACTGAACAAAAAATAAAAAAAATGTCAGAGGTTATTTTTAGACCTGAAACCGGCATTTACCATCAAACTTGTTGCATAGTATTACACACACAATTTTCAGTCCACAGAGCAAACGTCTTCCCATTGGTTTATTATGGAGAACCATATACACTTACAAATTTTGGTTTTTTATTCCTCTGTAGTAAAACTTCCTTTGAATTTGAATTCATGTAATAGAAATAGAATTGTTCTAGCATATATCTATATAAATTTCATAAAATATAAAATAACACTATAGAAGATATTTGAGTCCCAACTTAGCCATTGACTTCAATGCTATTTACCTAAATAAGACAGATGAAGGTGCAGTTTTAAAACATCTCTAACTTGGCTCAAAATGTAAACATTTAAAAAAATATCGCGCAGAACTTAATTTTTTGTTCTTCTTAACAATTGCAGCCAGTAAGAAAAAAACACTGAGATGGTCATTCAAACCGTTTCTCTAATGTTGCGTGGTTTTCTCTGAGCAAGGTCGTTCATAGTTTTCTGCTGAACAATCTTTATCATTATTTTTCTCCAGTTAATTATCAATCTTTTCTCATAGTTGCCTGAATCAAGCATTATATTTTCGCAAGCAGCTGTGACTGAATAGCAGCCAACATCAGGCAAATCTAAAGCCAATGTGAAATGCTATGATTTGATGAATTAATACACATTTGCCCAGGTCATCACACATGCAATTGTACTTAATTATAGAAACTTTCTTGAGGTAACTGTTTTCTTAGTTATGCATTTGCAGAAATATAAATTTAACGGTTATTAACGATTGGCAGCAGTACCCTTTCATTGCAATTTATTTCAATAAACATTATATTTTCAGGTGTATGACGGTCAAAATGTCCAAGATACAGAATTGGGCAAATTTTGTGGAAACAGCAAACCTGACCCATTAACCTCAAGCAGGAATTCAATGCTGGTTCATTTCAGGAGTGATTACTCTAGCAACAAAAAAGGCTTTCATGCTGCATATTATTCTACCGGTCAGTGTTAAATACAGAAAATTATACATTGTAAGTAACTAAAATAAAATAAGTTAAAAGGACTATATTGAATCAAATGGTCCATTGCAACTTGTGGAAGGAAAATAGCTGGAAAAGTCTTGGGTGGGTTGGGTCTCTTTTATTTTAAATTATGAAGTGAGGTTGAAGTCACTTGTAAATAAAACTACTGTTCTAAAGGACGTTTGTTGCAAAACAGATGGACAGTCATTGTGGTCAGGGCATGAACATATTTGCGAAAGTAATAATCAACTTTTTTAATCATGGACTAATCGGCCTTCATTTTCTGAATAAAGTATGTGTTATGGAATTGACAACACAATTTGGACTCTCTGTCAAGTGCTAATAGCTTTTAGAGTTAATTTCAGTTGTAACTTGTCAAAGTCCACCTGCTCCTGCCAATGGTGACCTTAAGCATGACTCCAGGACAACATATTTCTATGGAGATGAGGTTGAAGTCATTTGCAGTATAGGTTATAACTTAAGGGACAAAGATGCCATAAAATGTCAAGCAGATGGAAGCTGGTCAGTGACTGAGCCGTTTTGTCAAGGCAAGTGAATGAATAAGGAATATTCACATATCTGTTGAGGTGATCATGTATTATTGCACTGCAAGTTTCAACTGGTCAATTTCAGCTGTAGCTTGTGGACACCCAACATTCCCTGTCAATGCTAGGCTGACAAATTCTGGAACAACATATCATTATGGAGATCAGGTTGAAATTACTTGCAACTGGGGTTATCGTTTAAAAGGCAATAACACCATAAAATGTCAAGCAGATGGAAGCTGGTCAATGACGGAGCCATTTTGTCAAGGCAAGTGAATGAATAAGGAATATTAACATATTTTGTTGACATAACCTGCAAATTATCAAACTTATGAGGTGATCATGTATTAATTGCACTGCAAGCTTCAAATGGTCAATTTCAGCTGTACCTTGTGGACACCCAACAGCCCCTGTCAATGCTAGGCTGACAAATTCTGCAAGAACAACATATTTTTATGAAGATCAGGTTGAAATTACTTGCAACCTGGGATATCGCTTAAATGGGAATAACACAATAACATGTGAAGCAGATGGGCGGTGGTCAGTGATAGAGCCATTTTGTGAAAGTAAGTTAACAATAACAGAAAATTCATCAGCAGTGAGCTTAAAACAATTTATTATGAAGTAACAAATATAATAATGATTTAATGCAATATCATGATACTTCCACAAATAATATTAATGGGTACAGTAATTTAATTTTTTTAATTTTTGGCAGTTGTTTCATATGGCAATGTCACTCAGCTAATAAATTACCGTGGTAATAGAAAATAGTCCTACGCTACCACAGCTACATTTTATGTAGACATGTATATATGTATAAATGAATTGAGAGTCTCCCATTAGTTGTCTCTAAATTAAGGGAATTATGATATTAAAAGGCATATAATTTGGTATGACTGAATTGAGAAACTTCATAAGATTTTTATTGTGACAGGCAGTTTGTCGGGTTATTTTTAGATACATCATATATATGATGCAGTTCCCTTATAAAACATAAAATGGTCTCATATAGGCCAAGCTATTGTGCTTTTATAGATGACAAGAAAAATCTTATTCTAAAAATGAATCAAATAAACATAAATTGCAGGACAAGAAGAAGTTGCTGCACCCGAGAAGTCATTAAAATCGACACAGACTCAGACAGGTTTGTAGAATTGGTAAATGTGATTGAATATTATATGATATCAGTAAAACATTACATGCGGTACAGCTGATACGGTATATGATCTGACACAACACTATGAAATGACATCCAACTATAGAATAACATTTTTGGTATTTCATAGAATTCAGTTTTTTTTTTTTTTCAAATCCCTCGACTTTCCTCCAAATCATGCATCGGAAATATTTAAATCTTTCAGAAATTTCCCAATAACAGAGCTATGTTAAACAATGTCTGTTTATTTTAGTTTTAAGCTTTTTATATGAGCCTAGATACTTTTTTTATTGATGCCAAGACAAAGCTTATTCTCAAATAAATAAATTGCAGGGTTAAAATCGACACAGACTCAGACAGGTTTGTAGAATTGATACAATGACATATATTTTCAAAGAATTAGTTTAATAATTTAATAAATGAATGTGATTGAATAGCTGGTCTGATATATGACCTGACACAACACTATGAAATGACATCCAACTATAGAATGACATTTTTGCATTTCATAGAATTCAGTTTTGCGTTCCAGTAACTCTTGGTATTATTCTGGGATTGGCTCTTCTTGTAATAGCTGGCCTAGTCATCTATATTGTATTGAAGTAAGTATTTTACAAGTGTACATGTCCCTTGACACTACTGCCTTAATGGTTATATATAATCGATATTCACATATCCATTTTATTATTTATTGGTTTCACATGCATAGTACACTATGTACGACACAATAAAGGTGCTATAATTGTATTTAAGCCTATATACAAAGGTACCTCAATATTATTTTAGCTCTCAGTCAAACAACTTCATTATCATTTGAATCTTTCTGGACTCTAAATGGGATGCATATGCTATAAGATGATTGTATTAGCCAAATTTACCTGGTATGCAAATTTTAAATATTTTCAGTCGATGTAAGAAATCGGAAGACGCCATTGAAATGCATGACCGAAACGCCAACCACATTTCAGCCGGGACAACGGTGACAAATATGACTGATGCGGCTGAGCTCTCGATATCCACAAACCGCTTCAGCAACCAGGATGAGGTGGAGATAGAGGATAACTTGTATTATGACTCTTTTGAAGCATCTGGAGGCAGCCAACAGCATCCAAGTTCCACCACTGCTGCAGCGGGTCAACGCGGTCCTATAACGGGTGACATCTATGCCGCAGTAAATAAGAAGAAACAGGAGAACTTATACGCAAATATGTGAAGCATACTGATTGGACATGTAAAACATGTGGCTTATGCTACACTGAACATTTTATGATTATTCTTCTGATTGGGTGTGAATGTGAATATGTGAATTATACGGTGCTGAACTTTTTATAACATACTGATTTGGTTTGAATGCAAATACAGTCGTGGCCAAACTTTTCGGACACTTGCTATAGATGGTCATTGTGGTGACCAGGTGTCGCTAAAATGACTAAACTATTACACACAGAAAATGTCAATGACCTAATCAAATTGTCCAAGTTGTGTAAAATTATCATCAAAAATTCAAATAATCTTTGGATTTACCCATGTTAACAAGTAAATATTCCATCCATACGCATGTTAATCCAAAATTTTACATTACTGCTGTTCATATTGCTTTGTGTATTTTTATAAATGCTGAGCATAAATGCCATGCTTATTTACATATATATGGGAAAAAGTGCAGTATAGCAGACCCAGATTTATGACCATATTTAACAAGCCTCATTGCCAGGCCTATGACATGAAATTCTGAAATTTAACTATGACGTCACAAAAATTTATGTAGTTATGACAACGGTTTCATCTTCACGGTAAAGACAGCGTTTATTTTTGCTTATCTTCACCAAATGTTATTTTAATTGTGCTAGAACTAATAACTTGTGAAATATTTGATAAGATTAAATTTTTAATGGCCACCAAATATGGGCATAAATTTGGGTCCGCTATACTACACTTAACCCAATATATGTATTTCACTATTTTAATACATGACTTATTTATTATATAACGTTTTATATGTTACGCAGAATATACTATCAACACACATGTATTTTACTATATCAATACATAGTATATGAATTATATTACCATATTATGTTGTACATAAGTTATAGAGAGTATACCATAAATCCTATGTATATTTATATTTTTTTAACACAATATTACTAGATATGATATTTGCTTCTGCATTGTATGTGTTTGCTGCGTGTAAATTTTTTGAATTGAATTGAAATTGAATTTTAAATTGAATTTTAAATTGAATTTTAAATTGAATTTTAAATTGAATTTTAAATTGAATTTTAAATTGAATAGGAATTGAATAGGAATTGAATTGGAATTGAATTGGAATTGAATTTTAAATTAAATATTAAAATTATGAATTAAATTGAAATTAAATTCAATTGAAATTGATTTAAAATTGATTTACGGGATCGTAATGTATGTGATACACACCAGGGGGCGTCTCCATGGCAACCAGTATTCAATGTAGCAACCATCAGGTTCATTCAGCCTCATTCTGACAATCACTGCGTGCATTTAACATCTGCACATATACCTTACAACCAAATACATTAACTGAAACAAGGAAAGTATACACACACATTTCTACTACTTAAACTGAACACAATAATACAAATATGCCGCCTAAATATAAGTATGAGGTCAAGACTTTCGCAATGGTCAGACAAGGACACATCCCGAAGAGGTACAATGAGTTTGTGCAAGGTCAGGATCCGCAGCCTCCGGACAATAGCTCATCACAGAGTGTCACAGATTTAAGGAAAAATTTTCAAGGAAAGAGAAGTGCTGGAAATGATTCTCCACCACCTTCAAAAAGTAAGAGAAGCGCTGGAAATGATCCACCAGGGGCACCACCAGTGGCACCACCTTCAAAAAGTAGGTCCGCCATCTTATATTCATTGCCAGAATCAAGACGAATACATTTTATTATTATTATTTTACTGATAAGGGGTTGATAAAAAGGAAAATGTAATCGAATCATACAGATATATAATAAGGGCATGTTTTTTAAAGTCACAATGTTTCCAGCATTTGAGATATCAATTTATATATTATATGAAGGCTTGCGTTATAGGCCTATTGTTATATGCACTTTAAATACAATTTTATCTTATCTTATCTTAATAAACGAAATATACAAACAAAAATAATAGTTATGTAAATAGCTTAATTTATCCAAATGCAGGAGTCTCGTGAATGCCTGAGAATTGGATGTAAATGTCTGACAATGTTTGTTTCCTGCTCAGAAAGAGGCTGAATGGCCTAGTGTGGACTCAAAACAGCCCGAAATTCACGCTTTGACTTAGTGTTGTGAGCTCAAAATCCCTGAATTTGTCTAAATTAAAATATATATATACAACATGTAAGAGACGAGGTCATTTTTGGTTTATGACAACAAACAAAAGTCATAATTTATCTTTCTTACTATTTATGTTAGATCCTCTTGAATTCTCAAGTTCGACATGCAAATGGACAAAAGCCGAAAAAGTGACAAAAAATATATTATTTGTTCAGAAAATTCTCTTTCGTCATAACTCGCTCGAATACCATAATATTATAGAATCCAATGGAAAATACCACTATCTTTCATTACCGTAAGGGAAATTGTTCTATGACGTTCATGAATATTTTAAGGAATATATATATATATGTTAAATTTGGGGTTGACCGACGTCTGAAAAAATAAAAAGCGCCGAAAACTACCCCATGTATACGGCCTCGCCATTCCGTAGTTTTTGCTAAAAATAATTCTCAAAGCCACATACTGACAGAACATGACAGTAACTTCTCCCAAAAAAAGGTAGTTCTATGTCAATTACTTTGTACATCATTTATTCTCAAAGTTGGGGTGTCGGAGATTGAACAAATCAGAGCTATTTTGCCGATTTATGCATGAAATAAATGGACCTGGCGCCAAATAGGAAAAGAAAGAACAAAATAATTGATAACACATAATTAAAGCTTTTTTGGCGTAGAAGTTAATAGTGGAAAAGCTTTTTTTTTACATATATATATTTTTTTGCATTAATTCACTTCAAAGGCAAAAACTATTCCATCAGGACGAGATTTGAGCAATCAGAGGCATATAAATTTTCGTAAATAGTGCATTTATAAGATTTCCTTTTCGATAGCATGTTAGAAAAACATATTTTTTACCTTATACGAAAATGTGATGTGTGTATGTATAGTAGTTTGTCGGCGCCAGGCCGTTTTATCTTTTAATATGAGATCCAATGATAAGTCAATGGGAATTCTGGATGGCTGGAGCACAGGCCTAAATTACTGATCTCACAACATCAGCTATATATATCCTAAAGTATCCATCAGCCATGCAGTTTAGCTGCAGGTCTAAGGAACATTGAACTATTATTAAGCAAACACACACAAAAAGGCTAAAAAATGTGGCTGGAGCATGACGTCACAAAATGAGGCTGCTGCTGGGATGATGTATATATATACATACAATAACCTAAATGAGTTAAGCAAGCATGATGGCTTCCTAGATGTGCAATACCCTCCAAAATCAATCATTCTATTGAGCGTGTAACTGTTAAGACACAAAATAATAATCCTAGAAATATAGAATTATTAAAGTGTTTGTGGAATAAGAAATTAGAGAAAAATGGGCTTTAGTGCAGTATAGCGGACCCAAATTTTTGCCCATATTTGGCGGCCATTAAAATATAAATTTTATCAAATATTTCACAAGTTTTAAGTCCTAGCACAATTACAATAACATTTGGTGTAGATAAGCAGGCAGCAGCCCCAAAAATAAACGCTGTCTTTACCGTGAAGATGAAACCGCCATCATATCTACATAAATTTTTGTGACGTCATAATTACATTTCAAGCATTTTACGTCGTTGAGGCTTGTTAAATTTGGTCATAAATCTGGGTCCGCTATACTGCACTTTTTCCGAAAAATGTCATGGTCACGTATATATAAAAATTAATAAGCCATCAATTTATATTCTCTATGTCTCTGTATTACTAAGGTTTTTTTAAAAATTGATGTTGGGTAATTTTTGGGACTGATTGCTAATCTGACGGGGGCCCGGTCGGCAACCTTGAGCGTTTCGAGATATTCAAGATGGCCTACAAGATTGCCACCAAATATGGTTTTCTTAATATTTTGAGTTGTATTTCATCTATATTTACAATAAAAGGTGAATTTCGATGATGTTCAGGTCAAGAAATTTATTTTTAATGGTATTAAGCGAAAAAAAGGCTAAGTATTTATTATACAAATATTAGTAAAAATTAAAAATTAATCAAATACACTGTTCAAATATTATTATCACCAGGGAGCCAGAGCATGAAACGTGCGAGTGAAGACACATCGGAACAGCCAACAAAACGAGGTAAGTCAAATAATGTTTCCAACATTTTTGTTAAGCTTTATTATCCTCAGTGAATATATTTTTTCTATTTATTAAGCTCTTTTCTTCCTTACTACCTTATTATCAATATCATACTATTCTAATATGTGCCATAAATAGCATATTTAAACTGATATTTCAGTGACTTTTTTTTCTATCAATTTATTAAGCTCTTTTCTTCCTTACTACCTCATTATCCATATATTATTCTAATTATATGTGACATAAATAGGTCATTTAAATTGATATTTCAGCTATCACATATTTTAGCTATCTCTATAGATCTATATATAAATTGTAGTGCTTATAGAGGCAAACATTACAGAAATACAATACACCAATTATCCCAGCCCTCTGGACAGCACTGTGCCACTTCATACCCAGATAAGATACATGCATGAACTGACAATAAACATTTGATAACAAAAAACAGAAAACAGAATAACAATAAAATGTTTTGGAATAGTGCAATGTTACAAGATAAATCAATGTTCACATTGACTCCAGATCTATAGAGTAGTTGACACATACAGTTTACCTTTTCTGGTTTCCCAAGATGATTTCAGGCAGTTACCTGATAGTTTCCACTCATATTTCAGAATATATATACATTTTTCATGAGGTATTAGATGTTGGAAATCAGGAATTTTTTTATTATTGGTTTATACATCATAAATCTGGAGTCATCATACACAGGACATTGTATAACAATCAAAGCTCATCTGCTATTATATTACTATCGCATATTCTGTTTTCTAAAACAACATTTCTATAAATGTGGAAGAAAGTATACATGAAGAAACAATTACCAAGTAACATGTTTTTTAATAGTTATATTAATCATTCCAGTTGTAGTGTGGATTAAGAACTCGTGAGGTGCAGTATACAAAATGACTTTGGGTTTAGTGCAGTATAGCGGACCCAACTTTATGCCCATATTTGGGGGACAAGGCACACAGACTGTGTCGCAATTTTTACCAAGTTTTCAAGTTCTAGCACAATAAAAGTAACATTTGTGTAATGCCGCCCCCAGGGAAAAGAAAATAAACTACGTTTATGCCTTGAAAAATGAAATCCGCTGTCGTTTGTTTTGTGACGTAATTCATTAAAAATTTAGCATTTAATGTCATAGGCATGGCAATGAGACGCGCTAAATATGGTAAAAAGTTTGGGTCCGCTATACTGCACTTATTCCAATGACTTAGTAATTTTATATTGCACCTCACAAAATCAACAAAGTTGATTCAATTAATTAGATTTTTTTAATTATTTTTACACTTTATGTTTACATTATCCACTTAAGTTCCATTGATTTGTAGTGACAAATAAGCCCACTTGGGCTGGGTCTATATATTGTGATTTTCTGTTTCCTTAGTTGTATATATGGGACTTGTCGATAAAGATTTTCGTATTGTATCGTATCGTATTGTATATAAAATAATTTTGTTCATGAAGCAGCAATAATATTCAATTTTATTTATCATTTATTCCCTGTAGCAAATACATTGCAAGATCCAGATCCAATAGTGCCGGCAGGACCACCACCAGCACCACCTGCTGGTCCAAAAACAGCAAGACGGAACACCGTTCCCGCAGTTCCTGTTACTGCCAGGAGTCCTAGAGATGGACGTCGTCTATCAAGCCCTTCACCCTTATCTGACCGCCCTTCTTGTGAGTACAGTTAATCATTTATAATAGAGCTTCAAAATATCGGCTTTTCAATCGTATTTTGCAATGAATGCATGGAGTGGCACAAAATAGATGGAATGCTCACAATAATAACAATTCAAATCCCGACTGTCTACCGAAAAAAACCTAATTCTTAGAATGGAATAACTTGAAGGTTGCTAGGAAAAAGTACAGTATAGCAGACCCAAATTTATTACCTTATTTAGCAAGCATTTTTGTCATGCCTATGACGTCATATCCCTGAATTCAGTGAATGACGTCACAAAAAACGACCGCTCTTTTCATTTTCAAGACTAGGCATTGTTTTTGTTATTTTTATCGGGGGCTACCTCCCCTAAACCCCTGCTGTGCTACACAAATATTCTTCTTCTTCTGTGCTTGAACATATTTTGGCTAAAAAAGCTATATCTTTTATATCCCATAGATGCCAAATATGGGCATACATTTGGGTCCGCTATACTGCACTTTTTCCGAAGGTTGCTATATTACCCATTCTCTATTTCTGCTGCTTCTTTTTGGCCGTAACAAATGGTTGATGCATCATTTGATATCATACGGTTATAATGATGACAAAATGGCAAAATATCATCACTGCAAAGGTAGGAAACTTTAAGTTAATTAGTGAATTTATGGGTTAGAAAGTTGGGATATGAATTTTTGGTAACTTTTTGTATCTATTTTGTGCGTTTCCATGACATACATGTAAAAATAAGACCAAAAAACAAGTGTATATTTATTTTGTTATATGCTATACCTCAAATACAGGTGCTCCACCACCACCACCACCAGGAAGTTCACCACCACCACCACCACCACCAGGAAGTCCACCAAAAAATGCTGACGCCCTTCCTACAAACCCTGCAGCAAGACGCCACACCGTGCCAGCAGTTCCTGTCACTGCTAGCAGTCCTAGAGGTGCACGGCGTCAATCAGGTCCTTCACCCTCGTCTGACGACCCTTCTTGTGAGTGCTGTTATTCATTTAATTAATTTTCGATATACAGTGGAACTAAAAAAAAAATTAAAACAAATATAAGTATTAAAATAAACATTTGGGCATATATTCCTACTACATGGCCATATGTTTTCATGTTTTATATAATTCAGTATAAATTTTACAAAAGCACCAAGATACAACGATTGGGTCAACACAACTCCGAGTTCCAAGGGTAGAGGCAGATGGCGAAGAGGGAACCAAAACTAGGTGCGTACAATTTTTTAAAAGATATATTTATTATTCCTGGTTAAAACTAGAGCACATAAAATGTGCAAATTGGCACGCAGTGCTGTGACAGGTCTGACCACGTGAGCCACATGAATAAATTACGATAATACCTCAACTTTGCGAGATTTGCCTGGGGTACATTTCGTGGGGGTACGAAACGGGCCACGAAATAGCCCAGTCGAATACTATCACTAATTGCCAATAAATGAGCAAGGCAACGTACGTGGGCCATTTCGCAAACGTTCCGCTTCGTTGTAGACGCTAATTTCTAACGACGACTGAACTGCATAACGTCGTGAAGAGTTGATCAATCTTCACAAGTTATACATTAAATGAAAGGCAGAACGTCATAGAATTCATTTCTGAAGAGAAACGGTATCCACTCTCTGTGAAAACGGCAAAATTAGTCGTGTAATGCGGCAATTTGCACGGCCATTTCGTTCTGTTGTAGCAGTGACCTACATAACAGTCTAGACATGTCACTGCGCATGTGCTAATATATTCAGTAAGGAAGATCGAGGCCCCCGGCGGGTTTTTCAAAATTGAACGACTAATAAAAGGTATGACACTGCAAAAATTCCCCACCTGGGGCCTCTCGCCCGAACATGCACGAAGCTGTACAACACACTTCGGTCATTTCCGTCTTGTGACCGGAAACAGCCGAGGGACGCTCGGAGGCAACAAACAACGATTTCAAGAAATGTATGGAACACATAAAAGAAAAAAATTAGTGGAAAACACTCCAAATGCAGGACACTAAAGATGGACAACGTGGCAGGGCGCTACGATGTGTAGAAGTATGGTGTATACACGGTTGAAGGTATACCCGAACTGGCCTCATTGGATTAACATGTAAGTTCGAATTTGCCGCTGGCAAAATGGCAAACCGGCGGCATTACGCGAAAACGCCTCCTACAAGCAACGTAAGTATTGGCACTTCGTGCCAATAAAAAAAGACATTTCAATATTCTTTTTTTTTTAAGTCCTTTCAGTTGGACAAAATGAAAAATTAATTAATATAATAAATAAACAAATACAACTAAAAAAAATAGAGAGAAAAAAAAAAGCTGCCTCTTGACTGTCCAACTTGGCCTGTATTGGCATTTATTAATTCTTAAATTATGTAACTCTGAAAACTCTAAATTGCTTGTGAGAGTTTAAACACTGGATATTGATATTGTTGTAAATGATTTATTAAAGTCATGAATGTATTAAGATAAGAGGACTCTGTACAAAAAACTAAGACATAATTTAAAAACTAAGACATAATTAAAAAACTAAGACATAATTTAAAAACTAAGACATAATTTAAAAACTAAGACATAATTAATATATAGTATCACATAATTAACCAAGTTATTATATATTGATAGCGAATTAATAGTATTTACTTTTAAATTATACATCAGTAAATACCTGATATACAGTCTCCAAACAAGGTGACCAGGTCAATGACCTCTTTGCAAGAATTCTCACCTGTCATTGACATTTAAATACATCATTAATTACAACATAAGTAGAGAAAAATGTATATATACCTAGTAACTGTGCTAATACCCTAGTAATTACAATAACAGTATATACTAACATTTTCTAAATTAATTAACATTTTTGACAAGAAATTATGAAGAAAGTTTATAATTAAATGAATTAACAATCTTGAATGTGATTTTATATTTGGAGTCTTTACCACACCACTCCAGAGGGCACCACTGTACAGTCAATGCAAGGAGAGTGCTCCATCTGTACATAAGATGTGAACTTCAACATTAGTACCTCTTACATACAAAACAATCTTTTGGTGATAATACCGATTTAGCACCTCCATTTTTTCTATTCTTGTGATATAGTGATTGGAAGAGGCTGTTTTTTTCATCAAATAATTCTCTATAACACACAAATTAATGTCGATTCATTTCAGTAACGTTTCAAATTATATTGAATTTTTTTTTTGCAGTCATTGGTTCCCAAACAACCCAAAACAACATGCCTCCGAAAATCCAGTAATTCGATAAAACAATAGTATATTTCAATTGTAACAGCTGATATATATTAATTCAGGACTTCTCAATGAATAATTATGACACAAGATTTGTTATTGGCAGTAAAACGCAAATATTGAACCATTCTCATGAAGATTTCATTGTATAAATTAATTTTTCTTCATAATCCACAGATATTGTACATTTTAACAAAAATATCTAATAAACCACATCTCAATCTGTCATACCCTGCTATATAGTGTTAAATTCTGTTTTAATTTTTGTTGTATAAAAAACAGTTTTTTTGCATCAGAATCTCAATCCATAACATATCCTATAATAGCAGAACTCATAGAGATATAGATACTTAATAAGATTGGTTTTACCAATCATCTTCTGAGCCTTGTGAAAATTGCCAGTGACATCACTGATGTTTGTGTATATTTAAGCTGCGGCCAGATCACTGATCTTCACATCCTGGAAAATGGCCTAAATAACCTAACTATGCACCATTGTCTTCCTTGAATAAAATGAAGCAACTTTGTATAGTAAATATTGTTTGGTAGTTCACCAAATACAGTAACTGTAAAACTATAGTATCCATCCTCAAGAAGAAGAAACCTGACAACATATGTACTCTGTGATCTGAACTGCTTACAGTGGGTTTAAAAACCAATCCTTTGTCAGTCTCACCATCGGTATTGGGCACTGTACATGGCTTTTCATTCCAAATTTCATGATTTCTCTATTTGTCTGAAATAAATAGAAATTTTAAGTCACAGCAATATTTTCAAGGCAAAGCATGTACAGTCCTTTTTAAATAGCTGGTGAAATGAGACAGATAGTATCTGTATACATATTCTATACCATTCTGGGCATTTACTACATGTCTGGGATTATTTTCTGTCCCGACACAGACTTAACATCAGTGTATTACGCTTTGGCCATCGGCCAAAGCTGTCTTGTCGTCAATTTCAGATATTTGAAAAAATTTTGCTGCTGTTGCCTGTTGAGCGAATAGCACTCCAAGCAAGCCCTCATTTGCCACCAAACTCGCCAAAACAGTGTGTACCATAGCACTGACCTGAACCTCCTTTTGACACGCAATGTGAATTTTATTCAATAATCAAAAATTATCAAACATGATTACAATCAATTGCCTTCCTGTAAGTCTGGTCGGTGTAAAATGCGGACCAAGTGGACTAGCGGTAAACCTATCTAAAATGTGGGTAGAGTGTAGCGAGGTATCGGGTAGACGCGAATGGGCATGTTGCTATATACGCTAATGGACTTTAAAAGCGCATAGGTAAAACATGTTGTACAAACCCGCAGTTATGCGTTTTTAAAGTCCATTAGTGTACATATGGCTTGTATAATATGAAACTACCATAACTTCACTTCTAGTTAATTTTTAATCATTTCAAACAGATTCTGATATTTCCGGGCAAGTGAAAATTGGCTATGAGTAATTTAATACCAATTTATATCAATTTGTGTTTCATGATATAATTAGTAGTTATAAAAAAAGCTGTTTTTCTTCGGTCCAATTTAAAAACTGTAATTTCTTTTTTCATTTATATGTTTTTTTATCTGTCAGCATCTAAATCCTACATTTATCTGTATCTCACACTTTCCCATCCATGGGAGTTAAAACAAAAGAATAAATACATATGATGAAATTACTGTTTAATTTAATTGAAATGATACATATGGCTGTTGCAAACTTATTTATGAATTGATTGAACAATAATGAAATTACACCAATGTGCATACACAATAAGAAATATGGTGCCAGACAAAGGGAGGATGAAAAGATATTATGCATATTTTACTGAATTGCAATTTGTAACTTATAATTGAATTGGTTTCATTTTGTGGTATGTTAACACAAAATTGAATTGGGATTCTCCAGAGAGACTGTCTGAATAGCAGCCAAGATAATTCTCCTTTGAGGTGTGAATTACAATTAGCTGCCTAATATTATAATATAATAAGGCAATTATGCGCAAAGTATTTAATAATAATATGGCCTAGGTTAGTAGGGTTGTCATTGATATGCTATATATCAATGGATCGACAAAATATTGATATCGATACCGAAAAATCGAAAAAATGCATGTTTCAATTCTTTGCTTATCGATCCTCTATAGTTGTTCATTTGCGCCAGGATGAGCACTTGCCTACACAGCCCCCACCCCAAATTTCAAACTGATTGCCTAACAAATTGGCTTTGTAGTTATCACATTAAAGGTAATTGGTTTCACAATGACTTGGGAAATATACTCCAATGACTGATAGTTCCATTTCTAACTGCGAATGCTGATAATACAAAATTTGTGTGATTTTGGGATATTGCAATATCGAGTGAAAAATTGATATCAATGACAACCCTAATGGCCAAAGTTTGAATTGGTCTACATCACTATTTTTTAAAACTCAATGCAGTTGGATTTCATATTAATTAAAAATCCTAGTATTTTTTATGTCATTCGTCTTACATTTTGTACTTATCTTTTGTTAAACCAATTAAATGATCAATACATTGAACAGTCAGCAGAAATTTGACATTGGTCGTTCTGCAAACTAATTTATTTTTAAGGGGTGAGGGGTACTGCCTCAGCCAAAGCGTATAAGGGGCCCTTGGCACATAATCTTTTAAAATCCAGTCAGGAATCAAACCTAAGAAAACTCTAACCGCACTACTGTGTTCTCCCAACTATTGGACAGCTGCGAGATCAAAATTCTCCGCACTAGAAGTGGAACAAAACCAACTAGTTTGCTGAAGACTATAATAAGACCCAATGGTTATGTGGTATTTTTTTATATTCCCCACGAGTGGACAGATTGGCCAGGATTCACGAGTGGCGTTAGCCACGAGTGAATTCTGGAGCCAATCTGTCCACAAGTGAGGGAATATAAAAATATACCACATATCCACTTGGGTCTTATTTATACCCCACAATTTTCACTTTTAGTTGAGCTGTCTGGCTATGCATTCATGTAGTATAGAAAAAATTCATGAATATTAATTTTTGCCATTGACCAATCAGAGCATTGCATAACTGTCAACAACGTCATCACCTCAAAACTTTCTGGGACATTTTCACATTAATAAAAAAAATTATGAAATGATATTTACAAACCAGTTGTTAAATATTTCTTGTCAGAATTGTTTTTTATACTAGATTTGGACAGAAAATGTTTTATTGTTCCGTATTATTCGATTGTATTACCGAAACGATGACGCTCCTGTGACGTTGCCCATAGCAACACAGCCACACAATGGCTTGTATCTGTGGACTGAACAGATCATTGACTTTCTGTTACGTTTTTTGCTCCTGGAATCGTTAATTCTTGTCCGATTTCAAAAATTTAAATTTGTTTAGGGAGCTGACAATTTTATCTTTTGAATGGTGGTAAAATTGTGACTCCGAATATTGTTTTAAAGCGGCGGCGCTAGTTTAAACGGCGAAGCGCTTAGCTGCAAAAAGAGATTTTTTGTCATTGGCCTGCCATACATAGAAGTATGTGGTATACATTTCCCATCCTTGTAAGGTAAGCCATGTAGTATACACATGTATACCACATAGGCTATACCACATGGCTTTTCTATGTGGTATACAACTGATTGTGGGGTATTATCCTGAAGCCATGGACCTAGACAGCAAATTGAGAATTATACACACCAATTGATTAGAATTGGACATAAAAAGAGATAAAGGCACTGGACTAGTGGCACCTCAGCCGTCTCGGTCGGGCCCATTGGGACATCTGCCATATTTGGATAATGAACAAATTAATAAATTCAAGGCCGACTTCAAACAGAAGACGAGGAGCAGCTTCATTTTCTTTGTAGAAGTCATCAAGATCAAGTGGAGGGTTCAGCTAGACCGAAACATTGCTGTCATTTGCAAGCGCACGGATAGGCGTGCTTGAGACAGAACTCATTGCATTGGGCTATTCTAGCAGTGTGCGACACAAAACTTGTCACACCTAATATATCGGCAATTTTTACAATGGACTTCTCAGAAATATGATGTACTTGGCCAGTGAATAATAAATATAGCCCAAGAGAGAATAGGCCATTTATGTGAGTTTTACTGAGTTGTACAACTGACAGTTTTAATACTAAAGATATGGGACAAGAAATTTCTGTTGTTAATAATATAAATCTGTGTTTCGTTGGACAGTACAATAGTAAAAAAAGCAAGAGTTTGGTATTACATAATGCCACATTAATGTGCTACAATAGAGCAGGCTCAACCTTTTTGGCGATTGCAAGAAAATTCCAATGCAATGTTATCTGACTCACAGCAGTTTGTTTGGATAATTCCATATTTTGCCATCCGTAGTAACATAGTGTTTTTTTAGAACAGTATGCAGCTGTTTTTGCCATGTTTCAGAAGTGGCATTTGTGAAGATTCAATTAAGCCCAGTGGCATTGGTGAAGATTCAATTAAGCCCAGTGGCTTTGTTGAAGATTCAATTAAGCCCAGTGGCATTGTTGAAGATTCAATTAAGCCCAGTGGCATTGGTGAAGATTCAATTAAGCCCAGTGGCATTGGTGAAGATTCAAATTAAGCCCAGTGGCATTGGTGAAGATTCACTTTAAGCCCAGTGGCATTGGTGACGATTCAATTAAGCCCAGTTGCATTGGTGAAGATTCAATTAAGCCCAGTGGCATTGGTGACGATTCAATTAAGCCCAGTGGCATTGGTGAAGATTCAATTAAGCCCAGCGGCATTGGTGAAGATTCAATTAAGCCCAGTGATGATCTTTAATACAGGGCAGGAATGGAAGAACGGCCAGGTCTGTATGGAGACAATTAGGACAGTCAGGGCAGGGCACAATGTGAGTGTCCTGATGGCCAATTGATGTAAAAAAGAAGGTGAAAAAACCATAAAAACTTGTTGTAAATGACTACAGAAGATGTTACTTTATATGCTAATGTGTTTTGAAAGTCATGCTTTCATCTGTAATCAATTGTTGGACTTATATTAAACGAAAATCCAATATCAAAAAACTTCTCCTTGCGAATATCAAACAAATATCAAATATCCAATAAACTTCACACTCACCCTGCCTCACAAAGATGTGGTATGACAGAAAAAAGGCTGTACACTAGACTGCCAAGGAGCTTGATGTTTATTTAAGTCATAACATCCGTGATTCCTCAAATTTAGAACTGATAAAATGCAACAAATATAGACCAAAAGACTTTTAAATTTACTGGTGCTAAAGTTTTTGACTAAGAGTCAACTTAACTACTTAAGTGTATATTAACCTTCACTCTATTTTTTCTGTTCAAATCACCAATGATTCTAATTCAAAACTGTTACCTTTTGCTTTACCTAGTTACTTTTTATTTTTCCAGTGACTCAAGATGTCGCTATTGTAAAATAGAATTACTATCATAGTCATAATCATGATGATCGCTGCGGTTTCTTATGTACAGTGAAATATGAAATAACCTAATTCCATCCAGATTTATCATTAAAAGATATCAATTTTCCTTACCCTCACTAGCATATCCAACACATGGACGTCTTGAGCCTGGTCTTGAAATACATTGCACAGTGCCTGGACATACCATGACCCTTTGTTATCATCTCTGTATGACAACTGACCTGTGAAGTAAACAGTAAATATAAACGTACATTAAACGGTTGATACAAGAGGATCTATGACCGTCAAAATATATTAAAGCTTATAAGGCTAGTATGCATGGTCGCTGCACTATTGCACTGTGAAGTTAGCGGAGATTTCAATTTCATGTATATCCCAGAAGTTAATGGAGTACAACTGATTTAATACATTTTGAACCTGTTCCTTTGATTCAAAGGTTTTTGGTGTCCATCAGCATTACTCAATTTTAACTAAAACACTCATTTAGTCTACATAATATAGGATTATAAATAATGAAATGAGAGTATTTCTGTAAAAAAATATGAATTAAGAAGCAAAGCATAAGAACATATATAAGAGTCATTTTGAAAAACAGGCTCTCCGATTTATTGTGGTTTGTACTTTCAATCATTTTAGCATGACTACTGCGAAATACCTGGTAGTGTGCTATAAGCTAGGAGCATATCATTATCAGGATGGACATAACGAGGTGCTTCCTTAAGGTCTAAATGCCACTGAGCCATTGCATCTGACAACTCTTCATCAACGCTTGTTGGAATCGCTGGTTTGTCCTGACTTTCGCCCCCTTGCACCATAATTGAGTTACTTGGTCCTGCTTTGGGTCCACTTTCGGGTCCATCTGTAGAAGGAATACCCATTCGATAGTCTCCTAAAGAAGAAAAAAAAGAACACTAAGGAAATGATTAATATGTGGGTGACCTAAGCAGTGATAAATGAACATGACAGTGTGTAACAGCCTGTAGAGTTTACAACCAATTCGGTTAAGATCCATTCACCCTAATAGAAGTTAGATCTTTTTACATCATGGGGTAATCACCCCACAACCATAAAAATGTTGCAGGATGGTATCACTCTGTAATGCATACAAACCAAATTCGGGAAAGATCCAATTACCCAAAAAGAAGTTCTGGCATCATGGGGTATTTACCCCACAGCAACCACCAAAGTGTTACAACATGATAGTTACATGCAAAACAAATTTGCTAGATCTGATTACCCAAACAGTTCTAACATTTACCAAACCAATGGGTAGGCAGCCATAAAAGTTTAGAAGCCCAACGCTAAATGACATCCCCATGCTTTATTCTTCATTCACAGAACAGGCCCGTAGCCAAGGGGGGGGGGGGGGGGTCGCGGAGGTCATTTGACCACCTAACTTGGTCCATGTCCACTTCAGGGAATGCTATTTTTTTTTATGTATTGAAAGTCCACAATTTTAACGAAAAAGACCCACCCAATGCAAGCGGCTGGCTACGGGCATGCAGAAGTCACTATACTCTCACCAAAATATCACATCCCCAGAAGTATATTTCTTCTATAGAAGAGCTCAACACATGACCTGAACCAGAATAACATCAAGAGTATTAGGCAAACAGACACAACAAAAATTCAGAAGAAATTGTATGCAGAAAATGACGACAGATCCAGGAAACTCTTAATTTGCAAGATTGATAATCAAACATATTTCATTCTTTTTTCTTCTTCAGAATCTATCCATCCAGCTATGTTTGAAATACATTCATTATGTATACTTACTTCCCCTGCATACTTGAAGGATGAACAACTTTGGTTTTCCTATTAAGTTTGGACTTCGGATGCCATTAAATGGTGCTATGAGATCATCAACTTTGAGGGGTGACCCATCAACCCCATACACCACGCCATCACCTCCATGGCTTAGCACCGCCACAATGATGCTGTCAATGTCCTTAAAATTATTTGCATCTTTGGCAAACATCTGGATTTTCTGCTCCATTTTCTGCAAGTGAACAAGAAAAATATCTCTGTCAGATAACAATGTCAGCCTCTCCCCCATCTTCCCTTCAAGCCATTATATTAGGGTTGTACACGGGTTCTCGATATACCGTTTGTACCGGTACAAGAATAGCGATACGGGTATTGATAACCGTTATGTAATAATAACGATACACTTGAATGGTATGCAGATCAGCATTTTCGAGCAATTAAGACACCTGCCACCCAGATGTTCCAGTGTTTGTGAAGAAAAATATCAGCCAGATTTAATTGTAATGACATTAAACAACAGACTGGAATTATTGCATATAGATTTGTTCATAATATTTCATTGTTATTTGTCTTTTACTGTAGCATAGTGTAGGCTTACTTTAATTCTCCTATTGATACAGCTTAGCGATACGTATCATGATAGTATCGTATCGGTTTTACTGTATCGTGATACATATCGTATCGTTAAAAAGATAAAGGTGTACAGCCCTACATTATATCATCATCACATAATGTAGGGCTGTACACCTTTATCTTTTTAACAGTCCTCTAAGTTTCTTGTCACCCACATATATTTTTGCACTACGCTAGTACTACTCTTACTTTTTTCAAAATGAGAAGGATTCAAATTTAGATTTTAAGCAAAGACTATGCCAGAGGTGTAACTGTGCAAGTGAGCTGTCATCTGCTGCAACTGCTACAAGCCAACATGTATGATATTTTGAAGTTTAGGGATAAATTATATTTGAAACTGAAAACAACAGACATCAACAGTCCCATGCATTATCAATTATAAATAAATCTTAAACATATAATAATATACTACGAAAATGTATTTGTGAAGCTAAAAAGACATACCATCAAAACATGCTGAATAAATATTAATATGACCTAAAAGTACTTGGATAGGTATTAAAGATCTGGTAAACAAAGCAAGCAGAAAAGAAAGTCTTTATGTTAATGAATGACAATAAAATTTGTGACAAGCTTTAAATAGTCAATGAGTTTAATAGATATTTCTGTAGGAATTAGTCTAGCATCAAATATGAATTTTTAGATTATCATTGCACTTCTCAATTAAAATTTAAAAAAGTATCTAGTGAAGAAATTTTAAAAAGTAATCAATCAATGACATGCAAAATCTAGTGTAGGTGAAGACAATATATCCACAAAACTGTTAAAGGAAATCAAACTAGAAATAATACAGCCTCTTACTCTGACTCACTTAATTTGGCCAAAATCTCCCCTATCTCAAAAAAGATGACAATTCTTTAATGAACATTTATAGACCAATATCACAAGAACTCCCTTCAATTCCTAAAAATCTTTAAAACAGTTATTTTTAAACAAAAAGATGAGTATTTTAAAATCAATAATTTATATTATGATGGACAGTATGGTTACAGAGCACAACATTCCACAGAGCTAGCAACATTAGAACTAGGAGATAGGTTAACTTCAGAATTAGATAATGGCAAAACTCCCCTTAATGGATACATAGATTTAAAAGACACATCACTATCATTAATCAATAGCTACATATTAAGTAATTCCAATACTTAGAAATTGACAAGACTAAATCAGATCTTCTCAAAGTAAACACACTCGTCCCACAGGGTTCAGTGCTCGGACCACTTTTATTTATTATCTATCTAAGTGACATCCGTAAATATAGTAATAGTTTTATGTAAAGAATTATTTGTTAGAACAATATAATGAGCATATTGCCTCTGAAAGAATTTTTACATTCGTATTAATTAGAAATTTCTTAATTTAGCCGTCTTTTTACAGTATCATCATCATCATCATCATTATCATCAAATCAATAACTTTTGTATTATCATTTTTAATAAGTTTTTTTTTTCTTTACACTGAAATTATTTGATTTATTTTACACTTTTAAAAGACTGAACATGTTCACATGATTGGCTTAATATCCAATGATAATTGTTTGATGCGGGGGCTGTAATGGCAGCCCTCTTCAAGGGTAAAACTGGAAGCCTCCTTGATCGATGTATTGGGTCTTGGTATTTTTTTCGTACTCAAGATAAAAATTTTTCTCTCTCTGTAATGATACAATCAACTACAAACATATTATATTTCTAAAACTTCGTCTATCCACTATATGGTGTGAACCATCAATAAAGTAAGAAAGCATTAAACTGAAGCATTCATTCTTCAAAAATCTATGGCATGAAGTGTGGGCAGCGGGCTCTTGCTGCAATTAATACAAGCTTTGCTCAATGACAAAAAGTTCAATAGGTCTTCTAACACCATAATGTACCTCTAGGATACTGTTCAACATGTGCAAAAACAGAAATTTTCAAAAAATAAGGGTAGAAAAGAAGATAGGAAATGTATGCAATTTCATCTCTTTCCTCGGTCCCAGGGTAGTTCTTACAAGATGGCGCAAGCATTGAGTCCTGTGTGCGCACTTTCTCCACCCTATGTCAGCTTAGCGTGCGAGCGGGTTAAAATGAATCAATTCGAGCTGTTTGACTTCGAACTGAACTCTCAAAATATTAACAACTTACGCAACTAAGTCCCTGTCATCTGGGCATGCAATGAAAAGCAAGAGATGTCGTCTTCTATTCGCTAATTTCACCCGCAAAGTTCAGGCTGGTACCCTGGCCATCTCATAGGGTTTGTTGTTGGGCGTGATCAACCAATGAGAAGCACGCTTACTTCTGCATTCGGTCGTGTTGCAATGCGACGAGTGTGTATTCTGCGTTCTGATTGGCCGGTTAACTCACATGACCACAACAACAATGTCAGACGAAGAGGGAGCACGAAGCGTGACTAACAGTGGCAAAAATACGGCAGTAGACCAGCTAGACAGCCTTCATCATCATGAAGAATCGCTTGCAGAGACTCCCAGACGCAAATCTAGAATGCCAAAAGGCAAGTCAAGGAAGCGCTCACGATCGCCCAGCAAAGATCGGTCTTATCACAGCCATGTGTTTCACAAGAAGCAAAACAAGGCATATACTAGTAATAGTAATGGTGGCCACCAGCTCAGTTGAGTGAGGATGAAAACAATGAATTCATGGGGTTCGTACCTATTTACTCAAAGGATGATGTTAGAAAAAAAACTGCATCACCAAAAAAAAATGCACAGCAAAGCTCCACCAGGGCCCTGCCAGATGCCCTATTTCTGGCAACCGCTGTCTAGCTTTTTCTGAAAAGTCACTTGATTCCAAGCTCAAAAAGACAGACTGGCAGTTAAAAAGCCCAAAGCCGCTGTGTTCCCTGCTCATCTCGCTGACATGGCAGCAACTGCAAAGCGCCCAGATGACATTCGCCAAGCAGTAACAGATAAAGCTGTTGAAACCATCCAAATCCTACCCTACGGAGCATCAGCATCCAACTCCCTGACACAATGTCAAACCTCGGCTTGCAGCAAACATCTGAAATAAACTCTGCAAATCCTCCTTAGAAGAGACTAACAAAACTCATCGTCTCTTTGGGGTAGACCTACACAAGCAGGCCAAAGAAGGTAAGAAATAACCAGCAAAATACTTTGAATTTGCCCTATGCTCATTATTTCCATCAGATAGGGAAATAACAAAATATGTTTTTGTTTCAGCGCGGGAAGCCAAGTTGATAATGTCACACACCAGAATAAATTTTTATACCGGTCGCCCCTTTCACAAACATGGGCAATTCATCCAAGAACCAGTACAACAACTATGGCCGGTCCTACCAAAACCAGTACAGCCATCAAAGGCAACAAAGAAATGGACAGCATTAGAGAGGAGGTAACAATCAGTTGCATTTCTGGGGACAAACCCTGTTATTCAACTTGGCCTTATTTTCTCTTTGCAGGGTACCAGTCGAAGAACCACAGACGCAAGCGCCAGAACAAGCAGTGAAGCATGAGCGAGGTGCACATATGGTCCCAGCAATACTGGAGGTACATGTCTTAACTGCTCGCGAACACAAACATGAACATCTGACATGAACATTCTTCGCATAATTGCGTGATTCAAACTAGACTTTACTTGGGACTCCTTCACACATACATTAACCAAAACAGCTCCTGCAATCCCTCAGCAAGTAAACTATTGCTAATGAACTGCTACAGGAGCTACTTGCAAAAAAGGTTATTGAACCAGTGGCCTTAGACCTGTCAGGGTATATCTCAAACATTTACTTAAGGGACAAAAGAAGTGGTGGCCACCGGATGATCTTAAACTTGAAAAGTCTTATCAAACATGTAGAATATTACCAATGAACACAGCTATGCAATGGGCTTCCCCAAACTGCTGGTTCACCAGCCTCGATTTGGCAGATGCCCATTATACAGTAAATGTGGCAGAAAAACATAGGATGTTCTTGCAGTTTACCTTTGAAGGACACTTGTATCGTTTCACTTGCATGGCAAATGACATCACTTCAGCCCAAGAACTTTCACAAAGCTCCGCTGTCTTACTTGTGAGAACAATTTAACATCAATATCATGTGATATTTAGATGATATCCTGATAATATTTCACTCCGCGGACAAACTTTTGCAACTTATGAAGCACAAAAACTTTTAATGGGTCCCCAGGGTTTTCAATTAGCCTGAAAAAGAGTGTTGTGACTCCGTCCCAGACTATTACATTTCTTGGCTTTGTCCTTGACTCAACAACAATGTCAGTCACTCAAACACAAGAAAAGGTTGCAAACATATGCTCACAGAGACTTTAGATCGACCCTACATCACAGTTCGCGAATTTGCATATCTGCTAAGTAAGCTTGCTGCTACCTTACCAGGAAACAGATATGGCCAACCATATCTAAAGCACTTACACTGTAGAGAGGGCTAAGGCCAAAGCTCTTCAGAACAATTGTGCTGATTACGATGCACAGATCGAAATGACGCCTGCCATAAGGCAAGAACTCTCATGGTGGCAAAGCAATGCTGCAGCATCAAGACCCATGTCCATCCCTAACCCCTCCCTCACTATCTTTACTGATGCAAGTTTCTTAGGCTGGGGTTGCTATAGCCCTACTACAGGCATACGTTCTGGCGGCAGATGGGACTAACAAGAAACGTACCAGGACATTAACTTTCTGGAACTGAAAGCAGTTCACTTTGCTCTCCAAGCCCTTTGCAGCAACACCACAAATTGTCACATCCTAATAAAGAGTGACAATCAGACCACTGTAGTAGGAATTAATAAACAATGGTCAAAAACAAGGGTTCCCCAAACTGCAACATATATATCACTCACCAAATTTGGCTCTGTGATAGGCAGTGCAACCTCTGGTTGTCCTCAACTCACTGCCCCAGAGTAACAGACAGAGCCTCTCGGATATTTAATGACTCAACCGAGTGGAACTAGCCCCATCCCTTTTTTGAAACATTTGCAACGTCTTCGAACAGCCCTCAGTAGACCTATTCGCCTGTCGCCTGAATTATCAGCTAAAACCATACTGTGCTTGGCAGCCTGACCCTGAGGCAGAAAATATTGACAGTTTTACACTAGATTGGAGTATAATGGCACTGACATATTGCTTTCCTCCTTTCAGTCTGGTGGCCCAAGTACTACAGAAGATTTGCCAGGACCAAGCCCAGGCAGTGCTGGTTGTTCCACACTGGACCACTCAGCCATGGTTTCCTCGTCTTTGCCAGCTTATGACAGCACCACCAATCAGCATCAAGGTCGGGCCAAGCACATTGACTCTAACACACGAGCCCAGAAAAGAACATCCGTTAGCCGGAAAACTGACTCTCTGGGTATGAAAACACAAACAATACAACACATACATTTCAGCATGGCTTACATACTGCAATGAATATCACATCAGCCCCACCTCTGCCACAGTGCCACAAGCACTCAAACTTTTACAATAACTCAGGCAGACTAGGAATCTGGGCTATAATGCTGTCAATACAACTAGATCAGCATTATCATCCATGCTAAAGAATCAAGAGGGATCCCTATTCAGGCAAAACCCCTATGTTAAACTTTTTCTAAAGGGCATCTTCCAGACCCAGCCACCAAGACCTAGATATACAGCCACTTGGGACCCAGAGGTTGTACTAACTTTGTTAAAAAAGTGGTCACCTGCGCATGAGCTTGACCTCAAACGTTTAAGTCTTGTTAGCTCTTTTGGTGTCAGGTCAGAGAATTCAAACGATTAGTGTACTAGATATAGCTAGTATAATCATAAGTAAATCTCAGATTGTTTTTTATATTGATGTTTTGTTGAAGCAAAGTCGTCTGGGCTACACAAATCCGCCAGTTTTGTTTAAGGTGTATGCCCCGGACCGTAGATTATGTATATGGACTTATTCAACTGGATATCTCCAGAGGACAACAGGTCTTCAGGGACAAGTGACAAAATTGTTCCTAACTAGAAAACCGCCTCACAAAGCCGCTAGCAAGCATTCGCTAAGCCGCTGGGTGCGGCAAACTACGGCAGAGGCAGACATTAACATTTCAGTGTTTTGGCCCCGTTCAGTCAGGTCAGCCAGCACCTCTGCAGCAAAAGGGGAGGCACCCCAATAGCTGAAATAATGGACACTGCTGGTTGGAAATATACTAGTGTTTTTAGGAAGTATTACGATAAACCTGTTAACTCTCCAAAAAAGTATGACGTGTCAGTTTTAAGTAGCAATAAAAAATTAACTTGACATGTATTACTCGTTGTACTTCCTCTGTGCCTTAACATTTGAGTGCTTTAAAATTCTTGTTGGAACTACCCTGGGACCGAGGAAAGAGATGAGGTCCAAGGGGAGTTCATAGGCTCACCGATCCCTCCTTGGTTTTGGGAACTCAAATGCCAATGCAAGATTTAAAGATTGACTCGGAGATCGTCCCATCTCGTATGAACTCCCCTGGGACCTCCGGAATATCGATGGAATTAAGGTCAAACTTTACTAAAGGTAAGCTCGTTTACCCTTCCAATTATATATTAACAGAAATCATGTAAATTGAAGATCCCAATTGGACATGATTAACTTACTGGTCGATCTTTTCGACAGACATAAAGTTTCATTGGTCAATTTTGTATTATGTTACACCAACAAGGAAATATACCTTCAGTTGGCTGTTCCAATGAAACAATTCCTTGCAAATGCTTGACATATTCAGAATGTACTGCCTAACCAGTATTACAAAGTTGCTGCATTCATCACCACCATTTATCCAAATGAATATAAAAACCACTATCATAACAAACTAAACTGTTTGACACATCATGATATAATTGGAAAATAGCGGGCTTTCATCGGAAAAATAGGCAAAATAGCAAGTTTCAAAATACTTAAGAAAAAGACAGGAATATAAGGGGCTGCTGGATACATTTTATAACAAACAGCAAAGAGGAATCAAATGGTTACCTTTTTATCTAAGTTGTCTTTAGAGATTACATGAAAACCAAATCCCTCAAACATGCTCATCAGACGATCTCTGTCTTGATCGGAGCCAAGTCGCTCTGTTTGTCCATCCGTGAATTTCACATTATTAATAATCAGCATGAATCCTCTGGGTTTAGAATTCATCCTGTAACAGTTAGCCTGCAAACAAACAAAGGTAAGAGTAACATTATCGTCTCACAATGTTTTTCTGGCTTCGACTATTATTTGGAGGGTCCAGCACGGAACTTCAAAACAGTTTTAAGGGTAATTTTCATTTTTAGAACTTACCCAAAATAAAATATTGCTGTACATATTTAGAGTACATATGTATATCTCATGAATAAAGGGACACTAAAGTTGAATAAATCATCAATTATTAGATTCTCAATATCCATGAGTGCTAATTCACTTAAAAGCAACCAAGTAAAAAAGTAACAAAATCACTGGGAATGTCGTACTCTTCCAGAAAACAAATAAAAAGAAACTAAAAATAAATAACCTCATTTCGCTTGGCATTTGGATGAGGTTGACCTGAAACAATAAAGATGTTCAAATTTAAACCAAACTTAAACTTCTCATAATAACTAAACAAATAATTAAACATGTATTTAAAGGTCTCATGCACATTTAAAAATTTGGTGTTCATCAAAACATAGAAGATAACTTTAATATTTCTAATATGTGATCATTCAATAAAGTTATGAGAGACACAATATATCCATGAAAATAACACAGGATAATTTTGCAAATTATATACAAGAATACAGAAAGTAAAATGAGTTTTTACACATTGCTTAGCTTCATTCAAACTGCTTTATTTTCAAGTCCTCAACTGTGCTAGGGACCTTTAAACTGACCGATGCTACTGACCATAAAATTCTGAATTGATGTGCACCATGGATGAATGCGAATGGAGACTTGCTTGTTTCTCAGGTTTTGGCAACAACTCAGATGGCGCAGGGTTTGCCACAAAATCTGAATCAAATTGGGCAAAGGTTACAAGAACTGCAGAACTGCACTTTCTACTGGTGTAGCATGTGTCAGCTGGACTTTTTAATTCTTTAATACTAGTATATATATATAACATTGGTTCAATTTAATTAATATTTTACATATACAAAAGAGGTAGCTACTGCAATCACACACACGCAAGTAATAATAGTCCTAAATTATCTTTATGAATATATTTTCTTGTTTTCTCAAGAATGATAGATAATATGGATCTAAATATAGCACATGCCAACTTATCACACCTTCGGGACCGTTTCACCTCAGCCTTTGCAAAACAAGCATTAGATTATGTCGCTGATCATACAGATGTGTAACAGATACCTGGCTTGACCTTTGCCCTCACAAATAGGGCAAATAGATTCATGTTTAATAAGAAGGTAGTGCATTGATACTTTTGAGATAGAGAGTGCCATTTTGGGTCCAGGTCAATTTTCTGTCTTTTCTGCCTAATCATTGCTAATTAACTGGCCCATCCTCCTGAAACTTGTGTGATTATTTCCAGATTAGTTGGAGATTCAAATAGTCCCTGTGGAATGCAATAATATTTCTATGATTCAATTTATGACCTTGCTGGATCAAGACTGGAACCAACCTTCTTATCATCTAATACCATATATACATATGCACGTATAAAAAACACTGAAGGAGGATTCTGTGCAAATATTATATTTTCTGTGGCTTCAGAGGTGTAGTTACTAGGAAATATCTCATTTGTAAACTTTTCTGCAACTAGAGACAACATGCAAGCAGACAGAAATCTGACTTCGGTGATATGTGTCACTCAGAACACGCTCTGCAGCATGCACCCTCTCAATAATTCAGACACTGATATTGTCTGACATTATCAGATCAAAAATATCACAATGATCAATTGCTTATACCCCTGACTAAATGACAAAAATTTAAATGACCTCATAAGCATTTGAGTAACCAAGAGCTTTTCCAAAAGAGGAGATGCCTAGTGCAAGTTTTTAGGCCGCACCCTGTACACAAGGATTTATTTTTGTAGGTTTTATTAAGCAGAGGTCACAAGAAACCAATCCAGCACATCTAACTTAGTATTTCAACTTTGCTTAAAAATCAAGACACGAACGGAGGATACAACTTTCATTTCTGACTGTTCATAAATATATAATTTAAATAAATAAATGTGTATAGCTTTCTCAAAGCTTATACATTAAATGTACAGAGGCAGACATAACTCGAATGCATATGGGATGAGCAGAGCTCTCTCTACCCATGGATGCAGGGACACTTTGATTCCTTAGTAGGATACAAATTGCGGCATTTCCCGCCATTTTTGGCGGCGGGTTGCATCTAGGGTCAAGATATAATAGAATAAATGCAAGAATTAGCAAGCAAATAAGTTAACTTCACTTACATTCTTTTAACTCTCTAGCTGTGATTGTAGGATTTTCTCGATAACAATTTTCTGTTTCTCGCAACCGCCAAGCAATGTGTTTCTGGTCCGTTTCGTCTAAGCATGTAAGGAATCCTTCCCAAGCTTTTGGTCCTGAACGTTTCAATCTATCCAACAAATCATGACAAGTATCCCTTGACGGCTTATTATATGACTGAAATTCAACATAATATACATCAACAAATATTATATATGCTGATTACATATCTTTGTTAGGGGTGGGGGCCTAGCTCAGTGGTAGCGCTTGGCTTCCAACCACTGGGTCCCGGGTTCAATTCCTGGTCGAGCCTATGTTGGATGGCTGTTTCATCCTTTTCCTCTTTGCCAAGGCCTCACCTGTCCTAATTAGCCCATCAGGTGCAGAAAAACAGGACGTAAAGCTCTAATCCACCCCACCCACCCATATCTTTGTTAAAGCTGGATTGTCACTCAATATGACAGTGACCAAAATCTATTGCATTCACTTCATTGTCTTCTTAATACTTATTACGTACCATCCAGAATGTGAAATAAAATGAATGTATCTGAATCTATAAAATAAATAAACTTCACCTAGCCATCAAAAATCCAATTTGTAAACAAACCAAGTGATGATGCCATTTAAATTTTATTTTCCAATGTTTTGGTCTTGATTTCTTTCAATGTATCATTTATTTTTTGTAATAATGCCTGATAGATTCATTAGCTTACACATATTTAGTGTGCCTTGATCAAATAAGGTGTTTTTCAATCAATTGATGAAGTTTGGAAAAATAGTAATTTTGACAGACAGTGGAGCTTAAAGCAACCTACACAAGTGATCAGGCAAAATGCTGGACAAGGCTGGGACATTTGCGTGTAGCTTATAAAATGCAGCATATTTGCGAAATGAACAGCAATGAAAACAGGCAAACCTAATGATTCTAGCCAATATTGTTTGTACTTCTGTCCGTTGCATCCAAAAGTGGGGCCCCTGCTGGCATATGTTATGCGTTTTCAAGAAACTGGCAACATGCAACGTCATACCTTGGATGAAGGATTGGACACTTCGGAAAGTAATAAAACACACAATATTCATTATTAGGTGATTTAAGAAGAGTCAAATTCGCCCAGAGCTGGCCCAAGGACCCCTGCTGCTTCCCTAAATACATAAATTCTTTGATGTTCACACTGTGCTTCATTGAGCACACCCCTCATCCGTGATGCCCTGCATCAGCAGCAATTAACTCCCTAAATTTCTAAGGCGAAATTCTTTATTTCTTATTGTATACTCTTGACATCACTGCCAGTGAATGCCGCATGAGCCAAGGATTCTAAAAGTGTTTTCACCAAATTTCTAGCCCTAATATTAAGAAAGTTATGGACTAAAATTAGCCAGATTGGAACTAATATTTTGTGAAACATGTTATCTTAATCATGTGATAACTCAAGAAGCCGTAAAGAGCCATAGATCAGACCATATCCATTGAAAAGATAAAAAACCTTGTCTTCATGCTGGTTATTATGCCTTAATCATCGAAAGTTGTCGAACGGAGATACAGACCTTCAAAGATGCCTAATTTTCAAAAGATATGCACACATTTGTGTTAAAATTTTGATAAAAACCTGCCTATTTATATATTTTCCAAAATTGTGTTGCCTACAAAACTAAAATTTAAGTCTTAAAACAACGAAGGAAAAAAATGTCAAGTTTATACTGTGTGCAGAGGAAAGATATGCATGTCAGCCAATATGAATACATATTTAGCACCCCTTTCCATTGTTTCCCAGTGGAATCAGTGAGGGGGAGTTGTAAAACTTGGCTCGTATAACAGCATCATAAATTGGTAGCGAAACGCAGTGTGAACCTTTGAAGTATCGAAGTGTCCAATCCTTCTCTAGTTCATCCAAGGTCATACTAGAGTGATAATTATATTGGCGATAATGGAGAGTTCCATGAAAATATCTAATAATTAAATTGTATCTGTTGAATATTTACGAACGCTTAGTTCATGTTGCCAATAAATGAATTTTAATTGATACTTACCAGGATATCATCTATCCAGTCTTCCTTCATGACACCATTTTCTTTTAAACTGTCACATAATGCATCCAAAAGAGTTTCCGTTGTCAAATATATTAGATTGAGGCGCAGACAATTTTTGTGCATTTTTTTCATGCCAGCTTCTGCAAGCAGAACATACAATGATGAAACAAAGTTACTTGTCAACAAATTATTCCACAACAAATGTTATGTGAAATAATGGTGATGATAAGGAGAGTAGGGGAGAGTTGCCGGGATTGGACCACTTAACTTTCAGGGGCTCTAGAGAGAAAGTGGTTCATGATAAACTCGTTATTTCTAGGGATTTAGAATGCCTGTAGTGATTTGGAATGCCTATTAATTGTCCAAACCACAAGAAAATTCAATTGTCGAAGTGGTTTAATCCAGGAAAGCGCATCTTTGATTGAACCACCTTTTTTCCTCAATTGAACCATCATCATTTCTTGCTGTTGGAAATAGTTTAAAGTAGCTAGAAGCTGCTAGACTATCAGTCCATACTAATGAACAAGCAAAAGAAGAAAATTGTCAGAAGATATTAATGACACGTAAACATACTAATAATAATTAAAAATAATAAACTGCAGTTGAACTTCTGCCCACCCAACCCATGTCAAACAGACCAACACCTTAGCATTCAGCCACTGCCGCTGGCTTGAACTGCCTGAACTTTTTTTGGGCATCATGCCTGAAAGTTTAATTTATAGACAATGTGGTCAACCGAAAAAAGGATGTTGTTCAGCTTGTTCTACTGCAGTTCTACTGCAGTAAAATTTCATGGATCACCTTACTGATTCAGTTATGTCTAAAACATTCATTTATGCATTTTGAATGTGGTAACTAAGGACTTTATCCAATAGGTATCTACAGGACAGGGTTACAAAGGCGGGAACTAGCCTTTTAATAAACGTTTGCCACGCAAAATACACCCGCTCTAGGTTTAGACATTTTAATCGATATCTGTTGCATTTTCGAATTCACATTTTGTTGATAATGCATGACAGCCATTGTCACCTAGTTGCACCAAAACTCGCTAGAGGGCTTCGGCGACGTCACGGATTGATAAGCTTTTGTGTTGACGTTATAAATTGGTGTTTATTTGCTACACTAGGACACTGAAAATATTTGGAAATGATATTTCAACAAATTTAAGAAACTATGGACTTGACAGAGAAATTTCAAAATTAAATTTTTTATCCATGAGGGGCGTTAAAGTTTGCGACTAATACTCCCAGAATGCCGTTGGGGGCGTGGCAATAGCGAATCCCTTGAAACAGCAAAAGTGAATTTGAAAATGCTCTTTAAAACGATGAGTGCGAGATGTAGTAAACAGAGCAGTACTGGAGTATATACCGACGAAATAAGGTATGTTAACATGTTTATTGAAAAAACTGTCAAAAATGTCAAATTCCAAGAATTCCTATACAAGTCAGTGCTGCAATTGGAATGCCATTCAAAACAGCTACAGGCGAAAATGGCTACAGCCAAAAACGGCTCCAAAGTTTGTGGTATTCCCAAAACAGCTACACTCAGAACGACTACAATGAACAGATGACCAAAACATCAACATGGCTATGTCAAAATGGCTACATGCTATGTCTACAAGATGCACAAAAGAGCTACAGCCATAAATTCAATGTCCAAAACGGCTACACGTTCATGCACCAAAACGGCTACACTTTTATACAGAGATGCCAAGTTCTTGAGTGGTGAATGTGTGAGTTTTGGCTCTTTCCAGATTTATTCTGGTCCTCATTGCGTGAGTTAAATTAAAATATGAAGAAAATACTCAAGTCAAGAAGAGTGAGACAGCAACCAAATGCATAAGACTCACGCCGAATGCGTGAGACTTGGCATGTCTGTTTTATACACCAAAACGTCTACACTTTCCATGATGACAACAAGGGGCAGATCAATACGACAAAAGGGGGGTTGGAACAAATTGGGGGTGCCACCCGTCACCTGTTTTCATATTTAAAATCAGCGTTGGTTAGGCCACTTTGAAGGCATTGAGAAGCTCAAAATTGGATAAAATTAGCGCTTGCATTGCTGACGTCACGACTCACAAGCCTATACGCCAACGATGGCAATTCCTTGGTATCAATTGCGCATCCTTTTTTTTGGTTTTGCATGCCAATCTTTTCTTATGAAGGCCTAGAGGGCTAATTGCACTTTTCCGCTTGATGAAACTGCCAGCTGTACCAACTGAATAAGTTCATATGGATATACTGAAAAAATAAATTGCAGCTTTTATGAATACAAAAATAATTTAAAAAGTAGGAGTACAGTTACTGTCGGCCTAATATAAATCTACATGTAGGGACTGATAGATCGGTCTACTGTCGGCCTACCTAAAGATCCTTAAAAAGCCTGCTTTTATTCTTTTTATTTTTTTGCCTGATAGCGAACTATAAATTAGGCCTATACTTTCCTTTTCATGTCACATTATTTTCTGCTCCTTTTTTTTCTGTGACATGAGAATAGGCTTATTTATTATATAGGCTGTAGTAATGCCTTTTTATTGCCTGTGTTTCTAATTTTTCAAGACTAATTCAATGATATGTGTATTATGCAATAAAGTAATCTATCTGTTTATTTTATATCTATCCCTCCCTCCCTCCTACAAAAAAAATTGATCCAAAAAAGCCCAAGAATAGACTAAATTTTACATAGGCCTATATATGTATTATAAGTTGGTATAGCTGTAGTCTAGTGTAGAGTCTAAGTGATAAAGATGTTGTCGTTGTTGGTGACGTAACACATTTTTCAAACCACCCCCCCCCCCCCCCCCGAATACGACAGTAGCTAACAGTTATTTACAAGGTTTGTAGTTTTGGTATTGTTAACGGAAAAGCTGTATATTTTATTTTAAAGAAAAAGCATGTTGACGTTTCGGTAATGTCCCTGAATACTGGTGTGGACGTTTTGGTTATAGTCGTGTAGCCGTTTTTTGTGTTGACGTTATGGTTGTTGACGTTTTCGCGTCCGTTTCGTCCGCCACCCGTCCAAGACATTGATCCAATCCCGGCAACTCTGAAGGCTCCCAAGAGATGAGTCAATTTTCTTTGTTACATACCCATTGAAGCCATAATTTCGACCAAAACATGCAACTGCCCTCTTCAGCGGGGAATACCTCAACGGATTTCCCGGGGATTCCCTCGACCCGCGCGACTCCTGTCGAGGATCCCCCTTCTACTCTTCACATGTTTCATACGGTGTATAATGCGGACCACGCAGACCATGCGGATCATGCGGACCAGCATTAAACCAACGCAGATGGGGCTATCGTCTGTTGGTCGATTGTTCAACAAGGGAGATACGGCCAAAATAATGTATTGTAAGACTGTGTGATTTCTCAAATAATACCAAATTATGTCCATGAAATTAGCAATGAAGCATTAATTAAAGATAATATGATAATGCCATATGTGCATGAGAGGCCGCAGGAGGTGATTTACTTAAAATTATACTTTGATGTCATTTTCTTACATGTGGGTAACATCACGTACTTAATTAGTCATATTGGGCCCAATTAAGTACGTGATATTACCCACATGTATGAATTAAACGGCATCAAAGTATAATTTTAAGTAAATCACCTCCTGCATAATGAAGCAGATGAGTTCTAAATGGGCAAATAGGCCTAAATATTGATAAAACTACCAAGCTCAACCAGCTTTTTAACCAACTTGATGAAATGCTTGAAATTTGTAGACATGAAAGCAGTAAACAGAGTGGTAATTATTATACATCCCCCCCCCCCATGCACTCAATCAAATATGTGTAGCCTGCTAAATCCAACAGACTAATAAATCCAGAAACATTTACTTTTGCCTGATGAAACATTTCACTGATAAAAGGAACTTTCCGGTATTTAAGTATATTTTTCCTGTAAATCTCAACTATAGGAGATTTCAAGATCAGCCGTAAACGAGGTGTAATTTATTTTTTAAGTGAGGAGACACTTATTTCTGGTCATCATAAATGCATTTGTCATATGTTTATAGTAATATAATTTAATAAATTTATAGGAATTTATAGAAATTTATGTGGGAATATTACTGCCGTTATTTGAAATACCATGAGAGTTGTATTTGTCTATTCCATTCCTCAAGATGTAGTACCATGTACTCAGACAATTGTAAAGAAAATTTATTTTGACCTGAAGCAATTGGATGATCTACATAAAATAAAAGAATGTGTCCCAATATGAAATATAATTTCATATTTGCATTTTAGCTTTGATGTAGCTATTTGCATTTTCGGGAGACCATATAGATGGTTGTAAAACTTTAGTTCGTTAAATTTGACCAACTGACCCTTTAAAAATGGCATGAGAGGATCCGAGCTAATTAAGTGTTGCCTTAGGGGAAAAAAAATCAAATTACCTCTTATATTCAACTTCAGAGAATTGACAGAGCTTACTCAGTGTCACTTTTTCATTTCTGACTGGGTAAATGTGTTATGTGGTGTGGACTTCAAGCATTAGGTTATGAAATAAAGTTATTCTATAATCTAACCTTCTTCATGATGTTATTTAATGTAATTATAACGTTTTTGTGTTAGCTGGGTAACCATAATATTGTAAGTGGTCTGCTCAATAGGTACGAGGAGTTGTTCGAGTTTGCTGAATAAAATAAAATAAAATCTGTAGCCCAGATCTGAATCAATCTGAATCCGTGTAGGCAATTTAACGCTCTTTGTTAGTTGTTCTGGGATTGGGAGGCTTTGATGCTAATTAGTTCAAGCCACTGAACTACAAGACCTCAGTTGTAATCATTAAAAGCAATTACGTAACAGTCGATCAACCAAAATTGCGATCATTCCGGTTCAGTGATTACATGGTTTTTCGCTGTTGACAATGAATGTCCCCCTAGGTGCGCGAAAGAGGTTCTACTGTATCTCATAACTAAATTCTTAGTGGCGCGGCACTAAAGGCAATTATCTGTGACGTCATCAATAAAGTTAGTTGTGACGTTTGGCCTTTTTCGCGCATCACGACCGCGCATTGATTTCTAAGTGCCACGGCCAATCACAGAATTTGTTAGAGCACGTTGCCTAGCATATGGCATAGCAATGAAATAAGCTCTGCTCTGATTGGTCGCACGTTCATTAGTTGGCAAGCTTCGTAGAAAATCACGGCAATGGAAATTGCCCCCATGGAACATTCAAACCCATATTTCTACTGCTTGTCCAGTCTTGAAATCACATAGAAATTATCATTTCTAAAGTGAGTTTCTTCAAATTTGTCAGGTAGATCTTATTAATTTTAAGTTAAGAAGGATTTTTGTGTTGGTAGGTCATCATAAGTTTGTGCGCATCATGACCGCACAGATATATTAGGACAAAAAAGTTCCGATCTGGTCATTTGAGAAAAGCACGTCAGTAGATTTTGGTTTTGGCCAATCTCCAGTCATAAAAAGACTTTTGTCTGTACTTTGTCAGACCTGGTCTGCACTAACTGTTACTGATATAAAACTTGGTCTGCACTCTTTCAAATCTGCATGGTCTGTTTACAGACTTTTGTCTGTATTTTCTCAGACTGGGTCTGCTTTTTATCCTTACTAACATCAAACTCGGTCTGTATTCTCAGAAATTTTCAGACCTGGCCTGCATTTTCCTAAACTTGGTCTGCATTTTCTAAACTTGGTCTGCATTTTCCTAAACTTGGTCTGCGTTTTCCTAAACTTGGTCTGCATTTTCTTAAACTTGGTCTGCATTTTCTAAACTTGGTCTGCATTTTCCTAAACTTGGTCTGCATTTTCTAAACTTGGTCTGCCCTTTTCAGATCTGGTCTGCTTTTTCTAAACTTGGTCTGCGTTTTCCTAAACTTGGTCTGCATTTTCTTAAACTTGGTCTGCATTTTCCTAAACTTGGTCTGCATTTTCTAAACTTGGTCTGCCCTTTTCAGATCTGGTCTGCTTTTTCTAAACTTGGTCTGCGTTTTCTCAGATCTGGTTGCACTTTCTAATACTAACATAAAACCTGTCTTATAGTTGGTCTGCACTTCTTATAATCTTGAACTTAAAAAACAGGGGAGGCCTATATATATTTTTATAGCTGTACCTAACACAAAAACGCATTGTAATGCTTTTTATTAAAACTCAAGCTACAAACAATTAACAATAATAAGCATACACATATATTGGCAAACTACACCGTACAACCAGTCAACAAACACACAGTGGAAACAAATCAACAAACACACAGGGTGGAAAAAACAATGTCAAGGGCGCGTTTTGGCCTCCAAATGAAATGAGTTTTAAAATAGCAATCACAAATGGCTGTTAACATTTAGCAGTGGAATTTCCATCTTGTCTTCTGACCTTTGGTTATTTTTTTTATTCATTCTTTTTTCAGTCCAAATGTCTATCTGGAAGTGGAGAGCAGACCTGCTTCGACTGGTACTGACTATGCAATATATCTACCTTTGAGGTCCAGTCATATCCATGACAGAGCACAGAGTATTTTTGGAATTGGGGATAATCAATGTGATCGCCCAGTACCATGCACCACAATCTCATAAGGTAAATAATTTTTATAAAGCATCTAAGGTATGCATGCCAATTAATCATGTGCAACAAGCTAATTCTGGTAAACCATCAAAATTATCTTGCAGATGAAGGCTGTTATATTGGTATGGAGCTGACCCACCAGATGTTCGTCATAATTGTTCATGTTAGCCCACCTTCTTCAATTGACAGTAAGTGCTTTACAATAACTGGCATCAACCGACTATTTATAGCATTAATTTTTGGCGGCAAAGGTCAAGAAAGGTGTCTGTAACACATCTGTATGATCAGTGACATAATCTAATACTTGTATTGCAAAGGCCGAGGTGAAAATGACCCGAAGGTGTGAAAAGTGTGCATGTGCTATATTTAGATCAATATTATCTATAATTCTTGAGGAAACAAGAAAACATATTTATAAAGATAATTTAGGACTATTATTACTTTTGTGTGTATGATTGCAGCTGCATGTGATTACAGTCAATTGAGGTAATAACAAAAGAGGTAGCAGTAGCTGCTGGTGTAAGTTTTTATGCCGCACCCTGTAAAATCAGGGTAATATTTGCAATAAACAATATTTAAATAATACTAGAAGTTTGAGTTCTGGTTTGAGTTATGTCAATCATAACATTTATACAAGCAGAGATTTGATGCTGAATTGCAACATTTTAAACTCACCAAATTGAGTAATAAATAGCAAGGAGCTGTTATTCTGAAGGAATCCTAACTTGGAATGCCAGGTCCAATGTATAAACTTCCTCTAAGCAGAAAACTTGTGAACAACACAAACTGTCTACATTGTCTACACTTTGACACTTCAAATAACGCGAGTTACATGAAATAAAACAGTTCCTGGGCTTCACCAGATGAATATATTTACATTAATTCTGTACAGTACAATTTATAACATTCGTAACACTCCCTACTTTAAATTGTTTGGGAAATTCAACAATACAATGTTGTTTATCCTACACATGATTCACATAGAAGTTGTAAACAAAATTACATCAATATATTGCGTACAAATACAATTTTTTTTACAGAATATCTTAAGATGACACAAATCAGACTTTATTACATCATCCTAAAAGGACATTTTCATCTGAGATCAAAACACAAACACTAAGATTTGGTTGAGGATGGAGCCATTTGTTTCTGTGTTGCAATTCTGGCAAGTATTCTCGCAACCAGCGATGCCAAAATTGATCAGCAAGGATTTGGTGTTAGTGGAGCAGGGTCATTTACATTTTCACTCAGCTTTGTTCTTGGCCTACTATTAACAATTGTTTCAATTTCGCAAAACAGCGTTTCAAGAACTTCATCGTTAAGACGACAACGAAAAGTTAGAGTCCAATAACTCGATATCTAACTGAAACCTCAGCATAACATCCACCTGTGTGGACATTACAGCAGCTTGGAGTTCTGTAGCTGTGGTCAACGCTGACCAACATGCTGTTTTCAATGTTTGTTTCATGTCATTTCACACCTCATGTTATTCACAGTTTCATTAGTACTTCCTTAGCCTATTCATTCCACTTCAATACAGCAATAGAGTAACAACATTCACTTAGACATCCCACAAAAGGTATTTATATTTTCATTTCAATATTGTATAATAGTTTACTATATTTCAACATTCTTTAATACTTAAATGTCATAGTTAGGCATATCAGTTCTGTCTTTCCTTCATCTCATAAATGTTTGTATTATTATTGTTTCAGTGTCACAGTAGTTGAATTGTACTAAAGAATAAACACTGTCAACACTAAATAGGATTAAAGAACTTATTGCTGTAACAAGTTCCAACCAGGGTATACCAACTGTCTTCGACGGAGTCACTTTTGATTTGCTAAACAGCGAGGAAGTTATGATGTTGCCATCCTTGTTAGCGCATCGCAAGTGACTGACACAACCATAAGCTCTTTCTGATGCTTCACTTAAATGGTACAACTCAAAGGCTGCATCATTAATTCACACCTTGGGACTCGAACATGGACAACATCAGACAAAGACTTCAACCACTTTACCCATTTTTCCTTCAAGTCAGGGCGAATGGCCGGGTTCATCCCATGTCAATTTTATTCTGGTAGCATCTTGAAATGACATTTTTCCTGTGACAATGGCACTAAGCATTGTTCGTCAATAGGTAAATAAACAAATTTTGGGCCTACTAAATTCAAATCATATTCTAAATTTTCAAGTTTCAGTATAACCTCTATCATTCATGAACATAATACTGGTTATGGTTTTCTAATGGTTTCCATGGTTACCAACTGGTTTGGTACTAAAGGCATTGTCTGCTTTTTCAAGTTTCTGCTAAAACTAATACGATTTGACCCCTTAACTTCTGTTATATATATATACAACCTGACTGACAAGATAAAGCAATGAACTGTGAGATAATTTGGATTTTGCTAATGTTTACAACACTTGTTGCCTTGGAAGCAGTTTCCAAGAAAAATATAATATTTGAGTGTACATATAAGGTACCATGGCATAGCCCCCAATATTGGCTTTCAAAATGTTGGGTCATTATGGTGTTAGCTACTTAACTCTACTTGCTATGAAGAAAATTTATATATATGAAAATCATTTAATTTTGTTTTGCCACACTGATGCCAAGCCAAGCCAGATCCAAATAACTTTGCCATCAAGACCTCCACCATAAACGTTATTATACTCTATAGTTGAACTGGGCCTGCAATTAGTCACAGTAATCAATTGTTATTTTTCATTAAATGGTTGCTATGGACACAGTTGCCATTGCTTTCGCACCAAATTTTGGCAATTCTTATGGCCAGTTATAGACAGCTGACATTCTTGGGATCATTTTGGTGTACATGTATGAGACATGCTGTTCCACTGCCTGACTGGGTTAACTCTGAAAATGAGCCTCCTGCTCCTCTACTATAAGATAACAAACTGCTCAAGTAAAAACTCAATTACTCTATGGTACAGGTATTGAGTCATTCTGTGGCTGCTGGACTTCTGATGTTAGTGGACCTTGGTACTATTGGAAAAGGAGCTTGCATAATGGCCAAATTTGTGGAGATGATGAACAATATTGCTAAGCATATTGACTGCTTTAACAGCAGTACTGAATTTAGCTCAGTCCCATATAAAGCAGCATTTAGAGATGCAGGAATGATAAAGGACTATGCAGTGGCAACGTCATGTTACCATGTCTAAATGGATGGCGTCATAACATCAATGCCCTTTGAATGTTGTGTAATGAGGTCAAAGGTGCCTACACATTGTGTGAAACTTGTTCAAACTTATTGTTACATTATTACCTTATCTTTGGACTGTGCATAATAATAATAGATTTTTAGATTGTGCAATAACAATTGATTTTTTGAAAGTGCATTGCAGTTACTGTTCAAACAAAAAATAACTTTTTATAAGTTGATTGCACACATGATTAACACAGTGCTACTTTTATTTTACAGAACTTGGAGCTGACTTTCTGTTAACGCGGCAGATTCAGCAGGATTGTCTTGAACATTTTTTTTGGAGTGATATGGGGGAAAGGTAAGCATTGCACTTTTTACTCCAAACAATTACAAACAATTATCAGTGAAATTGTTGAGTAACTTTTTGACATTAATGAATGATTTACCTATTTGCAAAATGAAAGCAATTGATTGTCCTTATGAAGTAACTTTTACGTTAACGAATATTGCACTCAGCGTCATAGTGGTCTCAGCCTTACTTAGTTCTTATTGGTATTACAGGGGGTCATCAAGATACTCCGACGCCCACACACTTCCGTTGTGATTATAGACAGGCGGTACTGGATTGCCTCTTGACCGTTAGCAAGAACACCAAGTTAGACGAGGCACATTTATTTTTGCAGTTTAACAGCCTGTTTCAGGTTAGTACAAGTGGTGTATCTATTCTATTCATGCGATGCGAGTTGAAATAAATGTTCTACTAGAGCTAGTTATGAACATCAAATAACTCTCGACATCCCAGCTCATCCCATATGTGATGTAGCCGATACAGTTGTAATGGTTCTACATATCATTTCCTGGACTCCAGATTTTGTACAGCATATATATACATTTTTATTTCAAAACCAAAAATTTCGTTTTCAGGAAGAAAAATCCCCTGCTTCATCTGATAAACCAAATTATCCGGGTAGGCATTCAGTTAATTACATTGCATTATTTCAGATGGGAAGTTTGCCTTAGTCCTTGAACAGCTTGATATGTAAATTATTTGACTAACCTCCATGAAATACTTTAGGTTTGAAAGTAATAAGATAACTGTTGGCTGACCTACATTAACCAGGTTTTGCACATTTCAGATGAAGCTTCCAGTACTGCGTCTTGCACAGTAAGTATTGTTCTGTAGGTAGCTACAAGTCCTCTGTCCACAGGACAGGGTTACAAGGTCCTGGATGAAAAAATATTGACTTTTTGGCTTGAGTGGGAACTAGCCTTTTAGTAAACGTTTGTCACACAACACACACCTGCTGTAGGGTTAGACATACCTTTTTTATATTGTGTCGCGCTCAGATATGGTTGATTTCTTCCAATATTAATCGATTTCTGTGCCATTTTCGAATTCACATTTCGGTAAACAAAGCTTGAAGTTTCAAGAGCAGCTTTGCCCACACCTCTAACCATTCAGCCACAAAGGATATCCCTCCTGGCCAAGGGCTAGGAGATGGGGTTATTGCTGCTGCCCGGGTTCTTGTTTATACTATACGACATCCCCCACCACCTCTTGCGATTTTGACGCACACCACAAGTCAAACATCGCACAAGACCTATTTATATACCTGCTGTGAGCGGGGCTCGAACTGCCTACCTTGAACCCCACATGCAGCTCACAGAGGTTCCCGGCTGATGCACCTTTTCAAGAGCAGCTTTGCCCACACCTCTAACCATTCAGCCACAAAGGATATCCCTCCTGGCCAAGGGCTAGGAGATGGGGTTATTGCTGCTGCCCAGGTTCTTGTTTATACTATATGACAGAAGCATGGCCGCCTAGTTCCGAAAAACTCACAAGAGGGCTCTGGCGACGTTTCAACGCCCCTAGTGGCACACAGAATAGTGCTGACCAGTCCTCATTTCTGTGACTGCTGGGGGCGTTGCAATGGCGAAAGTTTAGTGAATTATTAACAGAGTTTTAGGTGCTTGTTGATGTACTTCTTGGGCATTCTACTGTCAGATTCCGAGTGGACGAAAAGCAGTCTGTATAAAGAGCTATCAGCACCGAATCGCACTGATGCGCCCTCTTGTGTATATTTACCACAAAAAGCATGAACTAGCAAATGTGAATTTGAAAACGCTCTTGAAAAGGATAATTCCACTGACTTTTTCAGTGAAATATGAATACAAGTTGATAGTTAACAAAGTCGTACTCCTGTGCATCACGACGAAATAAGGTATGCTGACATTTTTATGGATAAATATGTGTCGTAAATGTCAACATCAAAGAATTCCCATACAACGCGTTCCGACCCTACATCGCATCTAATGCAATTTAGGTCGGTTCTGGCTATTCTGTAGGGAACATAGTCCCAAAATATCCATAGTTAACCTTTTCTAGGAATATTAAACAAAACCAATATTCTATGACACTGGCATTGAAGATGCTATAGGTCACAAATTTTGAATTTTTGTAACTTACTAAGCTATTGTTTATTTGAAAGAGTGTTGAAATTTGGTGTATTTTCATCTTAACTTCACAAAAACCATCTGTACTGTCATTAGTAATTTACAGATTGTTCAGCTATTTCTTCTTGTTGAATCAGTAGATCGAGCTAAATACATACAATTAACTTCTTTGACAAATTTTTTTTTTATATTTATGTCACATTCACTGGCTTTCCAGGTGAACAAATTTGTGTACAGAATACAAATGAAGGACAGATACTTGGAGCAGAGACACATACATATATCAGCAGCAACTTTAAATTTAGCAGACATTTGACCAGTTGATGTTAACACGGCTTCTAGTCGATTCGTTGTAATGTTGTGTTGCTGGTAAATGATACTTTGTTTGAAGTTTGATGCCATTCATACATGTGGGTAATAACAACAAGAAAATCGCGATCGTTCCGGTTGAGCAAACACATCGTTTTTCGTACACGTGTACACAGTGATAAACTGGAACCTCGTGCTCTTTATTCATGAATCCTTAACAACAGATGGCGTGGCGGTCAAATTCAACAACTGAGACACCTGGTGGATAATACATTCGTCACTGCGCGATCAATTTCTGCCGAAAGACGGCGCTTGTCCGGTGCGTAGCACCGGTCTTTCTGATAACTCGCGCGAAGCATCAAGGGATAAAGTAAAAAATTGATTGTTGAATAAGCGTCGCAACGCCGTTACAATGCTTGTTCAGTCCCATTTATTTCGTTAGAACGCTTGTTTAGTGCTTTTCACGAAAATAGTACCTTCAGCAGTAGGTTGAATTCCACGGTAAAGTTTTTCAATTTCACGACGTTAGTAGAGTTAAAGTCAAAAGAAATCGTCTGAATTAATTTTACAGTGAGTGGCTTCTTGGAAGAAAAGAATAAGGCGTAGTAATCGCACTACTTTGTATGCAGACGACGCGCGGAAGCATTTCCCTCCCCGATTCTGGGGGAGCGGCAAATCGGCTATGAGAAAGGCCGGTGCTTTGCACCGGATCGTAGCGCCGCCTTATGGAAGAAAACGCTGCGCGATTCGTCCCAGCGGAAACGGGTCCACAAATAAGTCCGTTCGTCACCCGAAATAAGTCCATTTGTCACCAGTTTTTTTTTGTTTATTTTCGAATAGCTTCTGGTCAAAATATTTTTTATCAGATCAATGTTACTATATTTGTTTGTAAGTCATAAAAGCTATGAAGTATGATGTTCCTTTGCTAATCTTACAGGGGAAATTGAGGATAGCATAATTTATGTTTCATATTGCTTACAAAATGTAGGTGATATGTCCTGAATACAATTAAATAGTATTACATATATATATAACTTATTATAGAAAATAATATATACTTACATGACTGGCAGTTCAAGTGGCACCACAGCTCACAGATGTCACAAACCCAATAAACCAGAACAGCTAGCTAAGTTGACCAATTGGGACCAAGCATTTGGTGCAACAGCCAATCAGGTCTTTGCCAGAAAATTCATTAATTGCAAATATCTTCATTTGCTAGTTGATGGTCTGATAACAACTGTTTGGTTTTCCACAACTTTATTAAATTTATACAACAAGAAATAATGCATATGACATGAATGCAAAACAAAATAACAATAAGGAAAAAATATTTAATAAAAGTCTTTTTGGTTCTGTACAATTTATTACAATTATTATGCATCATTTGTTATACACCAAGATTTAATAAGTACTTACTTGTATCTAAAACATAAAGTAAATAAAAAGCCTGAGAAGGAAAAAGTATAACAATGCATTGTGGTTCTGTACATTTTTATTGAATTATTATGCATCATTGGTTATACACCAACAATTAATAAGTACAGAATTAATAAGAAAATGTATAACAATTCATTGTGGTTTTGTTAAGTTTTTATTTAAATTTCATTATTATATATTAGAATAATACTAATATTTTATTGTCTTAGGTAATTACTAAATTACTAATTGGCAATATATATAATTAAAGCATTGTAAAACAAAAGAGAAAATAATATGTCTTCACTAAATGCTAAAGAATTGTACATAAAAGGGAACATCAATTTAATATCAATTAATCAATTTGATATCATTAATTTGATATCAATTGGCAAGCATATGCCGTTTCTGTAATTCGAGCTCACTATATTTAAATAGCAATTAAAATGTAGAATTACCCTGAAGCGTTATTATACATACATGTACGATTGTATTTAGGCAAAACGGCTTTATAAATAAGCAATTACAACATAAATAAATTGGCGTTAGATATATTTATTCTATAGTAACACAATAACGATAATCACACAACATACTGCATTCAATGCCATTCATTACAGCATTCCCTCATAAATAGTAATTATTTGATTTTCATTAGTGTATTAAATTTTTATTTATTTAAATAATAACGAATATTATTATAATGAATGAACTCATTCTTTCATTGCTTTAAATTAAACCGTCACTGCGGGCTTGTCATATTGTGAAAATCCCTGCTGGCATAACAGTGTTGTGCAGAACATTATAATCCCATTTGTTGTGATTTTATTATCGTGATAATACTGGGAGGAATAGGTTTGGGACAGTCGAGCTAATTGCAAATCTGCACACCAGCCGATGGGTTACATGTTTGCCACTAGCACTCACCAGGTGGCTCCTCCATGGCAACCAGTCCTCAACTTGGCAACCAGCCTCATTTTGAAAACAATCTGACTTCCATAGCAGTCTGTGCTGCTATATGTCAATCATTCTAAATTGCAAAAAAAAAAAAAAACATTATCAGGTGAGAGCCTCTGATTACGCACTTTTAAATCCCAATCTTTAAATGTATACATACTATTTAATTTAAGCCTTCTGCTGCAGCCTATGACTATGTTCTTTGGAACTTTGGATTATTTTATTCTTGAATTTTATTTATTTTTATTCATATTAAAACCCTAATGACAAGGTTTTCTTTGATTTTAGTATGAGAGTAGCAGCACTTCGTTTTTTGTTTTAAGTGGTTCATGTAAAACAAGTGAAATGCCATCCAACCAAAATGCAGGTACCTCTGCCAAGAGAACCAATGCCGCTCCCTCAAGTGGTGCGTGCGCCTGATGCAAAGAAGCCAACAAATGGTATAAATACCGGCATAAAAATTCAAACAGTTTTGTATGTCATTTATACCAAGTACCAAAATGTAATTACTTAATACAAATAAAAAAATGTTTTGTATGTAAATGAATAAATGCAAAATATAACAAGGATGTAACAAATAAAAAGGTCCAATGTCACAATTGATACTGAGAAAAAAATGAAAATAAATAAATTTAATTTAAAGAGACAATTATCACAAGAAACAAAAAAAAAAAGCAAAATATTCATTTATTTTTGTTAATTATAAATTGTTGAATTTGGTCAATTAAAACAGGAAATGCGTTGAACATTGGCCGGAATCTTCGAAAGGAAGCTCGAATGAAAGCAGCAAAATTGCTGAGTAATGGCAGGAGTGATGCAAAATTGGGGCTATTTTCTTTAAAACACAAGGTGGAAATGTTAGGCATGGTTGATAAACAAGCGAATGAGATCAGTAAAATAGTAAAAGACAAAACTAGAAAAGACAAACAAGAAGAAATCAAACAACTGAAGGAGAAATGTGATGCAGAATGGAACGCAGCACAAAAAGTAAGAGAAAAAGAATGGAGAAAATTAATTGAGCTCAACAAGCTATCGCTTCAACTGTTACACGATTTTGAGCTAAAGAATTTTGAAATGGACCTGCACGGAGAGGATAAAAAAAAAGGAAAATGCACTGACTGCAGCAGAAAGTAAGTTATTCAAACAGTTCGATCAGCTGGAAGAACGCATGAAACCATGCGAGAATTTAGTGACTGCTTTGGACTATTCATTGCAAACAATTGAAGCAGCTTCAAAGAATGTTAGAGCGAATTGTCCTCCTAATAAATCGACACAACAGACTCAAGAAGAAAAAGCAGGACTGCAAGAAATTAAAGAAGATCAAAGGAAAGAAATGGCAGAAGTGGATAGTGAAAATAAACGAGAGATAGACAGCCAAGGGGAGGCGAAGAGAGCAATTGACTCGGACAGGAGATGGAAGTTTGAAGATGCCCAGAAAAAGGTGAGAAATACAGACAACAGGCGTAAGCCAGCAGCATTCCTTGTGAGACTTGCGCGTATTTGGTGTCCATCTCACTGTTTAAGTTTTTGAGTATTTTATTTACATTTTAATTTGTCTTATGTTTGGAGACCCAGAATATATATTTGATATTACTGATCACTACCGAGCATGTAATGGGCATGTTTACATGTGCTTTTTAGATGCATCAAAAGCTTTTGATCATGTAAACCATGATGCCTTATTCAGAAAACTGTGCTATATTATCAGAATACTCCTGCACTGGTACACAAATCAGACTAAGTTTGTCAAATGGGGAAATGCGCTGTTGCAGCCCTTCTCCGTGAGTAATGGAGTTAGACAAGGGGGAGTGTTTCTCACCATTTCTATTCAATGTCTATATGGATGATCTCAGTATTATACTTCATCGACAGCAAACAGGATGTACAATTGGTGATACAGTTATTAACCATCTCATGTATGCCGATGACCTTGTCCTAATTTCATGCTCAGCCTCAGGGCTCCAAAAATTAATTGATGAATGTTCTACCTATGACATCAAGTACAATTGTAATAATGCAATCTTGGTGGTAAGGAGTACGTATATAATGCATGTTGCTCTGCCTTCTTTCAGCATTAGCCATGATTTAATTATCGAAGTAGATCATGTTAAATATTTGGGATATTTTAACTTCAAATGCGTCTGATGACATGGATATATTGAGAAAATGTAGAAGCTTGTACATTCAGTGTAATGTTCTTGTTCGTAAATTTTGTATGTGTTTAAAGTACTGTTAAGAAAATCTTATTTAAATCCTACTGTTATCACATGTTACTTGTGGCACAGATAAGGGTGGCATATAACAATGCATTTTGTGGTCTGATGGGCTATCCCAAGTATTGTAGTGCTGGTCTGATGTTTACTAGTCATAGAGTTAGCACCTTTAGCAGTGACACCTTTTGGCATTCTTACGTTAGAAGACATTGGGATTCATTGTTATATTTGTATTGGACGAGTAGTTGAGTTGCTTTGTACTGTTGTTTTGTGAATTCGTATTTACGGTGCCATACAATAATACTCAGTAGTTAGGTAGTTATTAGAAGGATATGGACCCCCATATATTGTACTTATGTATGTGTGTGTGTCTGCAATAAAGATTAATAATAATAATAATAATGTTAACTGGGCTAAATCTCATGCATTCACTACTCCGGAAAATTGGCAACCCTGATTATTAATTACTGGACGTTAATTTATAGTTAATAGTGGATTTTACGGAAAGTTCTCTATATTTCCACCAGGTGGCTATGACAGAATACTGCAATTCTATTGGCTGAAAAAGTTCCCACCCTTGCTGTGATTGGCTCAAGCAAAGTGCATCCTAGCAGCAGAATTTTTTGTGCATTTTAATGTATATTTGACACATTATCATTCAGTTGATTTTTGTTATTTATCTGAGAAAGTTATATTTATTAAATATGTCAGTTATTATCTACTATGTCTGAAAAGCAAAATGAGTAATAAGAGGAGAGGAAGGACTTATGTCTTGCTGAATTCAGGGCTGTTAAAGTGAAAAGACATTTAGGCTATGATCTTTTTTAAATTACAACTGCTCCTAAAAATTAATATGTTTGTCTACTGAGGCTGCTCGATTTTCCAGAGACTTTTAAATTGCGATTAATAGAGCTCTCTTCCATAGACTCAGACTTGTCATTGATAATTACCTATTTCACTCATCTTTTTGTTGTTGTTTTTGTGTGTATTTTTGTTTAGAAAAAGAAGAAGCTCTTTAGCTTTTGAAAGAATCAAATTCACTGAAGGAAATTAATTAAGAAGAGCACAACAAATGCATATGGCACTAACCTGGATCAAGTAAAACTAAAGGCAAACCATTCATAACTATAATTATGTCAAATTGATTGCGCGTGAGTATAAAGGCATTATATTAGTGAAACATCATACTGTCTTGATTTACAATGAATAAATTGAATGTTTAAAACTTTTTTTTGGATATTTTTAGAATATCATATTTATGGCTTCCTGAGTACATGGGCAGTCTAATGCTGTATGTGGATGGACTTATGTCTATGTATATAAATATATTTTTTTATTTAATGGGGGATCGATGACTTCAATTTATAGTGTTTAATTATTTGTTAATTATTCTCATTTTATTTAGAGTAATAAACGCCTATTAATGAAATGAAATAATAATACTAGAGCTCATAAGATGTGCAACAAAGGCGGCTGGAAAACTGTTGTATACTTGTTGACTGGCGGATTAGTGGCAAATGGTATGGCTACAAAATTTTGTGGTATTTCCAAAATGGCTTCAACCAGAACGGCTACAATGAAGAGATGACCAAAACGGCAACATGGCTATGTCAAAACGGCTACATTGTACTTTTTCCCAACGAACATATAAACTGCAAATTTCGTCGTTTTGTAGCCGTACCATTTGACAGCTTACATTATCAAAGCGAACATTCGCTAACCACGACGACTGGAGCGCATAACTTCTCAAAGTATACATTAAATAAAAGCCAGAACGTCATAGAATACCTTTCTGAACAAATACGGTATCCACTCCCTCTCAAAACGGCAAAATTTGCCGTGTTATGCGGCAATTTGGTTCTGTTGTAGCAGTGACCTACATAGCTGTCTAGACACGTCACTGAGCATGCGCGAATACACTACAACAAACTTCGTTTATTTCCGTTGGAGTTCGCCATCTTGTTCATCGGAGAGGCACAGCGTGAAAAATGCATCTTTTTACCGGCGATTTGCACCAAGTTCCACTCGACGAAATGCTACCAAAAACTATACAGCTTGGAAGAAAGAAGTTGCGTGGCAGCTGACGAAACGGCAAGTGTGTGGAGTCATTTCTCTGGCCTGAATTGCGTCACACACGCAGGGTGTTTTCGTGCTCATTGACTTAACATACGTTTTCAAATTTGCCGCCGACCTAGTTGTAAAAGCGGATACGTGGGGTTCGCAACTGCTTCCCACGACTGTTGCATACAAAGGGGGCAGCATGCACGAAGCCGTACAACGCACTCGGTCATTTCCGTCGGAGTTCGCCATCTTGTTCATCAGAGAGGCACAGCGTGAATGATGCATCTTTTTACCAGTGATTTGCTCCCACTTCTACCCGACGAAATGCTACCAAAAAGTATACAGCTCTGAAGAAAGAAGTTGCAATGCATGGCAGCTGACAAAACGGCAAGTGTGAAGAGTCATTTCTCTGGCCTGAATCGCTTCACACACGCAGGCTGTTTTTGTGCTCATTGACTTAACATACGTTTTCAAATTTGCCGCCGACCTAGTTGTAAAAACGGATACAACCCCTCCGCAATCTACTTCCGAAGACTGATGCATTCAAAGTCGGCAGCCCTGCTGCCGCCTTTGAATGAATTACACTGTAGCTATCACTAAGCTGTGGTAGTGGAAAAGCTACAGTTTCATGGTTCTATGGTAGCCTTATAGCTACATGTTCACAGTCCCATTGGATTAAATAATGGTGTTTCTTTGTATTGAACTAATGCCTGGTAATCCAACATAATCGCCCTCACTAAGATGTGGTAGTGCAAAAGCTACAGTTTCATTCATGGTTCTGTGGTAGTGGTATAACTACATGTTCACAGTCATCTGTATCCTATGGGATAGAACCGACCTACATTGCAATAGATGCGATGTAGGGTCAGAACGGCTGTTATGGGAATTCTTGGACGTTGACATTTACGACACATTTTTCTCAATTAACACGTTAGCATACCTTATTTCGTCGTGATGTACAGGAGTACTACTCTGTATACTACTTGCATGCAGATTTTACTGAAAAAGCCACTGAAAACATCCTTTTCAAGATCATTTTCAAGTTCACGTTCGCTTCGTTTTTGCTTTGACCGGTAGCAGGTCGATTCGTCACTGCCTGATTCAACTAAAAGAAAACTGGTCCGTTCGTCACCCGAAATTGGTCCATTTGTCACCCGAAATAGGTTGATTCGGTCGGTAGACAGTGTATTGTCACTGCTACTACATAAAATGTTAACTACGGGTGAAAAACCAACCTTTTTTTGAGTGATGAACCATCCAGTTTTCACGGGGTAAATCGTGCAGTGACGAATCGACCATGTTATTGCTGTCTAGTTCCACTAAAACTCACTAGAGGGCTCCAGCGACTTCACAGCGCCACCCAGATGCAATGGTGCAGATAAATATCTAATATTTTAGCTTCGTTAGACCCATAGAACAGTGGAATCGTGTGGAAATGGTTTATCAACTTATTTTAATTGTTAAAATTGAGAAAAAACGGATTGCCAGCATTATTCTGTGTGCCACTAGGGGCATTGAAACGCCGCCAGAGCTCTCTTGTGAAAATGGCACAGAAATCGATTAATATTGGAAGAAATCAACCATATCTGAGCGCGATACAATAGAAAAAAGGTATGTCTAATCCTAGAGCAGGTGTATTTCGTGTGGCAAACGTTTATTAAAAGGCTAGTTCCCACTCAAGCCGAAAATTCAATATTTTTTAATCAAGGACCTTGTAACCCTGTCCTGTGGACAGGGGACTTGTAGCTACCATTACATAGTATACGCCTACTAATGTTACACACACGTACCTAACACATCCTACTTTATATAATGTATATATATCTAAAAAGCTAAATAATTCTTATTTCTGTACTAATGTATGGCCAATGGACTAGACCTACTCCTGTGTTGTTGCAGACATAACAACCTTTTCAATGTTTTGTTCTACCATAGGTTTTTAATAAAGTTTGAGTATCATGTGTGACCACAGACTCATTCTGCCTTTGGTGTGACACATTCCTGTCACTTAAGTGATTTTACCATGATCATAAAAAATCCAATTCAAAATTACAAAATCCGGAATTGCTCAAGTTCATTGGAATGGCATAACAAGCACATAAATTCACAATTAACCAATTGGTATCAAATGAAAGGGTAAAAGAAGTACTTTTAAATAATGTATATTTCATTATCATACTATATATCCCACATGGTCATATTGGACCTGCAGCTTTATATGTTTGCAAAAGCAAATTAATGGAATGTTTTGAAATGTCATTTATTATGATTGTCATATTTATTACCGCAGTCACTGATTTAACAACGAAAAAAAAGAATGAGGATTGAGGATAAATGTCAATGGCATGATGGCTTACGATATCTACTCAATGTAGCAATGGCAAAAAGAACTTTGTAGAATGTTTTCAAATTCGCTGGTTCAAAGAGATTTAACTCTGTTGATAGATAAAGGTATGGCCTCACTGATCTGTTCTTCAGTACGTCCGTTACTGTTGGATTCTTAATTGTCTTGCTGTGGTCTTTGAGGAGCAAGGTCAAAAATCGTACCTGGAAGTAAAAATGAAACTGATTATATATCAGGCATAACAAGGGAGAATGCCAATACTACTAGAACTGCGAAGTTATATTATCTATATATTGATAGCAGTGGCCATCTTGTAGGTTTAGTAGAGATATGAAAATATTGGTCTGAACCTGGAACAAATTGCAACAGAAATGATTCCAGTGCCATTCGAACCCCAAGTGCTTCTAGTAAAATATTGGCAGGCTTCATTCTGAAATGAGACTCTGCGCCTTTGTGGAGCTGGAGACGGCCCCCTTTGTGATCTGCGGTCTCTGGAGTCACGTGGTTGTGAGCGCCTATCACGGCTGTCCCATCTTCTGTATGGACGGTCTCTGCTGGCTTCGCGGTCCGATCTGACATACCTGTCTTTTGACCTGAAATATCGGTCGTTGGGTCGATATTGGCGATCTTCGCTTGTGTTGCTGCCTGACCTTGAAAATCGGCCATTGGCTCTATCTCGAATACCGCTTCTTCGACGATCTTCAGCCCAGTAGCTTCTGTTATCTCGGCTACCGCTTCTTCATCGTTGGTTGTTCCATTGGCCTCGTTGGTTCCTGGACGGTGATGAAGGATATCTGCCCCTATACGGCGATCTGGCTTCATTACTGTCTGCTGACCTGTCCTCTTGGCCTCTGATTTTCCAGAGCCATTACTCAGAACTGCTCCTGCAGTACGTGTAAGTTGCCCCTTGTAGCAAAATTTTCTGACATGGCCATTACTTGAGGGGTGGCTTGGGTGTGACTGTCGTCTGAGAGGTAGTAGCTTCTGTTATCTCGGCTACCGCTTCTTCATCGTTGGTTGTTCCATTGGCCTCGTTGGTTCCTGGACGGTGATGAAGGATATCTGCCCCTATACGGCGATCTGGCTTCATTACTGTCTGCTGACCTGTCCTCTTGGCCTCTGATTTTCCAGAGCCATTACTCAGAACTGCTCCTGCAGTACGTGTAAGTTGCCCCTTGTAGCAAAATTTTCTGACATGGCCATTACTTGAGGGGTGGCTTGGGTGTGACTGTCGTCTGAGAGGTACCATATGGTGGCAGAATCCAGGCTCTAGACCCTAGAATACCAATAGCCACTCCTTCATCTATATTTTCCCCATATCGCATAGACATTTTGCCTGTGCCTTCTGCCCAGCACACGGACATTTATACTGTGTTAACTAATACTCAACCTTTGTTTACCATATCCCGATATAATGATTCATATTTTGAATTACCGGAAAATTCTCTTCCGGTTTACGACCAAATTAACATTAAGAATGTAATCCCAAAGCCTACGTCACACCTATCTTGCTCTTTAGCACTATATTTTGGTTTTTCATCAGGAATCCTGCATGCCTGCAAGCATACCATCTTTAACTCCCTGCCACTTACGAAAGAATTTGTGTATTCACAACCATCGGGCGGCTATTTATTCTATACACCCAACAGGATATGGACACAATCCTGCCACCCCAACCAAACCATCTCACACAAAGGCCTATTTGTGGTAAAGCTACAGTGCAAGTGCTCATTACATTCGCACCATACACACATACACTCAGATGCACTTGACTGTCACAGGTCCAATTCGACTGTACAATACAGTGTAAATTTCTTAGTTTACGCTATAATGACACCATGCCACAAAATTTCACTGCATCACAATACGCACAAGAACAATATAAAAGAAACTGAAACTGACGACACTCAACTTAGACGACGAATACCAGACACTAGCTACCGACCTAGACTCATTTACAGCAACTGCTCACGGACAGACAGCATTTAACATGGTCGAATGGATCGGATCAGAACAGGGCACCATCGTATCAGCGATTACAGTCATGTCCCTTTTTATGATCCAAGTAGCCACTATAGCAGGTGTTGTATTAGTATGGCGCAAATTGCAAGCTGGTCTACAATTATTGATGGCTACAGCCGCCTTGGTAGGTACAACACAGCGTTGGAGTTTTACGCCCCTGCCACAGCTACACCACCAGCCATTGTTACAGAGGACAACACACCCCTCTGGCGGACCATCGTTATTAACACTGCCCTTATCTTATCCATCGTAAATACAATCCTAATTTTATGCGATCGTATGAAGCCAGCATGCCAGCACCTCGTGGAAACCAATGCCAAACTGTCTTCATTGGAATCCGAATTATACATAGATGTCTCTATTCCAACTCAAAATTTTTGCATTTAAAAATTACAACTTTTTGTATGACTTACAAGCCATCAGTGCAGCAGCAAACGCCGAAGTTAAAAACTTTAATACAATATGGCGAGGCCTATGTGGGTATCTGTACATAGATTGGTCACCACTGGATCTATCCACAGACACCAATTGGATTATCCCCCCGGCGGAAGTACAGCTCCCATGGACCACATATACTGGATGCCGTCAGCTGACCACTCAATTTCATACGGTTGAAGTAATTTTAATACAGGACAACCAAGCTTGGACCGTCAGTGCTTGGACGAAACTGTCTAGCCCACGCAGTGTACTGCCATTGCCATACTCTCGCATGAGGACAACAGAGGAACAGCCACCTGCAGCAGCAGCACTACTACCTCAAGGGACAGACATTATGGATCCTGGAAGGATAAGATGGATCAGACCAGCCACTCACGAGGACGACACATATGTCGCCGCAACCGCCGACCACTCGACTCGCGGGGATGGAACAACTCCCAAAAATATTTCAGTAGATATAGTTAAATATACTCAAATGTCCATAAACTCGCCATTTTAAGGCCGAAAGTGCTTCATATTGAAGACTCTCTTCTTGCTGAATCATGATGTTGTTGTTTTGAAATGGTGACGTCATCACCATGGTGACCAACCAGAGTGAGGCATCTTGACTAGTGCCCGTTGAAGGCCTTAAGCAGGCGATAAACTCAAATGGCATCCGAGTCTAAAACATAAAAGTTTAGAATAACAGATTAAGACTGTAAACACTTGTGGGGATTTTGGACTATTTATTAACATGTGCTACAATTGTTTCATCTGTTACAAGTTCATACAGGGCGAAGCCTCTTTGTAATCCATCAACCTTACATCCCTCCCTTTTATCATTATTTAAAAGCATCGTGTAGAATGTATTTTGTCGTAGACCATTGCGTATTTGTTGGACACTTAGTGTAGGCACACATCCTAACATCAAGTACATATTTTTTTAAACACAAACTCGTCTCAGGATATTTTTTTTAAGTAATTTTAGTAATTCATATAACTCATTTTCATAGCTAAATAACAAAATTCATTTACTGCTCAATATGTAATTATGGTGAAAATGCTATGTGTTCCCAAGAATTCATTGCAGCACAATGTGACCAGATCTGTCGGATGTCCTGCCTCCAAGAATATAGGACACGCAGACAAGATGTTATCCATCCAGGGTACATCACCGCAGCAGTCACAATATGCGTGACAGTCACCAAACCCTCAATAAGGTCATAAGTCATGTCCCTGACAGTCAGCCAAATGCTGACCTTCTTCGTAAGTCGTGTCAGTCCACCAACACCGGACCAGCAGCAATGGCTAGGTTCCACTAACACCGGATCACCAGTTACACAACCAGTAACACTACACCACCGCTTAAAGGGGAACTAATGGAAGTTTGTATGTTAATTTCAAAAGTTCAATTAGATGTTAAATAACATATTGGTGTGAAAGGAAATGTCTTAAAGGCTGGTTTGACATCGTTTCAAGCCAATTAAAAGTGCAATTTGCACCAACCGCCGACATGATGCGGGCCGCCATTATTGCACATGGCACCCAAGACAGTGACGTCACTTATGTACACTGCTAGGCCATATATATGCATTCAGCCATATGAATTAATTCATAATCCTGTTGATTACAAGCCGTTTCATTGTTCACTGCAATTATAACAAGAACATACAGCACAACAACATGAAGGGTGTTAATTGCAATTTTTTGGGATATTACAGCATAATTATTGCATTGATTGCAATGAGCTTATTTCAAATGTATGTTGCATTGCTAGAAACATTTAATATAGGCCTACTAGTTTAAAATAAAATATAATATCAAAAACTCATTTTCAACAAAACAATCACAATTAAGAACTGATCCCTGTAGTAAACTTTTTTACTAAATTTGCAATTTGTCTGCCATACTTTAATTTTCATCCCATCATTATTTCTTAGATTTAGATCTTGTTATTTATATATAAATATCTTCTTTTTTTTTTTTTTCATTAAATAATATATATTTTTTTAAATATGAGTTTTTAGGGGACATCCACGTGAGCCTTTTTTTAAATAAGAACTTATTGGATGTCTCCTGACCAAAGGTAATTAGATCATATGTATTTTGACTTTTATTTTATTTATTTTTCTGCTAATAGTTGTTCCTTGCTGCTTTTGTTTGTTTTATTTAACATTGATCTAATAAATTCTTTCTTTCTCTGTCTAATTGCTTTGTCTCAAGTTCAATGGCAATTACTTGACACTCAGTAAGAACTGCTCTGAAAGTGCAATTAACTGTATCTAAACTGTTGCTGACAGTTTCTCACCAGTTGAATAGTACAACAGTGACGTATTTCCGGTCAGTGCAAAACACCAGGAATTTAAAAAATGGCGGCCTCCGTAGTTCACAACAAGAAGCTATACTAATAAATGCAGGATATTTCATTACCAGGGCACATATATATATATACAAGTTATGAATAGCATGGAATTGTTTCTATGGACCCAAGCTAAAATCTGAGAGGTAAAGTGCAAAAGGGGTTAGTTCCCCTTTAAGAAGATCATAAGCCATGTCCCTGCGATCCAGCCAAATGCAGATCTTCTTCGTAAGTCGTGTCTTCAACCAACGCTGAAGCTCCATCGTAAGTCGCTAAGGATAGTCATCCTTAATAAGACGAGTCACACCCACCGCTGAGGAGCCTTCGTAAGACAAGTCACACAGGTAACCAGAGTATCCTGCCAAACGAAGATCAGGACTAGAACATACCGGGACAGCAAGAAGACTGGCCACAAAAGTCATGCATCATGATAGCTAGAAGCTAGAACCATATATGAACACTAGCAAAAGCAATTTGTTGGCATTATGGACCAACAGAGAAAAAGACAATAGAACCTATGAAGGGAATGTCTCCCAGTGTTATATAAATTTAAAAACGGATTTAATTACTAACATGTATGTAGTATACATGTATTTCTGAGGTATTGCATACCGAATCTAAAATTTTATTTATTTTATTATAATTTCAATCAGATGTTTTGACCAACAAAAGGATATCAAGCAACAGAGCAAATAATTATTATATAAGCTTCAAACTTGGAGAAAACTTGTTTCTCTTACTGTAACAATTCTAACAGGTGCTAAAAATAGTGTTTTATGAAGAAGAACGCACAAGATATGAAAAATTCTTGAATCGATGACATTCGCGCGAGCCACTCCAAACATTTTCGCGATGACGTTTTATCATACCAGGGGGCAGTTGTAAGCGATCGCAGCGCCCCTGGCGGCTGAGAAACGCATTACAATTCTCTGACTTCTTTTGCCTCTTTAATTGTTATCTATTGTCCGATTTTGAAAATTTAAAAACCTACAAGGAGTCTAATTAAAAGATTGTAACATGTATAGCTGCACTATCTGTCAAAATGCAATTTGCTAAGACTAATCAAATTGAAAATAAACCTTTCTTATTCAGGGCATACCAAATTTGTGTGTTAACTAATGATTTTATCAGACATTAATTACTACAAATAAATCAAACATTGAGAGAAAATCCGGACTAAAACATTGGAAACACACTGGGTATGTTTACATACTGAGTTTTGATGGCATGAAAAATTTATATTTTAAAATTATTTATTGTAAATTAAGACTAAATTTATTAAATTAGGACTAAATTGTTGTGCAAAAGTGGGCATGTGTAATGGTGAAAACTTTCATGAGACAAGAAGGCAGCATTGGTATATATAATTTTCTGAATGTGCTAAATCTGGAGACACAGTAACTTTAAGTTGTCATAAACATATAATGTAGCTTCGCTCACTCCTGGCATTGACAGCTACATATTATTCATCACATGTTTTTGCAAGATTTAGTGTTTTCACGCTTGTATATATATATATATATATATCACATACAAATGATACAACAACCCTGCCAGGGGGCCTGCCTGCTCCACACCAGCCCAAAGAGGGCAGCACCTGTCAGTTGAATGGCGGGAAATGGGAGTAAAACATCTGTATGTTGTCTGTGATTGCAGTGAACATGGTAGTTACCCTGATTTTTATGACACCATGCTTTGTATCAAGTTTGGAAATACCTTGACCTTCCTGTGGTATCTTTTGCTCCATTGGCACACGTTTGGGTGTACGAGAGCCCTTTGACTGGAACATAGACATGGCGTCACCAAACAATGACCTCGTTTACGAGGTTCATATCACTCACCTGTGTGCCCACTGGGCTGACGCAGTCGGCACCCCTCCAGGGAGCAATTAGTTTTTAAAAAGCGAGGATTAGAGGAAACCTAGTGGGCACCATGGGACCCAATGGGATACCCAAAATGCAGAGAGGAGGCGAGGAGACCCAGTGGGATACCTCATGACCTAGTGGGACCCTCTCTTACTGAGTGAGGAGGCGGGGAGACCCAGTGGGATACCTCATGACCTAGTGGGACCCCCTCTTACAGAGTGAGGAGGTGAGGAGACCCAGTGGGATACCTTGAGCTAGTGGAACCCCCCTCTCACAGATGAGGAGGTGAGGAAGCCCAGTGGGATACCTCATGACCTAGCTGGACCCCCTCTCACAGATGAGGAGGTGAGGAGACCCATTGGGATACCTAAGGACCTAGTGGGACCCCCCCCCCCCCCAGCCCCACCTCACAGAGTAAGGAGGCGAGGAGACCCAGTGGGAAACCTTGAACTAGTGGGAGCCCCTCTTACAGATGAGGAAGTGAGGAAGCCCAGTGGGATACCTCATGACATAGTTGGGACCCCCTCTCACAGATGAGGAGGTGAGGAGACCCAGTGAGATACCTCATGACCTAGTGGGACCCCCTCTTACAGAGTGAGGAGACAAGGAGACCCAGTGGGATACCTCGAGCTAGTGGGGCACCCCTGTCACAATTGAGGAGGTGAGGAAGCCCAGTGGGATACCTCTGGACCTAGTGGGACTCCCCTAACAGAGTGAAGAGGCGAGGAGACCCAGTGGGATACCTTGAGCTAGTGGGAGCCCTTCTTACTGAGTGAGGAGGTGAGGAGACCCAGTGGGATACCCCTAAAGATAGTGGGACCCCCTTGGGATACCTTGAGCTAGTGGGACACCCCTGTCACAATTGAGGAGGTGAGGAAGCCCAGTGGGACACCTCAGGACCTAGTGGGAACCCTCTTACAGAGTGAGGAGGCGAGGAGACCCAGTGGGATACCTTGAGCTAGTGGGAGCCCTTCTTACTGAGTGAGGAGGTGAGGAGACCCAGTGGGATACCCCTTAAGATAATGGGACCCCCTTGGGATACCTTGAGCTAGTGGGAGCCCTTCTTACTGAGTGAGGAGGTGAGGAAGCCCAGTGGGATACCTCATGTCCTAGTGGGCCCCCCTTACAGAGTGAGGAGGCAAGGAGACCCAATGGGATACCTTTAAGGTAGTGGGACACCCCTCTCACAGATGAAGAGGTGAGGAGACCCAGTGGGATACCCTAAGCTGCTCAGACCTAGTGGGACGCAGAGTGAGGAGGCGAGGAGACCCAATGGGATACCCCTAAGGTAGTGGGACCCCCTCTCACAGATGAGGAGGTGAGGAGACCCAGTGGGATACCTCATGACCTAGTGGGACTCTTACAAAGTGAGGAGGCGAGGAGACCCAGTGGGCTACCCCTAAGGTAGTGGGATCCCCTCTTACAGATGAGGAGGTGAGGAGACCCAGTGGGATACCCTAAGCTGCTTAGACCTAGTTGGACCCAGAGTGAGGAGGCGAGGAGACCCAATGGGATACCCCTAAGGTAGTGGGACCCCCTCTCACAGATGAGGAGGCGAGGAGACCCAGTTGGATACCTCATGACCTAGTGGGACCCCCTCTTGCAGAGTGAGGAGGCGAAGAAACCCAGTGGGCTACCACCCCTAAGGTAGTGGGACCCACTCTCACAGATGAGGAGGCAAGGAGACCCAGTGGGATACCTCATGACCTAGTGGGACACCCTCTCACAGATGAGGCGAGGAGACCCAATGGGATACCCCTAAGGTAGAGGGACCCCCCTCTCACAGATGAGGAGGCGAGGAAACCCAGTGGGCTACCCCTACAGGTAGTGGGGACCCCCTCTCACAGATGAGGAGGGGAGGAGACCCAATGGGATACCCCTAAAGGTAATGGGACCGGCCCTCTTAGAGTGAGGAGGCGAGAAGACCCAATGGGAAGCTATATAGTGGGTCCCCTCTTACAGAGTGAGGAAGCGAGGAGACCCCAATAGACAAGGTACAGCATAGCCGTTTGCTGGCAAATTTCATCATTGAATGCACTCCACTAGATCAGGAATGTTTGGCTGCCCAGGAGTAGGCCTCACCTTTAAAATTGTTGCACACTTTAGAGGAACCCCCCCCCCCCCCCCCCATGGACATCGTATTATTCTCCATTGGCAATAAAGTGCAATAGTGGATTTTCACAGAAGGTGCTCTGTATTTCCACCAGGCTAAATCAGAATACTGCAATTCTATTAGCTGAAAAAGTTCCCACCCTTGGCTGTGATTGGCTGAAGCAAAGTGCATCCTAACAGCAGTACTGTTAGTGCATTTCAATGTATATTTGACACTTAATAATTTAGATGATGTTTGTTATATTCTGAGAAAGTTATATTTATGGAATCAGTTAGTTATTACCTAAGATAACTTACTGCTTTGCTGAACATTCCATTCAATGATTGCAAAATCTCTTTTCACAGGCTTGCATTTGCTGCTTAATGCCTGTGCTCATTTTCACTGGATATGACAGTCAAAACAGAACAGGTACAAACAGTTGAAATATTTAATTCATCTTAAAAACACTCAGTAGTGGCTCACAGGCCACAATAAAAACAGTAAAACAAGCCGTTTCCCTGTCTGGTCCTGCACTTTGTAATAATAATCTCCTACAGAAATTAGACTATTTAGCTCACACTTTAAAAATGACTAAAGACCAAATTATTCACAATTGCATATTAGTGTATACATGAATATGTCCATTTATATTGTTTATACTCTATTTTGCATTTTATCATTGTTTTTAAAATTTTAATTATTTCCATTGTATAAATTTAACATAAGTTTTTAATGCTGTATCACTGAAAATGGCACTATAGAGAATTTCTTTTTATTTGATTTTGCTCAAAATCAAATAAAGATTAAAATTTAACAATAAAAACAACAACTATCATTAGTATTATTTTAAATAAAATAATAATTATAACTCTTCTCAAAATGATAAATTTGTCACATCAATTCTAGTGACGTCTTTTCATGTGAAAAGATGTAACATAAATAATGAGCAGTATTCCTACAGTTACCAACATTACCGCTGTGACATTACTTGCCTGATGCACAAAACTGATAAAAAGATGCCGATCGTAGGTTACACTAGAGTTCACTAGAATAACTTTTTTAATAATGGTTGAGAGTCATTTCATATATAAGCAACTGGTTGCACTCGTTATGTTAGAAATGTAAATGTCACCACAAAGGTGATGTTGCTAATTGTAATACTATTTACATCATGTTACTCTAAACATTGGACTGTTCAATCAATTTCTAGTTACACTTAAACCAACATTTCTTATGTACCAGAAAATATTATTTGTAATATACATATTCATAATATATGGCTAGGAATATGAAACACTGCAAGCCTCCCTTATAATTCACAATGCTGAATTTAGCCTGTTTTTCCTATGTCACATGTGAAAAAAGCATTTCTGCTTGTAAAACCATGTATTTGGATCATCTTGCTATGTATGTTACCAGAGAATCATCCAACCAACTTTGACAATCTGCACGTAACAGTTGTCCCCACCTAGTTTTCAAACAGTGAATGTGCAACCAAAATACAAGTTATTGACATGATAATTGGTTTGCACAATCCTATTTTGAAGCCATTTCTGCATATCCAAAAGATTTTTTCAAAATGTCAAAACAAGCAGACTTATGGTTTGTCAACATGGTGCGCGTTACGTGGACAACTATTTGTTCTCTATCACTTCAAAAGATAACCAACCAATTACCCTGTAGATCCACAGTTACCCAAAAGTATATATGCAGAAACACTGTTGTTAATGCTATAAAATGATATTTTAACATGATATATATATAAATAAATACTGAATTCTTCCTGAGAATGCCTGTCGTAATATTCACTGCTGAATGATAGATTTGTAACACTGATATTTGGATTGTTGGAAAGTTATCGCAATAAACATTCTTTTGTAGGTGATCAGATAAAAGCAAGAAAATTTAGAAAGGCCTTAATATGCACAAGAAAATGACACAATTCTTTTGCAGATAACTTTTTGCCAGACAAAAAAGCAAACAGTAAAGTGCTGGATTTACTAATTGTCTGTTGAAAATGTAACAGGCAGATGTCACATAAGTGTGCCTGTGATAGGAATTTATTTGCAGTTAGAAGTAAATTTACTAATTTAGCAGACTACTATTAAAGCTGAAACAAGTGTTTGTGCCCAGCCAATGTATTTTATTGAATAGGCACACTGTCATCAGTCCACATGTTAGAGAGTTGTCCACGTGCAAATATAGTTTCTGGTATAAAACATTTTTTAGGTTAAGTGTAATTAGAAATTGATAGAACAGTCCAATGTTTTAATGTACAATGATGTAAAGAGTATAACAATTAGCATCATCAACATCAGTTGCCTATATATGAAATGACTCTCAACAGTTAAAAAAATTATTGTAGTGAACTCTAGTGTAACCTGCGATCGTCATCTTTTTGTCAGTTTTGTGCATCAGTAATTTCGCTAACAATAGGAATACTGCTCATTATTCATGTTACGTCTTTTCACATGAAAAGACGTCACATGAATTGATGTGACAAATTTATCATTTTGAGAAGAGTTATAATTATTTGGTCAATCCATATGAATTCACCGAAATTCAGACAAACTTCCCAGGTCAAAAAATTCTGCAAAAAAATACCAGTTGTAGTACTATATAATTAATGAAAAAATCCAAATTTTCAGGTCTCCAGTGTCAAAAGTTTAGAAGATACAGCAATTTGAAGTTTTGTTGATTTTTTGCGGAAAAGCACAATGACATGAATATCCAAGTTAAGACGTCCATATCTCTCTTATTTTTCATAATGTAGGCATCAAATGTTGTACCTAGAGTGAAGAAGTTGTATTGAAACCATGTATGCTGTTACATCAAGGCTATTGGCGATATTTTTCAAACTGTAATGCTCTGAAAAAGGGCGTAAATAGAAAAAGTTACAAAACTAGACTTTATATTTTGCAGGGCTGTGTGGAATCTATGCCAGAATAAGAGCTCATATTTGTTTTGCTTGCTTCTTATGGTCCACCTGCACGTATATGAATGGCCAAAACCACCTTATTTGCAAAAAGATGGAAGCCGGAGCAGTAATATACAATTGTGAAAAAACCCTTTATTCTAATGTGATTTTGACCAACAAGAGAGTTCACAATCACTTCCTTTTTTTTCCCCAATATCACACACATCTAGTGGTCCTCTGGTTAAAATATCATTGTGGTGGTCAGATTCCTTCATATTTTTTGGAATTTTTTAAAATTCGATCTTTATATATTTAAAAAAAATAAATAGTCTTTTTTGATTTCTTAATATTTGCATAAAGTTTTGAACAGTTGAATTTATCTCTTCATTTGATAAACATGCTTTAACATTTATGATGCTATATTGATTACATAATCATCACTAGGTCATGAGGCATCCTACTGGGTCTCCTTGCCTCCTCATCTGTGAGGGGGGTCTCACTAGGTCATGAGGTATCCCATTTGGCTTCCTCGCCTCCTCATCTGTGAGAGGGGGGGGGGGGGATCTTACTAGCTCAAGGTATCCCACTGGGTCTCCTTGCCTCCTCACTCTGTAAGAGGGGGTCCCACTAGGTCATGAGGTATCTCACTGGGTCTGCTCACCTCCTCATCTGTGAGAGGGGTCCCATTATCTTTAGGGGTATCCCACTGGGTCTTCTCACCTCCTCACTCAGTAAGCGGCACTCCCACTAACTCAAGGTATCCCACTGGGTCTCCTCACCTCCACACTCTGTAAGAGGGGGGTCCCACTAGGTCATGAGGTATCCCACTGGGCTTCCTCACTTGCTCATCTGTGATAGGGGCTCCCACTAGTTCAAGGTATCCCACTGGGTCTCCTCTCCTCCTCACTGTGTGAGGTGGGGGGGGGGTGGGGTCCCACTAGGTCCTAAGGTATCCCACTGGGTCTCATCACCTCCTCATCTGTGAGAGGGGGTCCAGCTAGGTCATGAGGTATCCCACTGGGCTTCCTCACTTCCTCATCTGTGAGAGGGACTCCCACTAGTTCAAGGTATCCCACTGGGTCTTCTCGCCTCCTCACTCTGTAAGAGGGGGTCCCACTAGGTCATGAGGTATCCCACTGGGTCTTCTCGCCTCCTCACTCTGTAAGAGGGGGTCCCACTAGGTCATGAGGTATCCCATTGGGTCTCCTCGCCACCTCATCTGTGAGAGGGGTCCAATTATCTTTAGGGGTAACTGGGTCTTCTCACCTCCTCACTCAGTAAGAAGCACTCCCACTAACTCAAGGTATCCCACTGGGTCTCCTCAACTCCACACTCTGTAAGAGGGAGGTCCCACTAGGTCATGAGGTATCCCACTGGGCTTCCTCAATTCCTCATCTGTGATAGGGGCTCCCACTAGTTCAAGGTATCCCACTGGGTCTCCTCTCCTCCTCACTGTGTGAGGTGGGGGGTGGGGTCCAACTAGGTCCTAAGGTATCCCACTGGGTCTCATCACCTCCTCATCTGTTAGAGGGGGTCCAGCTAGGTCATGAGGTATCCCACTGGGCTTCCTCACTTCCTCATCTGTGAGAGGGACTCCCACTAGTTCAAGCCCAGTGGGCATTCTGACGTTATGATAACGTTGTATTTGCTTCAGCTTTGGTCATGACTGACTTTGACTTAAATATAACGTCTATGTGACGTTAGAATATGACCTCAAACTGAAGTCAGATTCTGACGTTACACTGACGTTGTTTTATGGTTAGTTCATTGACTGACCACTCCTCAACGTCATACTGACGTCAGATTTCAACCCATATCCAACGTCAGAAATATAACTTCAGATTAATGTCTATGTGAAGTCAAAATCTGACTTCCAACTGAAGTTAAAATCCAACGTCTATCTGAGGTTTTATTCTAGTCAGTCATTGACTGACCCTTTTCTAACATCTACTTGATGTCAGATTTTAACTTCAACACAGCATCAGCATTTTAATTTCATAATTAATTAAACATCAGATATACCACATGTGAAATTAATTACTTGTGATTACTTTACAGGGGTTGAAACGAACACAATGTGTTCACATACAAGACAGAAACATGTCAATGATTAGCTCACATAATTATTATATCTCTCATTATGGAATGCATGATTACAGAATTAGCTAGGAAACTATCCTAAAATACAGGACAACATATTAAAAGACTCACAGACCTGTGCTATTTGAGCCAGAGGCGAAAGGTACAAAGCAATGTATTGTTTTTAATTTTTACTTTAATCAATATTTAAAGATCAACTATCCACACATGTGCATGCTATTTTTAAATGTACTATATTATATCTCAATTAATAAACAAATAAAATATTGGTCAACAAAATTTAATATAGAAAATAATTATAATGTTTTAATTAATCTTGAGATCTGCCACAGATTTTCCTGATTGTCTCATTACATTACAATACAAGAAATTATATTAATGGGTTCACATATACAGGATTAGCTCGTGTTAAACTCTGTGGGTGCACATGTGTCAAAGATTTAGGCCTTTGAAGCAGGATACAAATTCCAGAAGGGCCAAGTTTTATTATCCATGTGACCACTGCATGCATTCTTCCCGCGCATTTCAACGGGACTTAGCATGGAACTGCATGAGAACCAGCTTCTGAGACAGAGAATCACACTTTTCCTTTTGATCCATTAAGAAACGGTAAGACTTTTTTAATATCAAATCGTTAGATTTTATATCTTTGAAGTAGGCCTATATGATATCATATGCTATATATAATGAGTGAATAATATAGATATAGCATTGCCCATTTAGCTTCATTTATAGATCTATGTACATATGTTTCAGTTAGCACATGAGTACACATTTAATTAGGCCTATTTCTACAAACCATGGAGCTCTGGTGTCTCCATGTAGAAACAAATCAAGAATAGTTAGTATTATACAGATGTTATTTCCTTATTTATTTGTGATATTGAAGTTTTTTTTAAGTGCACCAATAATAACTATGCTTTGTTGGTCTAATTGTCAATGCATTTAAATTGGGCCTATTTGTACATTTCGTATCTATAAAACATTGGTATATACATATATATGTATATCTAAGAAAGCATAATTTAACAGGGTATCTAAAAAAAATGACAATAAGTATTAGTTGTCTGGCACACTATACTGTAAAACAGTTGGATTATGTCACTCACACAACACACATTGCAGCAGACCAACAGCTTGACCTTTTAGGCAATAAATTTCTCTTGCAGCTAGGGGTCTAAAGTTGGGGTGGCAAACACATGTGTGGGAGTGGAGGGTGTTTAATGAACATGTGTAAATTTCTTTGCATATTGCCAGGTACATGTCTTTTTGTCGACACATATGTCTTTATTAAATTAACTAATTTTGGTTTCAGATGCGATCTAACAGTCTCAGCCGAACTCCACTGAGTCCAAAATCATTGAGGAGATTGGAAAATGCTTGAAAAATTTAAATATGCTCCATATAGAAAACAGAAGTGATGTATATTTTGTTAGAAGCATTAAATATTATGTTATGTTTACGAATAAATGATTTCAACTTGTACTTACATGTTGTGGTTTGTTTCAGAAATTCTTTGGAATCTTTTGTTAATACAGTGAGGCCACACTTATTCTGGATGAATGCATGGTCATTGAGGCCATGCAGAACCAAACCTGAGAAGTACATTTTCTGCTTCAGAAGTTTAAGAAGGATACCACATTCATCTGAACATTTTAGGCCCTGACAAAGGTGTCCATGTAACTGTAGCCTCACTGTATATGGCGGGATTCTAATCACATTTCAACCAAAAAATGCAACAGGGGCATGCTTGTACACCTGGGGTTAAATTGGGGTCAGGAACTGATGTTGATTTGGGGTTAGAATCTGACATCACTATGGGTCAGAATCTGACGTTAATCTGGGGTCAGAATCTGACGTTAAGGGGGTTTCACACATAGCCGGATCAAACGCCGGAGCGTCCCGGAGTAACATTTTATTACCTCCGGGGGGGGGGGGGGTTCCGGGATCAAAGAGCTGTTAAATGTCAACAAAAAATAAATGTTTGGCGATGTGTACACGATGTCAATACGGTCTCAACAAGAAGCAACACGGCGCTAACACGACTGTCCCGTTTAGAGTGAGGAGTGAACCGGATTTTCACGGTGCCTTCGCGGATATCACCGGTCTTTACACCGTGTTCATTCGTGTGGATCCGTTGTGGCTCCTTGTACTCTCCGGCGTTAATGGCGGCGAAATATTCATGCCCGGTTGACGCCGGATGTAGCCGGAGACATGTCGGAGTCAATACGGAGATCGGCGGAGTCTACTGGGCGTCTACACGGGTCTACACGGGTCTACACGGGTCTACACGGATCTACACGGATCTACACGGATTAAATTACTCCGGGAACTCCGGCATGAAAAATTAAACATGTTTAATTTTTTCCTCCGGAGTCCCAAGGTGCTCCCGGAGCGCCCCGGACAATGACGGACAATGCCGGACAATCCCGGACATGAACACGATGTCTATACGGCTTTCCCCGGAGTATGCGGGAGTATTCCGGAGTTGACCTCCGGGACGCTCCGGCGTCTGATCCGGCTATGTGTGAAACCCCCTTTAGTCTGGGGTCAGAATCTGAGGTTACAAGGTTTTGCAAATCCAACCAAAATACAACGTTAGGATAACGTCAGATTATGACTTCAGTTTAACGTTGTATTAACGTCAGATGCCCACTGGGAGGTATCCCACTGGGTCTCCTCGCCTCCTCACTCTGTAAGAGGGGATCCCACTAGGTCCTAAGGTATCCCACTGGGTCTCCTCACCTCCTCATCTGTGAGAAGGGGTCCAGCTAGGTCATGAGGTATCCCATTGGGCTTCCTCACCTCCTCATCTGTTAGAGGGGGCTCCCACTAGCTCAAGGTATCCCACTGGGTCTCCTCGCCTCCTCACTCTGTAAGGGGGACCCACTAGGTCATAGGTATCCCACTGGGCATATGGATGTCCCACTGGGTTTCCTCTCCCCACTCAGGGCCCATTGGGTCGTCCTCTTTTGCCCACGTGTACTAAATTTCCCACTGGGTCATCTCTGTGCTCTCATTTTCTGGCAATTACTGAAAACTGACTGCTCCCTGTAGGGGTGCCGGCTAGGTCGACCTGGTGGGCACCTGGGAATCCCACCATTCATTCTGGTGAGGTTTACTTAGGTGTCGTTTGCGGTAAGAAGAAGTGCCAGGATGTACTCCCAAAAAGTAATCAGTGCTGCCACCAGTGTTGATTTCAACTAGTAGTTGGCGTCCTCTAGTGTTAATTGTGTAGTGGCATGTGCTGCCATCTATAGCTAAGTGATTCCAAACTATAAAATCGGCATATAGAGAACGTCAGTTCTGAGAGAGAAATGTATGAAAAATATACGTATAAGTATATCTCTCATACTTATGGTAATTATGCATGACATATTTCGATATTTTTATAAAATCAACTTTACAAGTACAACCAACCTTTTTGTTCTGGAGGCCGTTTTGGTTTGGCCTTTTGGGAGATAGGCCATTTTTTATAGCGGACGATTTGACTTCATCACGTGATTCGTGTTCAGAATAAACATGGCGAGGAAAGTGCGTCTCCGTGAACATGGCATGTTTATTGCGATATTTCTATGTTTGTGTTCGCTGACAGGAGCTCTACGCTATGGATCTAGATCAAAGACACTTCATACTCATAAAGCAAGTGAAAATGAGTACATGGGGAAGTCTGTGAGAATCGTAAATGGCGGAGAAATAGACAGTCTGTCCCACCGCAGATTTCGTAGAGACGCCCCCCATACTGATGTGTCATACACAGCGGTGAGTTTTCGGGGAAGTTTTTGTGTGTATATTTCCTCTGCAGGGTTAAAAATACGACATTCTGGTATATGTATTGTGTAGATATCTGTATGGAATTAATTTAGGGTCAGCCAATGCATTCCAAAATAAAATGCATTGGTTGACACTGACAGATGTCTATTTTTGACAGTTGTCAATTTGACAAACTTGTTTGAATCTTGATTTTAATAATTTTATGAATATGACAAATGTTGTACAACACTCTACCAAAGCAAATTAATGCTTATATATAGCAAAAGCACAATACACTATATAATGTTTTATTGACGTTTTCCAATCATGGTAAGATACATTCGTTACACAATAAACAAATACTACACATTTAACAACTACAATTTTAACAATACATGCAATTTCAAGTATTAGAACAAGCAATTTCAAGTATAAGTACAAGCACAATTAAATTAATGATTATTAAATAAGTAACTATGTGATTAAGTTATAGTTTCTGGTCCCAGTTAATCGAGGTAATAATAGTAATAAATAGCAAATTTTAATACTGGTTGTGAACAGGAGAAGGTCAGTTTAAAAATAATAGCATAACATGAAATATATACATGATCAGAAAATTGATGAATATATATACACACAATGAATACAAAAAAATGTCTAGGGTTAACAAAGGTTAGTTATTGTGCTACATGCAGCCAAAGATGCAAATGCTTGCAAGTGGAATTTGTCTGTGTTATAACTGATGTAGCTGAAGGGCGGGTATTATCGACACTTAAATTAGTTTGTTAACAAAATTGTTAACATTCTAATGTGAGTGTCGATAATACCCGCCCTGTCAAAAATACCCTCCATTACCAGTGTTCGAAATAAGGTGTTCTGGAGTGGTTGTCCTGGAGTGGTTGTCCACCGGACAGCTGGGCCAAAATTTCTGGTTGTCAGCTCAGATTTTCAGTTGTCCGAAAAAAAAAAAAAAAAACAACTGTCAGTTGTCCTACGGAAACACCGTGGTTAAAAATGGTTGTCCGGCTGACAATTTTGTTGCCCCGGACAACCGGAAACCCCTTATTTCGAACACTGGTTACAGTAAACAAATTTAAACTGTACCTTTTATGGTTCAGTGAACAATATTTCAGAGGCATACGAAGGAATGTTAAACGAAAACAAAATACACCACTAGCACAATTTTCAATATTTAGCATGACTATATATATTCATGATGATAATATATATAACCCCGCCCCGGTGTCTTTGGTCCGTCATAATTTATGGCTTTAGCCTTAAAATTAGAACTAATTCAGCAGTGTCCCAATGATCTGTCGGATCGCACATGTAGATGATTCTTCAAAACATGTATGCGGAGTGTAGTGCTCAGTGTTCAAGACTCGTCAATTTTAGTACTGGTCCACATGGACCAGTAAGTCCAACAAGGTGTTGGTCCGTTCACATTGTTACTGGTCCATAACTAAGCGAAACCCCTATTTTGATGAAAATTACAATTCCAGGTATAATATTGCCTGGTATTTTTCTACCTGCCTAATGATAGTTAACAAAATAAGAGACTTTCAACCGTTCTTGCACGTGATCGGTTAATTAGCGCCGGTGTTCAGCGAATCAGAGAAGAGCTTACATATGCGTGACCTTGACCTATCCAGCATGTCTGACGGCAATCAACTTAGAAGAATTTAACTTAAAAAACAAAAAATTGATGTTGTATACATGCGAAAATCCTTAATCGACAATACGGACCAGTAACTGGAATAAATAAGTCGCACAGCTAAGTGTAAAAGTCATGTGGGCGAGCGGGCGAGTGTCAAATACGAACACTGCTGTGTCTGACAAACTTAGCCTTAAGATGGTAGAAATCTTAAGAAAAATTTACAATTCAAATCCTATGCTATGGGAATTAAGCATATCCCTGTGTTTGATATTAAATGCCCTGGCCTCGGCCCTATTATATAATAGCTAACCTAATTGAAATCATGAAAATAAATCAAGCATGCATGGATATATACATATATAAACTTTCATTGACGAATCCTAATCAAAAAGATGCATGTGTCGAGTTAAAAGTAACTTAAAACATCAAAAACATCGAGTATGTACAATAGAAAAAGGGTAAAGAAAAGTGAAGAAAGCAATGCAAGAATGATACAATATGAAGTTATAATATGTATACACAATGAATATTTTAATATGCACCATAATGTACAAATCACATGTTGGAATAATACTGATTGTTAAATAGCTATGTATGTATAGTCTAAAAAATTGTGCAAAGCTGACCGAAAAGGGAAGGTAAAAAAGAACAAGAATTTAAGTAAATGACGCTAAAAAAACCCCATGCTATGGCAAGCTCACTTGCCAGCCAAGGAGCGCGCTGAATTGCCCAGATGCTTGCGCCATCTCGTAGGAACTCCCTGAACTACAGGGAGTGAGACAGGATACTCTAATGTCTCTACACATAAATACACAACAAACTGAGTCACTAAATAGTTCGATAATTTAAAATAATCATCTCATATAATATAAACAAATGTACAATATAATGGAAAAAATAAAACACAAGAAGCAGCACAAGTCACCGTACATTGATAATAAAGCACAAGACATAGCACCGACCACAAAAGCCATACAACACAGACATGTATATATACACACAAGTACACAAGAATTATTATATATATATACAGACATGCACACACAAGCAGTGACGTTCAGAGGGCCACTCGTCGCCCAGGACCAGAGATCATAGTCTCTTATCATGTAAATTTGGAGAAAAATAATAATATTAACATAAAATTTATCATTTATTTATTTTCAAGGAAACTCTGAGAAACTGGCCTAGTGGAATTGGCTTTCTTCACTCATAGCCGTGAAGGCGTTTATTTGTTCAAATGCTACCTTGATAAGGGGCACTCGTTTCTTTCCATTTAGGATAGATCATTAAAGTGTAATTCATCTTCTACAAGTTGCAGGTTACATTTATCACCACATATACGTTCTTCAGGGGGGACATAAGGACATTTATGCCTACCGAATTCTATATTCAAGTTATGTGAGCTTAGCCTGAATCTGGCAATGTTACAGTAAAGTAATTTTGGTAAACCTAGGTAAGGTTCTTAGTTTGGGGTATTTATGTGTGTCATTGATTTCAGCAAAAAGGTAAAACTGGGCTTTACTGTAGAGCATTGTTGGAACCTTGTCTATGTTTTCCAATTCATTTATGTTGTTATCTTGTATAATTTTCATAAGCCTACTATACCAGCACAATCATCCCAAAGTTTTGAATTGGTTTTGAACGTCATAGCAGTTTTTCACCATAAGTGGGCAAATGTTGGAATTAAGTCTCTGTAAATATTTGATAGCTGATACATGTTGTCTTAACTATCAGAGGATATCTTCCAGTATCAGCTAAAATTCCTACTGTTGAGGTTTGGTTTCTAACACCTAGAATATTTTTCAAGAACTTTAACTGGATCTTTTCTACCTCATCTATCTTTTTATAACTAAACCACATATATGGCGGTCTGAACATTTGCGGCACTGCCGTTCACATTTATTCTTGGTTTTTTAGTCAGATTACGATCATCTCAAACGAGTGCCTGGAAACATACATTTGATTTATTGATTTGGCTTGTAATGCATTTTTTATGAATACGATTATCCGTCATCAATTTTTTGGTTACGGTACAGGGTGCAGCCTAAAAACTTGCACCAGGCATCTCCTCTTTTGAGATAGCTCTAGGTGACTCAGATGCTTGTGAAGTCTTTTAAAGTTTTGCCACATTTAGTCAGGGGTACAAGCAATTTGTCATTGTGATATATCTTATAATGTCATACAATATGAGTGTCTGAATTATTGAGAGTGCATGCATGCTGCATGGCTTGTTCTGAGTGACACATATCACAGAAGTCAAATTTCTGTCTGATTGCATGTTGTCTCTAGTTGCAGAAAAGTTTAAAAATTAGAGATTTCCTAGTTACTACACCTCTGAAACCACAGAAAATATAATATTTGCACAGAATACTCCTGCAATGTTTTTTATACGCGCATATGATATATATATTATGGTATTAGATGATAAGAAGGTTGGTTCCACTTTTGATCCAGCGTAAGGTCATAAAATTTAAACGGAGAAATATAATGGCATTCCAGAGAGACTATTTCAATCCCCAGCTAATCTGGAAATAATCTCATGATTTTCAGAAGGATGGGCCAGTTAATTACACAGAACAGACAGAAAATTGACCTGAACCCAAAATGGCACGCTCCGCCTCAAAGGTGTCAATGCTCTACCTTCTTATTATAAATGAATCTATTTGCCCTATTTTTGGTGGCAAAGGTCAAGAAAGGTGTCTGTAACACATCTGTATGATCAGCGACATAATCTAATGCTTGTTTTGCAAAGGCCGAGGTGAAAATGACCCGAAGGTGTGATAAATGTGCATGTATATACATGCTATATCTAGATCCATATTACCCAGGGATCAGGTTGGACCGCGCATTTGCGATATTTGCGCATTGTTTTCTCAATTATCCCACTAGATCATGTCATAATGGGCAAAAATCGCGCAAAGTTTGCCCAAAACATTGAAATATTGACAACTGTTTTCATGCTTGAATGCAGTGACCACGTTCACAACAGTCAAGTAAGCTGAGTTCTGATTGGCTGATTAATGAGAGCAGAGCCATTTCTGGCCAATCAGAGTCCTCCTTTCATCCACCACTTGTTTAGTCTGACTTCATTTATGAGACTCAATCCACGTGGTGCTCTCAAGCAGAACACAATCAGCAAAAAAATGGAAGGCAATGCACGCAAGAAAATCACTGATTTCTTTGGCCATGCTGACAATAAAAAAATCCCATCACAACTGGAAAAATCCCACTCTCATTCTTGGTAATGGGATATTTCTCCCACCTGAAATTGGTTCCAGCCTGATCCCTGATTACCTATAATTATTGAGGAAACAAAAAAATGTATTCATAAAGATAACTAAGGACTATTATTACTTACGTGTGTATGATTGCAGCTGCATATATATACGATCTCGGTCAATTGAGGTAATAACAAAAGAGGTAGCAGTAGCTGCTGGTGCAAGTTTATATGCCACACCCCTGGGATCTCTCCCAACTTTGAAAATGATTAGCCACGGTTGGATAGAATGTACAGTAAATTGTCATCTGAAAATTAGCCACAAATAATCATTGATAGTCAAGTACACAATTAGATTAGCCACATGGCTATTGGATTAGCATAATGCTACGCGGCTACTACTAGCGAGAACCCTAGCACCCTGTAAATCCCACATTTCATTTATCATGTTTGGCATGTATAATATATATATATAATATTGAATACATACTTGCGGTGTCTAATCAGGAAGTTATAATATCATCATATTGAAAAGTTTGCTAGGGGTGTATTTTGTTTTTAATGGTTTTGCAGAAATTCAGCACCATTTACCATTGGCCGTCAGCCAATTTTATAAGGAAAAGTCTCTGAGAGATCTGCGAGTTCACCCAACATTCTTTTGTACAATATTTTGCCTCTGAAATTTTGTTCACAGTTTAATTTTTTATATGATAAGTTGATAAAGATAAGGATCAAGCTCTAGATATATGCGTGATTCATTCATATGTGTAATATAAAAAAGAAAACTGCATAATTGTGTATAACATAACATAAAATGTGTTAGCCCTATCGGATATGATAGACCCTAAAAAACTGGTTTGTTTCGTATATATATACTAGAGAATCTTTTTTATCTAATGTTGGTGCTAGTAATCAGGTAAATACCCTGCCAGGTATATATGATATGTAAAAAATTGCGCTCAGAACCTATATTATTCGTAAATTAAGGCTTTTTATTTTGACTCGTGTCAGGTTAAAGTATTACCACGTGAATATTGGTGCTTGGTATTACTGATATTTATAGCACTCATTGTAGTTTAAGGATGAAATAAATTCATCCTATTTCATCCTCCGACATGTAACTATTATGGTGCAATGTTATAAATAGATTAATTAGTAGTTATCACACCGTGCAAATGACACGTGTTTAATTTTGTTATGTTCGGTTGTCGATAAAAATATCGCTCAATATCCTTGTTTTATAGTATACTTAGTTCCATAACATAGTCTGACATATTAGGCTGACTGAAAAAAATTTTTGTTTCCGAATATTTTGTTTGAAAAAAGTTTGGTCTGTAGGTCAGGGAGTCCTAGAAACTCAATTTCAGACTTCTACATGCAATAGCAGTAAAGAAATGAGTGTGCATATTTAAACGAAAATGCATTTGCGAAAAAACTTAAACATTTAATTAAATTTTGAAGGGCTGTATTTCAAAAACGGTTGCAGATATGGACCTAAAATTTGAGATTTGCCTATTATTTAGGTAGATGTCCACCTCTGAATTTTGTCGAACAATTCTGAGAGGGTGACCCGGGAAATTCCTGAAAAATTGGTTGATTTCATATGGAATGACCCTGCTTGGTGTTACTGAACCCTAACCCTAACCAAAAAAATGAGTTAAACTAACTTCAGGTCAGGCCTTGCGAAGCCAGGTTGGTCGCATTTTTCAGTCAGCCTTACTTATTCATGAACTCAAGGTGCGGTTGTGCTATAAATGTATGTATTATTTATATTTCAGGCCGAGCTGAATGACTCCAACTACCAGATGATAATACACTGGGCAGGAAAGTACAGTGACGTCATCGTAGCAATTACAAGAGACATTGTCCCGACCAATACATCCAACACCAGCCTCTATATCTCGACCGATTACGGGACGAAATTTACTAAAAAGGAGCTGAAATTCAACAGGACCACACCTGCCATCTTGGATCGGTTTTACAACAGTCCTGTCTTCAATAGTCATGTAAGTTGATTGTATCGTCAGAATTAAAAGCAATGATATGTTAAAGGAGCAAGCTTTGAGTAAGTCAAATTCAAATTGACCATCTAATTCAATTCAATTTAAGTTAGCCGAAGTTTCGACTTCCGCAAAGACATGCTTTATAATACAAAAAGGTCTGCATTTATCAACATTAGTGTGGGATGAAATAAATTTAACTTATAAATCCTTCACTGTACAGCAGCATTCAGTCTGAGCGACATTTTACAAACCTTTACATTTTCATAGATAAATTAAAGATTTTACTTTTTGCTTCGACTTTGTTACTGCAATTCGACTTAGGTGAGGAATAATGCTGTATTATACAGTATACTTCTTAATTGGGACTTACGATCTGTTCGAGTTATGCAGAAATTTGACTGATACTATCAACTAATTAATGCAGTTTTTTTTAATATAATAAATAAGGAATTTAAATGTTTTCATTAATTTCGTTGAGTTGTGCAAAGATTACTAAAGTTAGGCAAATTCGACTTATGCAGTTTACTGTACATTGACATTGCTTTTCAAGTAAATATAGTTTCTGTCGGTCTTGGCCCTTGGGAGTCCATTTAAAAACAAATAAGTATAATAAAGTGTTTGTGTTCAAAAAATGATAGACATTTTTTTTTAGACATTTTATTATTCACCAACACTCAAGTACATTAATTTACAAGTATACGTGACAAAAAGCATGTATAAAAATAACATATAATGTGTTGGAAGGGGATACATCCGAGTATTTACAAAATACCATTACCCAAGGGTGGATGTATCCCCTTTTATATTTTATATTTAGAATTTATTATTAATAAAGTAACAAAAATAGAGAAAAAATAAAAAAATAAATAAAAAATTAAATAAAAAAACAGTACAACACAAGTATGTGTCATAACGCATTGCAAAATAATACAAATTACAATTTAATTACAACTTTAATTAATTACAATTGTACTTGACAAAACATTAAGTAAATAATTTAATATTGTTCTTACTTTTGATATTGATGGGCAAGTGTATTTGGAGTTGTTACTTGTGAATAAATGGAGTATTGGATAATTTGGATCCAGCAAAGTTTTAGTCAGTCTGGGAAAAAAAAAGTTTCTTCAAAGTTGACATTAAAAGGTGGTGGATGTCTGTAAGGATAATGGGGAAACCTTAGAGCTTTTAAATATAGCTCTCAAACTGCCTTGAGTACTGCTAGATCTTAGAGTCATGAGATTATTGAATTCTTTTAAACAGATCCAACGTCATTTGACCATTGGATTCCCTGTGTGTAGTGTGCAGTTTAGCTATGTAAAAAATTGATTTAATTATTTATTTATTCAAGATACATTCCACGCTACATTTGCTACTGTGACTAATTTCTGTTGGTCTTCTGACAATAAATATATACGGATCGAGAAAATCTTTCATGGTGGTATATTGCGGGAAACTTTTGTATTTTGTAATATTTTTATATTGAAAGGTACTAGGCAAGGGGGGAGGAGGTTTAAACCCTGTAACCCTTCCCCTCCCCCCCCCCCTAAATCCGCAACTGATATATTTATCTATCTAACGAGGTAATGGGCTTCGCAAAATCTCGTCATAATGACCATAGTTTAGTGGTTTTTGTTTCCCAGCGTAAAAAAAAAACCTTGCAGCTTTATGACTGTTCATTATTTCACTCCACTGACATTATTCATCGATAGGTCTATATGGTACAATCATGCGCTAATGTGTCATATGAATGATAAACTCCTAACATATAGATATGGAAGTTTAATAAAACCTTCCTTGATATTGTGTTATATCTGCACTGCGTCAAATGGTGCAATTATTAACAATGATATTCATATCATATATTCATATAATATATTGGACTTAATGAGCTAGTCATGCTCAATAATATTTAATCAAATCATAATATTTCATTTTAAATATTGACTAACTATTTGATATTCTGTGAATAATATTGATTTCTTAATACTTCCAAAATTAAGATATTCGCCCTTATTTTTTGGCCAATTTTGGTTATATATTCGGCTTTAATTTGTCAGCTGTCTAAGCGGTATTCTACATGTAGTCATGCTGAGTAATATTGCATCAAATCATATAAACATTTCTCTTTCCATTAGTATTTTGTAATGACATATTATATATCGACTAGCTGTGTGATATTCTGTGAGTGATATATTGATTTCAGAGATTCACCTTTTTTTGGTAATATATTAAGCTTTCGTTTATCAGCAGTCTAGCCGGTATTACTTCTGTACCTGTTTTGTATTATTTGTTTGTGTAATGTCTGATGCAACCTTGAACACTCTTCCGTGTTATTTTATTGGGACATGACACGGTTGACTGAATTTCAGCACCACTCGTTGCATAATGTTATACAATAAAGTTTCCATGATACCTCATTATTGCGACGCTTTGTGATAGAATTATTTTATAGGACAATGTTAGTTACAGTCAAATCTCTTTTTCAGTACTAAATATAATTATCATAATGACTTTATACACAATTAAAGATGTCGCTTGAAATTTTTTTATCTGCGACATTGGTTTGACATGTGCAGGAATTTATGAATATGGAAAATTATTCTTTTTATGCATGTTAACATGAATATAGAAGTACATATTATGCGTAATAACTTGTATGTTTTCCTCCTGAATGAATGCAGGTGCATATTATCGGGGAAAAAAAAAAAAAATCAAGTTTGTTTATTTCTTTAAAAAAAAGATATAAATTGAGTAATGATTTAATCATAGTATGTTCAGAAGTTTCCATTTATATGTTTAACCGTTGGACCCAGAATTTCCATATATATTTGAGCAAAATTACACAGATGAAATAGCGAATAAAATTATCAAAATGGGAAAAAAAGTTGTTGAACAACTTAATACAGAAATAAAGGAAATTGATTCAAAATATTTTTGGAATGCAGAGAATGATGGTTAACCTATCTAAATTATGAGAAAAAATAGTGAAATAGACGTGAATTGTATTCTGCTCAAATGTACACAATATTTTGGGCCTGACTGTATAAGCATACTAAGATGTGTCAAAATCTATGATTTTGAAATTTGTTTATTTTTGTCTCTTTTTTTTCAGTACATTTTCACAGACGTGTTCCACAAAGTGGTGTTTGTGACCCGCAATTACGTCAAAGACGTTTACCGCTATGCCGTTCCTTTTGCCCCCCGTCAAATCGCCCCGCATCCCAGAAAGTTCGACATCTTGCTCGGCCACGATGACGAAGATCCCAAAAAGAGAGTAAGTAGCGTTTTCAACGGAAGAAGTCAAGTCTTCTCCGCAGACCTATTTTTAAGTGCCGAGCTAAAACACATAGTTAAAATTGAAAACTTCGATAAAAGATAGCTGTTGAAATCATGGCCAATTTAAAATTGTATTATCTTTAAGGTGGAACTTATCAATTAAATGGTTGTGAATTTTGTGCTAAAACATATGGACGTTTCAGCTCAGCGCAACGCATTTGTATAAGATGCAGATCAAACTCACTAGGGGGCCGCACACCCAAGTGACACCTGTTGGATTGGGAGAGATCTACTCCCTCTAATTTTTTATTTCCTTTGCAAATTTCAATTGAAGACGGGGTTTTTTTTTCCTTTTTTTTTTTCAGTTGTACGTCTCCATGGACTTCGGCGCTAACTGGAGGATCATCCAAACGAATGTCAGATCATTTTTCTGGTGAGTGAGATTTTATTTTTTATTTACTCAAGTTTGATTTTACTCACTTTTTAAAAGTGTGGAAACGACAATAGTTGTCAATTTCATTTTGAATAGAGTCTTTTCACTGAACAGCCCTGAATTCAGCAAGACATCATGTCTTTCCTGGCCTCTTGTTATTCATGTTGCTTTCCAGGCATAGAAGATCATAACTACCTGATTCCATTAATATAATTTTCTCAGGGAAATAACTGAGATCAACTGAATGATAAGATGTCAAATATACATTAAAATGGACTAAAATTACTGCTGCTAGGATGCACTTTGCTTCAGCCAATCACAGCCAAGGGCGGGAACTTTTCAGCCGATATAAATGCAGTATTTGGTAATAGCCACCTGGGGGAAATATAGAGAACCTGTGAAAATCCACTATTGAATCCATTCTATGAAACCTGCTAGAGATTAGTGCCTCTTTCCATTTAAATGTGTTGCATGGTCTGTGTTGCTAATTGTGTAATAGAGAAAGGTATGCACTACAGTACAATATTAAAACAATTTTTTTTTGTGGATAATTTCTATTCCAGGGGTGTGGAAGGCGTAGACCCAGATGACACTTTATTTGTTGAGAGAGAAGAAAATGATGGCACCACCAGGCTACTCAGGAGCACCAACTATTTCAATGGTGATATGTCACAGACATTTGGCCGTGCCCAGGACATCCAGGTTGTCAAGAAGTATATCTTTGCTACCACGGTGAGTTTGTTTGCAACTAATGTGTTGGTTTATTTGCATCAGTCCTGGATAATTCTTTAGTTTGTTCCTAAATGGGGTTCAGTGCAGTATAGTGGACCCAAATTTATGCTTATATTTGGCATCCATTAAATATGAAAATAATCACTATTTTTGACCAAATTTTGTGCTAGTACACAATAAGAATAACATTTTTATTGAGTAGCAGGGGTTTGGGAAAAACAAAATGTAAACAATAATAAGCTGTGTTCTTGCCTTGAAGTTGGGTTTGTTTGTGACGTCACATATTGAATGCAAGCATTTGACGTCATTGGCCTGGCAATGAGACTCGCTAAATATAGTCTGCAAATTTCCTGGTCCCCCCCCCCCCCCCACCCTCCCTTTTTTTTTAATTGAACCGCCCTTATGGACAGACATGCATATTTGAACTCGATGAACTATTTAACCCAGCTGTACATATAAAAAAACCGGACTGATTTTTGCCCGTTAACAGACGCTGTAGACGGTCTGTAAATCTAGAAATTCTTAAACTAACAGACCACCTCATATTTCAATAATTGGTTTGTAAGAATTGGGAAAGTGGTCGCTCTAGACTTCTAGAAGCCTGGACTCGGGCCAGTCTGTAAGAACAGAAATTTATCAAGTAACAGTCGTCTACTCTTGCCCAATAAAGGAGTCACAAGACGTCTAATATAACTACTAGAATCTAAACTGAGAGGTGTCAGACTTGGGATTTACAAGTGATGTTAAACTGTTGTAAAGCATGTCACTTTGAATGCTTGCAGTGTTATGTTACTGTTATGGTTTTATTCTGTCTCACAATTCTTCGTTGTCCCAGAGAGCTCCTACGAGATGTGCGCATGCGTCGTCTATTAGTGCGTGCCTTTCGTGATGGCGGGCAGGACTCCGCCGTCGCGTAGGATTCCGCGTCAAATTAATCTTTCTACCTTTTCCTTCCCCTTCTGTCCTTGCCCTGACCTTGGTATAGAACTTGGGGATCATACTGCACAAGAATGTAAAGGTTCTCGTTGCGTTTTTTAGCTCCGGTAGTCGAGCAAAGTTTTCGTTTCAATAATTAAACCTCATCTTATTGCATAATTACAGAGGACAAATTTACAATTTTTGAGAATTACTATGGACAATTTGGTGACAGTTGGGGTTTTATGTTTTCATGAAAAATATCAAAACCCCATGCAGGTTCTAAGAAACTTCAGTTTAATTATCAGGTGGTGGGGGCCTAGCTCAGTGGCAGCGTGCTAGGCTTCCAACCACTGGGTCCCGGGTTCAATTCCCGGTCGAGCCTAAGTTGGATGGCCGTTTCATCCATCATCTCACTGCCATGGTCCCTGCCTGTCCTAGTTAGCCCATCAGGGTGCAGAAACACAGGACGTAAAGCCCTAATCCACCCGCCACCAGTGTAATTATCAGGCATTAATGTTTTTCAAATTTTGTTTGTTGATCAATTAACTACTTCCACTACATTTCCAATATGTGCTGTGATGTTATAATGAAATAATGAATTTTGTGTTATTTTTAAAATCAAATTTTCAGGCAATTAACGGCAGGAATGACAGTCTGCAACTCTGGGTGTCCGTCGACCGAAAACCGTTCAGATTAGCTGAATTTGGACTGAACGCTACTATAAGGGTAAGTGTATTCCTTTTGAAATATTTGGTACCGCATTTAATTGATTCTATTAACTGACTAGAAATTACTTGTTAATGAAACTAAAATTTCCGGGCATTACTTCTTTATGATGAAATGACAGGGCATCATATTTGACAATATGTTACTGGTATTACTTATTATTAAAATACGTTTTGTCATCTTTCTTCCATAGGATTTCTTCATAGCAGATGCTTCGGAAGACGCTGTCCTTCTGTGCGTCACTTACAACAAGACGATTACTGATTTATATGTGTCGGACTACAGTGGAATCGTATACAGTCTGTCTTTAAGAAATGTGGTGTATTTCAATCCGGATTTGGATAACAGTATATCCTGGCTGAGGTATGACATCTAATTTAAGAACGAAGATTCTGTGGGTTTAGTGCAGTATAGCGGACCCAAATTAATGCCCATATTTGGCGCCCATTAAAAATTAAATTTTATCAAGTATTTCACAAGTTTGAAGTTCTAGCACACAATTAAAATAACATTAGGCAGAAGCCCCTAAGAAAAAGCAAAAATAAACGCTGTCTTCACCATGAAGATGAAACCGCTGCCATAACTACGTTAGTTTGTGACGTCATACATAGATTTCAAGCATTTTTACGTCATAGGCCTGGCAGTGAGGCTCGTTAAATATGGTCATAAGGAAAAAGTGCAGTATAGCGGACTCAGATTTATTACCATATCCATTGCCAGGCCGATGACGTCAAATGCTTGAATTCAATGTATGACGAAACAAAGAAATGACGGCTGATTTCATATTTGCGGTGAGGAAGCATTCATCTAAGTTTATTTTTATTATTCCCCCAAACCCCTGCTACTCTACACTAATGTTATTCTAATTGTGCCAGAACTTCAAAAAATATCAAAAATTTTGATATTAATGCATATTTTGTGGACACCAAATATGGTCATAAATTTGGGTCCGCTATACTGAACTAAACCCCGTCATAAATCTGGGTCCGCTATGTACTGCACTTTTTCCGATTATGTCTGTTGCAAATGAAAGTGGCACTATGTGGTGCCAGATTGTCCACTCCGCTCCGAATCACATCGGAAATGGATTGCGGATGTGAACAACACTATTTTTTATTAAAAATCCAACTTGATCAAAAGTTCTGGATAAAACTATAGATGATCGTGTGATATTAAGTGGGAGGTATTAAATCTTTGAAATGTGGGCACCCTTGAAATCACACTGAGATATGAACATATGAAGGGTCTATTGAGCACACGTCGCTGATTATTACTGTGTCCTCCTGTTCGATCAAATTTCTCACCAATGAAAATTACGCTGATCTTTTTGGCCGACCTTTGGCTGATCATTTTGGTATTTCCATAGCGATTATCGATGTTATGATTTGAGAATTTCATAAATATTTTATATCTTTTTTTTAATAATTTTACAATATTTAGTTTAGATTCTAACTTAAAATATTTGAATAATCATTATTAATGGCACTATGAACATGGAAGGTTGAGGTAGCAGTAGCAGTCCTGCTAGTGGATGTCAGAAAGTTTGATATTGACCAATTGCAATTAGTAAAGCTGATAATTTCAGCAAAGCTTTGAAACATCTTAAAGTAATGACTCTTACAATAGCTTTTTATTTTGTTCACAGAGCTTTCCCGGAGCCGTTTGCCGACGTTCACAGAGTCGAAGGCTTGAACGGAATCTACATTGCGTCTGTGGAGGAAAAGATCACCTACAGTAGCAACAGGACTGGACTGAAATCTTACGTCACTCATGATATGGGTGGAAGATGGTTACCAGTGACACCCCCCAGGGTTGACTTCCAGGGGCGTTCGTACAACTGTTCCACACATAGCTATTTATGGGTAAGTACGAACTCTTGTTGGTCGTCAATATTGTTTTATAATAAATAGATAATATATGTAAAATGATAGAATTTTATAATAGTCTCTAAGACACCCGTTATGGTAAAGAGCCTCTCCTTGTTAATGTCACAAAAATCTATCTCCTAGTTATAATAGCATGCCGTTTTTATGAATTCTTGAACGTACATTTCGAATCTTAAATTGCTTAGCAATTGATGAATTTACCATTAGGATAGAGTGATATCTGAGCAGCCAGAATTTTCGAAGACTTCACGATGTCTTCATCACCCACATAATGAGGACGTCGTGTATCTGTCAATAATTATGTGCTGTATGGATATATTAATATCTCCTAATAAGGGTAATTCATCGATATATATCTTAACAAAAGGGAGATAAAATAACAGCCTACTTGGGGCACTACGACCATAGCAGATTAAAAAGACAGTAAGATGACGTCACTACACATCGTTGAATGATGAATTAATTTTGAACCAAGATTGCTATGCATATTTAAGCTCTCCTGTAATTAACTGATGAAGTAAATTGATTATTTCTTTGTACGCATAACAGAAGCATTTACTATTGGATGCAGTTAAGTTTAAGGCAGTAAGTTGAGCATGAGATTGGTCGTTGTTTAAGTTCAAATTAGCATGTGCAATTTTGTTAAGTATTGTGTAGTAATAGAGCATGAGATGACCTATTGTTATTATATTATCATGTATCTAAATGTAATCTGCATGTCTAATCAAATATAATATTTTTGACGGAGGAACTGCTGCAGCAAGGTTCAGAACTTTGTGAGTGATAATGGGTTGAGCAGGACAGTTATAGTGGATCAACTGGTTCAGAAATGCAGTGTAGAGGTTCCAGATCTGTGTGAAAGGGTCTTGTATGGTGTCCTATATGTCGGCTATTGGGCGGATTTTGGCGGAAAGGGTCCATTCTGAAGAACATTACAGAAATCCCTCCTTTTCAGTGCCCAATGTGTAGTTCTTAAAACGGCCGCTATGAGCGCTAGCGGCGTGAATGACGTGATTGCGGCTCCCCTGGTGAGTTAGTGGCCTCACAGGTGTAAAATTGCAATTGGGGTAGTTCAGAGTGTAGCTGGACAAGTCAGAATTGCAATTAGCAGTCACAGGCCACTGATGACAACAAAAGAGAATTGGATTTAATCAAAACTTGCATCCAGCAACTGTTATACATCCAGTGAATTGTTGCATTTGATGAGATTCTATTTTGGCCATGGTCAGAAATGTATGTCAGTGAGACTATTTACAATTCTCAGCATTTCACTCTTATTCAATTGAAGAGATGCATTCAACTTGTCTGTTCCTCCGTCATGAGCCGTCAGGTCTAGTTATTACGATTATATCAAAAGACGCTTATTTCATTTAAAAAAATTCACACATTACTCCAATTTTACAATAAACAAAACCCCGACCAACACGCATGCGTGCTGAAAAAGGGCTGTACACCGATTCTCGATATACCGTTTGTACCGGTACAAGGATAACGATACGGGTATTAATAACCGTTAAGTAATAATAACGGTGCAGTTAATCATATGCAGATCACAGATTTTGACAAAAAAACACGTGCTGCCCAAGTGTTTTGAGTGTTTTCAAAGAAAAAATATTCTGATTACATGAGGACTTAACAGATCTCTGAAGTCATAATAAAAAAAAATTCATAAATTCAATAGTCTCTTACAATTATATTAGCTTATAGTCGGTTTTATAATAACAATTTTATTTGTTCTGACTGACATAGTTTAACGATACATATCATGATACATATTGTATCAATGTACTGTATCGTGATACGTATCGTTTGAAGATAAAGGTGTACAGCCCTGGTGCTAATACATTTGCTATCGAGAGCCAACTTCTACCGCAATATTGTGACAGCTGACAATACAATTATATTATATTATATGGTTGAATGTCGATCAATGTGTTGTGGATGGCTAAAATATATGGCCTGATTTGGTGTCAAGTCACCCTGCATTTTTTCCCAGCTTGTCCATATATGCCCTGTAAAAATGCTTGTTATTTTAGCGATCGTTTGTTTGTTACATTTTTAATATTGCTGTGATGTTCGAATATTATTGACTAACCTAAGCTTACGAACGGTGATCCCGTGTGCGGTCCTTTTAGTACGATGGTTTAGTAGGATTAGATAGTTTTATGTGTAGCATATTGTGTTAAATATAGATTATGAAGCCAAAATGTTATTACCAATGTTTTTCATTGTTGCAAAAAAAAAAAAAGGAAGAAGGGGAAGTTCAGATAACTTCTGGCCCAACTTGCTCTCTACACCTGGCCCTGAAATACCACGCCCTTTTCCCGCAAACGAGAGCGGTCCCGATTCTGTCAAAAAGTTCGGCTATTGGAATGATCATGGCGACTGGGGTGGTGAACACGAGCATGTCTTCCGACCTGAATGTCTACTTGTCCAAGGATGGTGGATTTGTGTGGCATGAGGTAAGGTCATGTGACCAGTTGTATCATGATTTATCCGTAGCAGTCCATTTTACGAAGGTCTGACTGAAGTCGGGGGAGCAATAATCATAGGTGAAGGGGGGGGGGGGACAAGGAATTTGACTATTTAGATCAGTTTATAATAATCATAAAAGAATGCAATGCATCCAATCACAGTATATGATGCAGCCTCACGTCCGCTTTGTTGAAATCAAGTGGCATAGTGTTGGCCTACTTTAAGTGTTGGCCTACTTTAGGTGTTGGCCTACTTTAAGTGTTGGCCTACTTTAAGTGTCGGCCTACTTTAAGTGTCGGCCTACTTTAAGTGTTGACCTACTTTAAGTGTTGACCTACTTTAAATGTCGGCCTACTTTAAGTGTTGGCCTACTTTAAGTGTTGACCTACTTTAAGCGCCTATCGCTACATTTATTCATCAGATTCAGACCTTCGTAGGTCAACATGGTCAATGTAGCTTTGTGAAAAAAGTACGTCTTTTTTAAATTAGGGTTCCCAATTTTACACCTAATATTTGTATTCATATTTGAATTATGCGGTTTTCCCTGTGAGTTTAGCCCCAATTTTGTTCCTTTTCAGGTCATGCAAGAGCCCCACTTCTATGCGTTTGGGGACCACGGAGGCATCATTGTCGCAGTCAAGCAGAAAAACTTCACTAAAGAAGTCCTCTTCTCGACTGATGAGGGAGAGACGTGGACTGCACATCCCTTTCATCACGAAGAACTAAGAGTCTATGGCATTTTGACGGAACCAGGAGAAAAAACCATGATCTTTTCTATATTTGGATCTCACAAAACGAAACACAGTTGGATTATCATCAAGCTCAATATGACCCATGTTTTCAGTGAGTTTTTTAATTCCTGATTATCGGTTTATAATCGATTATTGACCAATTCCGATTATCGACCAATTCCGATAATCGGTCTTTAAAAGATTAATCGATCATGTGTCAATAGCCGATTATCGGTTTGCAGCAATTGTTGATCATTGATCATTATCGGTTTATAAGTAATTATCAACCTAAATTGGTCTTTTATCGTTTGTGTGTCAAAATAGTGGATTAACAGGTTGCAGTAAATGTTGATAATTGATATGTCAACAGCTTTTAATCGATTATCGGCCAAAACAGATAATCATTCTTCAAAAGTTTAATCGTCTGTGTGATATATATCTTGTTATTATTTTTAGACAAAAATTGCACAAGAGAAGATTACAAGGACTGGTCTCCGTACAGTTCGATGGTCGACGACTGTTTGTTAGGGCGAAAGACGGTGTTCGAGAGAAGACTTGCTCACGTGCAGTGTTTTAACGGGCGAGAGTATGAGAGAGAGATCTCTGTGGTCAACTGTCCCTGCCGTCTCGAGGATTACGAATGGTGAGACTTATGTGATTGGTTTATTGTAAATTAAGTTCATGACGGTAAAACTCTCTCAGACGTCCGCCACTCAACTTTTTAAAGAAACTTTTGGCAAATTACTTTTAAGAAACATATGAAGAGCAAAGGAAAGTATGATTCTGCTTGATTGTAATCAATTATAACGATTCCATTAATGTAATCATGAGCTAGATGGCGGTCGCATGAGACATTAGATTTGATGTGCCTTTTATTCGATATCTATGGCTAATGCCGAGGCAAGTAGAATACCCCACCCATGGGGTAAAAGTGTAACATGGTGTGGACTCCAAGCAGCCTTATCATCTCATCATTACGTCTGCCTCTGGCAGCTGGTCATATAAACTGAATAAACTTCAGACGCAATAGTAATGAGACATTGAGACTTTGAATGTGTGAGAACCAATACTGGAAGTCAATTTAATAACACGTTTGGGTCTGTCATTTTCTTCAGTGACTATGGATTTGAGAAACGACAAGCCTGGTCGTCAGTGTGCATTGCAGACAAAGACAGCAGCACGGATGTTCACGCAATTCCTTCTCCGTGCCCCGCTGGCCAGTACTACAACAGGTCCAAAGGGTGAGTAGAAAACATTGACCATAAGTTGATTGTTAAAGCTGGATTGTCACTCGATATGACAGTAGCCAAAATCTGTTTCATTTACTTCATTGTCTTCTTGATATCATTTACCTATCAGTGTTCGAAAAAAGATGTTCTGGAGTGGTTGTCCACCAGACAACTGGGCCAAAATTTCTGGTTGTCCGCTCAAAACTGTCAGTTGCCCGACGGAAAATCCCGTGGTTAAACATGGTTGTCAGGCTGACAATTTGGTTGTCCCAGACAACCGGAAACCCCTTATTTCGAACACTGCCTATCAAGGTTCACCATTGTTTCATGCTGACTAAGTGTCACCGACCATGGACTTAAAAAAGGTTTGTTATGGCATGTCTAATGTTTGATAACTAATTTTGCAGATATCGTAAAATTGCTGGTGATTCGTGCGGTGGTGGCGAGGCTTACAGATTTGACCCAGACAGGATCCTCTGCCCAATGCAAGGTCGGTGAATTAAGGATTTTTCTTTGACGCAATATAATTGGAGTGCTGGTTTCGTGTATGTAGGCTACCCTTTTCACATCCTCCAGCGTTTGGAGATGTTCAATACGGCTGCCGAGATGGCCACCAAAACTGATCGGGTTCTGTTCACAAGTAGACTGCTTAATTATTTTGCGCCCTATCGCTCATGGTCTACGTGGACTTTATTTACAATGTCGTTACGTACATACAAATGCATTGCTAGCCGCACAAAATAGGTCGAAGATCACCTCTCTGGATTTCTTCATAAGAATTGTGTAATTTCTAATCTTTGCGTTGCTGTATTCCATGAATGGCAATGAACAAAATTGAATTGAGTACCATACATCAAAAATAGCTGGGTTTGTTGTGCATTAATTATCTCATAGGGGTTGTTAACAATGAGTTTCCAGAGACACTCCAGATGTGAGGGTCCTGAGCAGAGGCAGGATCCGATTCATAATTAGCACCCCAAAATGATGTTTTAATAACGAAATAAAGGAAAACCTCGGTGAAACTCAACTTTGTTATTTTCCACAAAGACTGCACTTGGCCACTGGACTAGATTATAATAATATTGAAAGTATTGAATATATAGACGTTTTGGGACGACTATTTTGTATTCCAAACTGACACACTGAATGGGGAGAAAAGGTAACAGCCTACAAGGGGCACTACGACCTTAGTACATAAAAAGGCAATAAGATGACGTCACTAAATAATTGCTACATGCATGACGTTACAGAATAGATAACGACATCAAACGACACGGAAAAAGTCCAGTATAGCGGACCCAGATTTATGACCATATTTAACGAGCCTCTTTGCCTGGCCTATGACGTAAAGGTGCTTGAAATCAGTTTATGACGTCACAAAATAATGTAGTTATGACGGCGGTTTTCATATTCACGGTAAAGACAGACTTTATTTTTGCTTTTCTAGGGGACTACCGCCCCCAAACCCCCGCTATTGTACACTAAATGTTATTTTAATTGTGATAGAACTTCAAACTTGTAAAATATTTGATAAAAATTTAATTTTTAATGGACGCCAAATATGGGCATATATTTGGGTCCGCTATACTGCACTAAACCCCACGATACTTATCTGCTACGGTGTCAGTGACCTTTTGTGGTACTTTTCCTCCCATTACATATTGCGTATTAATGATTTCTTTTTTCTTAAATTTTTCAGAGAGAAAAGAATTCCTGCTGTACTCCACTTCCAGCAGCATCAGTCAGGTGAATCTAGCAAACACGGGGACGGGATCTCAGTTTGCTTTTGCTGATTTGACCAACGTGAAATCGGTTGAGTTTGATTACCAGGAGAACTGCCTGTACTGGGTGGAAGGCTGGCAGAATACTATCAAGGTAAGGATCGTGTATTGTAAATTGTATTTTATGTATTTCGTAATTAATTCTGGTTTTTACCCTTGAACGTAGTCGGGCCCAGAGGTTTACATACACTTCAGCAAGGTGATGTAAATCAAAATTGGTGGTTGACCAGTATTTTCTTTATATCTTAATTTAGAAAGTAGGAGGTGGTGGGGGCAGGGCTGAAAATTTTACTGTCCACCCCTCTTTTTTAAATGGAACCGCCCTTAGAACTGTCATGGGATTTAAAGAATGGTGATTATATATTCATAAAAAAAAAGGTAGCGATTGTTAGCACTTTTGTAGCTAATCCGCGTAGATTCGGAACACTTTTCTGGACATTCTTAGTAGATTTTGGCACCTTCGTAACAGCTCGCTATGTTTCTGGGCGGTGCGTAGTTGAATCGGCTTTGATGATGTCGCAGCGACATTATTAGATGCCAAACAAGCCGAACAATGGTGATTCTGCTTCATTACGATCGTCCAAGTGGGAACTTGGCTTTATATGTTGCAATAATTATTAATAAACTGCCTTAATCTGTATCTTAAAATAATCAGTACTTGAAGTACTTGGAAGATACTTGCAAGTACTATGGCTTCAAGTACAAGTACAAGTACTTAATTTTGAACAGCTTCGAGTCCAAGTACAAGTACTGAGTACTTGGTACTTAAGTCCAAGTACAGTACTTGACCCCAAGCCTGCTTTTTACTAAATTGTATGTTAACATTTGGGGCCAACTGTAAGTCTTGAGATGATTCAATCATGTTCATCTTTGCTTCTTGCAGCGTAATTGTCTTAATGGTACACGAGGTACTGAAGATGTGGTCCGTGAACATACCGGGAACATTGAATCGATCTCCTTCGACTGGATAACCAACAACATCTTCTGGTTGGAGGTCGGTGGGCAGAAAAGAATTGAGGTCGCTACGACGGCTCATCTGGATGCAGAAATTGACGACAATGTTCCGCTGCATAGGAGAGTAATAATTGGAGGAAAAAACCAGACAGCGCTCGTTAACCCCAAGTCACTCTTGGTTTATCCTAAGTATGGGTAAGTGAGGCGATAGATGGGTGTGGCTGCGTATTTTTTACTTCGAGCCGGAAGACATGGTGTTTAATTGATCAGTTTCATGGCTACTACATGGCCAAATGTGCCTCGTGCGTTTACCACGCACTATGATTAGTTTACCTGGTTTTTAGGTCATGGTGGGTCACGGTTTACATTATTTCCGTAAAGTATTTAGACAAGAATGATCATCGACCGTCAACGCCAACAAAAAATTATTAATTTTACCGCCTCTCAGCCAATCAGACGTCTCGAATTGTCGAAATAAGCATCCGCAAAACGTCGGACAATAGTTGCCACGTCAAAAACGGAACCAACCAAAGTTCATAGTGCCGTGCGAAGGATTTAAACGTATGGAAAACGCATGGTTTTCGCCTAAATATAATCGGGGGGAAAACCATGCGTGGCACATTTGGCCATGTACCTATCATTTGAATCTGAACCTCCAGTAGTTTTTGAAAAATTAAATAGGACAACTGTCTGCATGAAAGATGGGACATGCAGTAGAATATTAGTATTACAGCCAAATTCATGGACTTAGAAACTTAAACTTCAGCGGACGTCATTTGCATCCAGGGCCACCGCTGCCTGAGGGACTGCCTTAGCCTATTGGAATCCTGGATTCACAAGATGTTGTCTGGAGTTTAGTTGCCAAGTCTTATGAAATTCACTATAAGGCCATGTATTACTTGGTTCTCGAGCCACTTCTGATGGAAATTGATGAGGTCTTTTTTTTAATATTTACTCCAGAAGTGATGAGGCAGGCTTCTTTTTTATTTAATTGACGTGTGCATGGGATCATACGCGCTCAACCATATCACAATATAGTCATACATAACAAATTTGTATAACTTTTCAACATGTATACACTTCGTGTCTAGATAGGTCAATTCCGTGCAAATGAGACAGTGTACAGATCTATACATTTTCTGCCACTAGGGTGCTGACGGTGGTTGCAATATCCACCAGATGGCGCCAACGCCAAGTGGTGGAATTTTTAAATATTTTATTAATTAAGGCGAAAAAAGGGGCAATGCTGCGATTTAAAATGAAGGCGGGCAGGCGAGAACCAAGTAATTAATTTTACATGGCCTAAAACAATTTGACATTGCTTAGAATGACTATTTCCTGTATGAGTTTTTAACATTGATAAATGCTTCCTGCAGCACACGTACCGTAAAACGCAAATAGACAATTACATGCTACAATGTGTTTATTTGTAGATATCTTTTCTGGGCCGAACAAGATGTCAATAATCCAAGCATCAAGCGAGCGTGGATGGACGGACAAAATGTGCAGGACTTTGTGACCAAGCGCATGGTTCGGACAATGGCGGTAAATTGTAGTAATAACCTTCATTCGTAAAAAATGTATGTACATAAAAACAAGGACATTTTACCCTGTGGTCAACTTGACTACAATTTCCTGAATCATTATCATTAATACAACGGAGTTCTAGATAATAAAACCCAACACAGCCAAGTGTGGGATATTACTCAAGAATAATTGTCTCTATGATAGAATTTTTATAAAAAATGTCAAATTTTTTTTCTGTCATATTTTTTTCTTGCCTGGCATTCAGTAGCATAAATAGACAGAAATTTTATTACTTGACGGCTGGCCTCTGCGATAGTATCCGACCAAACTTCATAATAGAAAAAGTTATACAATGAATGCCATAAGTGCATATCTCGTTGGCTTAACTGAAGTGATTGTTTTCAGAAACCACAAGGGCTGACAATAGACTCCCAGCGAGACCTTCTATTCTGGGTCGACACGGCAGCATACGAGATTTGGTATGTTTCTATCGTTGCCAGAGGACGGACATCACCTACAAGATTAGTCAATAATGTCCACGCTATGTACCTGTCAATATTTAAGGTAAGATTGCATTTAAAATGGGGAGAAAAAGTAACAGAGCCTACAGCGGGCACTACGAAACGTAGTACATAAAAGACAATAAGATGACGTCGCTACTTAATTGTTACATTGATGATGTCACTACCTAATTGTTACATTGATGACGTCACTACTTAATTGTTACATTGATGACGTCACACTATTTTTTTTTATTTAGGCTGGGTGACACATCCACAAGGTTTTTCATGTGGGCCAGAATAAAAAGTACAATAAGGCCACGGTGTTTTGATCTTATGTTTCTCGGAACTGTCTTGGACTGTTTTTCATGAGACGGTCGGTCGGAAAATAAAAAAAATCCCCAAAAAGTTTTTTGTTTTCATAAATTAACACAGGTGATGTGATACTTTGAGATGCAATACACATATTTGCCCAGACAATTGTTGATTTATTAATTGAGCGGCACTGCAAAAGTTTGGCCGGTGGTGTCGAGAAACGAAAGATCAAAAAGCCGTCGCCTAAAAACTAATGTATAAAATATTTTTTGACTCAATTAGCAACATAACAATTTTGCCTGACGTTTAAATTGATCAAGAGTCGAGGATTCCTGAATTTCTTTTGGTAAATCATTCCGAAGTACAGATCCATGATAAATAAATGCATTTTTTAAGATATCAGTTCTACTATATGGTACGTGGGTATTCGTAGTGCACTACCCTTGACATCAACGAACAATACTTATCTGCGACAGTGTCAGTGACCTCTTGTGTTACTTTTTCTCCCCGTTGCTAACCATTAGATGACCTAATTGCCCCTGTTACTATTTATTATAACTTAAAGTGGGTTTCTCTTTTGTGTTAGGACGAAGTTTATTTCGCCGACTACAATCACAATTCCATCATGGCCGTCAACAAGTACCATCAGTCAGGTCCGGCGACCAGGAGAACCGTGAAAGGTTCCATCTCCTCGGTAACGGATCTTAAGATCTTCACCGTAGCAACACAACACGGTATGCTCCTCCCACTTTTACTTGATACATTCTTCACTGACAACGGTTTACTTATGCGCTATAAAACATATAAATATCATTGTGTGAATGGAATCTACCAATGGAATGTTTACTGAAATAGCCAAAAGATGATGAACATAAAATATTCCTCATAAAGAACATTCACTAGTTTCTGGTTTATTGCGAAGACATAGTTATAATTAATATGTGTATAATAGATGATGAATCTTTTTAGTCCACAATATCTTTTTTCTTTCTAATTTGGTAGTAGGGTTGTCAATACTAGTGCTCTTAATTCGATCCCTTATTTGGTATGTTTGTATGTATTGTTGCTCGAGTTTGGCTGTGTCATACCAAGAAGAAATGAAGACATTTTTACATGGACAATTTAAAATTTTACTTTATATCTTGTTTTAGCTTTTAAATTTCATTCTATTTCTTTTTTTTTTACATCGGACATCGCGTCTGAAGATCAATTTTTACTGAAGATTGCGCTATCAAAAATAAACAATTTATAATTTACAAAAATATTCTAAGTATGCTGGCAATTATTATCCTCAGTGCAAGAATTAATAATTTAAATTGTATTGCCATGGTCCCTACCTGTCCTAATTAGCCCATCAGGTGCAGAAATACAGGACGTAAAGCCCTAATCAACCACCACAATAACTTAAATTGCAAAGGTGGAGTAAACTTACAAACAAACTGACGTTAATTTTTCCGTTTCAGGTGAGACCCCCTGTAGCCATAGCAACGGCCAGTGCTCCAGCATCTGTGTCGAGCGTCCGAACAACAACTCGCACACGATGCCATTAAACAGGACTTGCTTGTGTGCTGAATTTTACTCGCGTATTCAGATAGATCCTCAGAGTAAGGCCGAAACGTGTCTGTGTCCTGAGGGAGAAGTTCCAGGCAACGGCACTTGTGTCGCTCGGAATAACGGTGAGTCTAAACTATAGTAGAATTCAAAATGTTCGCCTGTTTTTCTGGCATATGTATATATTTTTTTCATTAATGGCGTGGAGCAAAAAAAACTGACAGAAATGTGACCAACAAGTCCATGCCCAACTTTATTAGCTGATAAAAACAATTCTTGGAAAGAAATAACTTTCAGTTTGCTGCTATATTCTCCATGGTAAATTATTCTGTTTTTTTCTGTGACAGCTGTAAAAAGCCATAATGATGAAACGTGGGCACAAAATAATCATTAAATATGTGGTTGAAACCTTGCATGGAAATGAGGGGAAATGGCCGGAATTGTTATTAGAAGGCACAAATGAAGATCATCTATATTATATTCTTAAGAAAAATGTGGAAATGGAGGTGAACCGATTTCGTTCAGCAGTCTGTAAATTTTTGGGCCTAGTTGTAAAATACAATTAGAGAATAAAGTAAGGTGAATGAATATTTGGGCATCCTGATATAATATATATATAATATTATATGCAATACTTGACTCCCCTATCTTGCTTTACAGGTACCTGCGAAAGCGGCCAATTTTCATGCGGCAACGGTCGATGTGTTCCGTCGTCATGGCGATGTGACAGGGATAACGACTGCGGAGACTTGACGGATGAAACTGACTGCGGTGAGTAAAAAATTATCTGGCGCTCTTAGATAGACCGAGGGCGGGGGCCTCAGACTAAGCTCAGAGGTAGCGCTCTGGGCTTCCAACCGCTGGGTCCCGGGTTCGATTCCCGGTCGAGCCTAAGTTGGATGGCTGTTTCATCCTTCGTCTCATTGCCATGGTCCCTGCCCGTCCAAATTAGCCCAATTGGTGCAGAAATACAGGACGTAAAGCCCTAATCACCCACCCACCCACCCTCTTAGATAGACCGATAGATAAATTTGGAAAGGGCCACTCCTCCAAGACAAATTTTTGCTGCTCATGAGGGTTGATTAGTGTTGCACAGTTTCTCCATGGGTGGGGTCTTTTACTTGCCTCAGCACAGACGCGGAGTACCAGGGACCACCAATGTTAGTGTAGATCTCATGCGATCGACGATCCAACATCCAGTTGTTTATGATGGGTGTCCAACTATGGAACGTTCTGATTGCAAAAAAAAAAAAAAAAAACAGGTGATACAAATTTGATGAAAGCGCACATAATGACACCATGTTTGCTAGTGGCTGGTGAACAGACACGTTTCGATATAGAATTCTGGCTTTTCTAAGGCTTAATCCATTACTTCTAAACAGCTCCGACTGTAGACTGGTACCCGGCTCTCCATATTGGAGACGGGAACCAGTCAGGGGTAGGAAATCCGTACAACATATGTTCCAAATATAGTAGTAGTTAAGGAAAAAGTGCAGTATAGCGGACCCACATTTATGACCATATTTACCGAGCCTCTTTGCATGGCCTATGACGTAAAAGTGCTTGAAATCAATTATGATGTCACTAACTAATATAGTTATGACGGCGGTTTTCGTATTCACGGTAATGGACGCCAAATATGGGCATAGATTTGGGTCCGCTATACTGCACAAAGCCCATAGTTAGTATACATTTGTTTTATTTTCCACTTTCAGCGTACATGTCCTGCTCCCCTCTCCAGTTCAAATGTGGCAATGGTAGATGTATTCCCAAGCATTGGCACTGTGACCATGACGACGATTGTGCGGATGGTTCCGATGAAGGATCTCATTGTGGTAAGTTGATTGTGATCAGAGTCAGGCTGGAATGGATTATAATGTGGGTGTTTATATATTTCTCAATATTTTAAGCGTAAGAGATTGGGATTAATATCGGGGTGTATCTGTGCAACATGAACGTCTTCCAGGTCATGGAATTTTATTCTATTTTTGGTGCGGGAAAAATTTAATTTGTGGAAAAAATCAAATTTTCAAATAATGTAGAGAACTGATGGAATATTTTCAGAGTTCCATAGCTTTACTGTTTGTTGTACATGAGGAAAGGAATTGACGACATCTTACTATTCATGATGCCACATTTTGTTACATATATTATAAAATCGCACTGATGTATCACTTTAAATGTAAAGTACTTGGGTGCTTGTCTTTAAAAAAAACAGTCCACACTTCCAACCACTGGGTCCCAGGTTCGATTCTTGGTTGAGGTGATGTTGGATGGCTGTTTCATTGATGTTGGATGGCTGTTTCATCGATGTCGGATGGCTGTTTCATCGATGTTGGATGGCTATTTCATCGATCATCTCATTGCCATGGCCCTGCCTGTCCTAATTAGCAAAACAGGTGCAGAAAAGTGGATGTTAAGCCCTAATCCATCACCACCTATCATGGAAATGGAGAAATTAGTCAAGGGCGAAAGTCATGGAAAAGTCAGGGACTTTTTTCTTAATTGCTGGACACCCTGAACAAGCATTTCTAGTTTTATTTTTTTTTATCTCACCGCTTATTGTGTTTCTTTGCAGACTACTCAGACTGCAGCGCTGACACTCAATTCACGTGTTCCAACAGTCGATGCATTCCCTCTAGATGGCGCTGCGATGGGGATGACGATTGCCACGATGGCTCAGACGAGGATTATTGCAATATTAGTAAGTGAAGTCTGTTATATCGACCGTCTCCTCGTGATGAGATAAATGTTAGGATTCAAGATGTTAAACATACAAAGTGAAGTATCTATGCAAAATAACCTCCATTTAAGTAAATATATATGACATACTGGTGGCCTGATGCCAAAATGGCATATATGGCCTTTACCAATAAAAAAAGGAAAAAGCGTGGATTTTGAAAAATAAATATCAATTAGTGGTATATTCATCTGTTCATAATTCAGTTCGCATACGAATATTCACAGTATTACTCAACAAAAATAAGATTCATAAGTTATGATGTTAAATAATTTGTTCCATGGCGTTTATGCTCGCACTTCTTTTTGCTATGGAACTGCATTATGAAACCTTTAACTTACTCTAAAACTCCATTTTGACCATCTGGAGTAAAAAGAAAGTCCTAATCCTAATGATGGAGCATCATAATATATTTTTTTCTACTCATAATATATTTTTTTCTACACATGCCTCAGCCCTGCTACATGGCTTGTGTTTGTATGTGAAAGTAAAATCTTGGTAAAAAATTAATGTATTTTTGTCCATCAAACCAGGCACAAAGCCAGACAAAATATTCCAAAAATATACTGACAGGTCTTTGCGGATAAACTTGGCCAGAGAAGTGTATGAATTCTATCATAACACGTCTTTCTACTTCATTTATTTTCAGCGACCGTACTCCCTGGATCATGCAGTGGCAATGATTTCCATTGCGGGAACGGCCATTGCATCTCCAAGAGCTGGGTGTGTGACGGGGATTATGACTGTGTGGACAATTCTGATGAAAGGGTCAGTCTCTTGGCTATTCAATCATTTTTAAGTAACGGGGTCACCGAGTCTTTTTGTGTGTGTGTGTGTGTGTTATTATTGCGGCACCATCCAACTATTCATGCCTTTGCAACTATTATTATCCAGAAGGTTTCTATAAACCCGCAGGATATTGGGATGAGTACATCAGAGTGAGAAGGGGATGATAAAAAAATAAGTTTTCAAACGAATAACCTCAGTGGAGATCAAGCTGAGCAGTGTCTCCTAGGGCTCAGTATACTTTAAAATGCATTGCGCAATATCATTCGGCTCGATTCGTTAGAAAGGATAGGAGTATTGTGCTAAAAAATGCATAAAATGAATGTGTACTCAGAGCGTTTGTCATTTCATCTATCGGCACTTCCTTGCCTGCCAAACTAGCTCATGGAGCTTTGTTTACATTTCGCCGACAACTTCCGGTTGAGTTTTGTACATGTACAATATCATCACCTTCTGGATTTAGCGCCGTAAGGCTCTAGTTAGGGTATAGTGCAGTATAGCGGACCCAAATGAATGCCCATATTTGGCGTCCATTAAATATTGAAAAATATCACTTTTTTTGCCAAAATTTGATCTATCACAGAAGAGGAATAATATTTGCGTATAAATATAAACGATGTCTTGTCTTGAAAATGAAAAGAGCGGTCGTTTATTGTGACGTCATTTATTGAATTCAGGGATATGACGTCATAGGCATGAAAAAAAAGCTAGCTACATAAGGTCATAAATTTGGGTCCGCTATACTGTACTTTTTCCTCTAGTTATAATTGACTCCACATACGGTATTTGCACTGCGCTGTCTTCGTCCATCCAAAGCGGCGAGCTACAGCCAGTTAAAGCATCAGCTAGGCATGAATGCCTACAGCTGTCTAAGAGTCAACTTTTTTTAAATGAGAGTAACTGTATTGTGTGTTTGCCTTTATTTTGACATATGTGTATATGTCATTCTGTCAAATTAATTATCAATTGTACTCCACCTAGATAGTTTTCCTGTTATTCTGAGCGGCAATAACCAATGAAAATTTTAGTGCAAACTACTTTATTTGCTTCATAACAGCAGTTAAACAAATCAAACAAATTAGTAAATATGTCTAGTGGAGTATAAGTTAGTTATATCCCTCATAGTCAGGAATTAACTAACATTTTTGTCGCTTATATCCCTCCGTTTTCGGCGTCGGGATACAACCAACAATAATGTTAGTTAACTCCTGACTGAGTATAATATTACCTAATCAACCATTATACACCTGGTGGACATCGTGAGTGCATGTCTGGTCTTGTGTATCCATTTGCATGCTGCAATTTACAGTTGCAATTTGCTAATTTTGCAGAACGGCAACTCTACACGAGCCACTCATAAATACATTTGAGTGGTCTTATGTATGCATTTCAGTATTCAGTCATAGTTTACTAATTTTTTTATAGAACTGCAACTCTACACAAGCGACCTGTATGAGCTGGCAGCATCAGTGCCCAAGTGGGGAATGCATCGAAAGACTCTGGAGATGCGATGGACAGCCCGATTGTAGTGACGGATCAGATGAAGCCAATTGCTGTGAGTTTTGATCAGCCAGTATAAATGAGTGAATTTTACCGACATGCAGTGGTCACAAAATACCTGTGTAATTATAAGGCCTGGTGTAATATTTTATTTAGATTTTTCTGACATGACTTTAAGTGAAATGATTTGTTGCTTTTTCTCTCTTACTATTGTATTATAATCAGAAAGTAGAGAACTCATCAACAAAGTTTGGGGGGCGATAATAACGACGGCCAATGCATGGCCGATCCAAAAAATTCTGACAGAGGAAGATTGTAGATCAGCGACATATCCATTGGGCCTCGTAAAATTAATTACTTGGTTCTCATGCCTGACCGCATCAATTTTAACTCACCACATTTGCTCTTTTTATGCCTAAATTTATCAAAAAATAAAATGCCTGCCGCTTCTCTTAAGTAGCGTTGGCGCCATCTGGTGGATACTGCAACCAACATCAGTGGCAGAAAATGTATAGATCTGTACAAATGTCTCATTTGCATGGAATTGACCTATCTAAACACAAAGTGTAGACTCGTTGAAAAGTGTATACAAATTTGTGATGTATGACCATGTTGTGATACGTTTGAGTGTGCACTTGTATACTCCTATGCATGCTTCAATTAAAAAAGAGAAGTAAGTAAGTAAGTAAGTAAGTAAGTAAAATTTTATTTAACGTCGGGGATGAAAACATTGTACAACAATCAACACAAGCTATAAAGCTTTTAACCGACAAGTAAAAATGTTGAAAATAAGATGAAATATTTACAGATGAGTTAATGAAATGTTAAAATATACATGTTCGTATCTCCATACCTTGAAATTATCTTAAGTTATCGATTAAGCAGATTACGCATGAACCACATTGACAAGCATTAAATATGTTACATTTGACAAGTAGATTTTTAAATTCCTGTATATCTTGAGTACGTTTAACATTTACTGGAAGGTTATTCCATAACAATGCACCCTTATAAGAAATACTTTTATATCCGTACTGAACTGTATTATATCTAGGCTTCATTAATTTCATATTATCTCGCATAGAGTAAGGTGTACATTGTATTTTGAAGAAGGAGGGTTTCACTGGAAATGAAGTACCATTTAAGATTTTGAAAACTTGTTCGACGAGACCATATTTGCATAAAATGTAAAGCATTGACTTCTTTGATTGACTTAAAATTTGTTTATACGTAGACAGGTAGTCATTACATACAAGTCTTAGTGCTCTTTCATTTAGTTTTTCTATCTTTCTATCATTTGTTATAATGAAAGCGTCGTAGACAACTGAGCAATAGAGAAAGTTAGACACAATAAATGATTCATAAATTCGCATCTTAGTAGAAAAATCAATATATTTGCATAATCTTTGCAGTACATTTATCTGCCTAGCAGCTTTCTTGCATATTACGGAGACATGATGGGAAAAAGTCAGTTTTCTATCTATGTGGACACCTAGTAGCTTGACTGTGCTTTCTGAATTGACTTTGCTACCATCTATTTCATATTGAATTGAGATGTCATCTTTACTAAAACATATGGCTTGGAACTTTGAGGTATTGGCCTTCATGTAGTTATTTTTGAACCAACAAAGTGCTGTTCTGGAGGCGTGTTCTAATGTGAGTTTGATTTGAGAGGGATTGTGGTGAGAAAAAGATAGTGTATTGTCGTCTGCATAATTGAAAACATCACATTCGTTTTGTAAGAGAAAGATGAAATCATTAATGAAAATGTTAAACAGAAGTGGACCAGTGACGGACCCTTGCGGCACGCCTGTCTTCAAGGTTAGCCAGTCACTTTTTATTTTGCCTATCTTAACAAGTTGGTTTCTATTTGTTAGGTAACTTCTTAAGTAATCACATGACTGCATAGTAAAACCATATGCATGTAGTTTAGCTATAAGCAGACCATGTGGCAGTGAATCAAAGGCTTTTGATTGATCAATTAAAATACAACCTACATGCTTATTATCGTCAAGTGCTTTACGCCAATTTTCTACACATTTTATGAGAACATTATTGCAACTATAGTTTTTTCTATATGCTGAAAGATCAGTACTGAGTAATTCGTTTATGTGTTCCATCATCTGTTCACATATGACATTTTCAAAGATCTTTGAGGTTGACGAGAGAATACTAAGCGGTCTATAGTTACCTTTATCTAGTTGGTCTGACTTTTTATAAAGGGGTGACACTTCAGCTTTCTTTGCATGGTCAGGAAAGTTTATTGTTTCAATGCTGTGATTGATTATTGGTGTTAATGTTGTGCTTAATGACTTGGCCCCTATCTTTAAGAATTTTGGAGAAATATTATCAAAACCTCCGGCTTTATCAATCTTTATGTCTTTAAGCTTTTTATAAACACTTGCGTGAGAAATATTTCTGAATTTAAATTTATTTTCACAATTAAGCTTCTCACGAATCAGTGCTATGCTTGGGTGATTTTTGTAGTGATCTATGATTTCATCTGTTGATTTACTATTTAAGACTTCGGGCTCGCAAAAGTCCTGTGTAACATTTACAAAGTGGTCATTGAAAACATTAGTAACTTCAAAGGTATCATTTATAAGGGTGTCATTTTCATATAACATAAAAAAAAAAGAGAAGAAAAAAGTCCTCCCTCATCACTACCGGAGTAAATAGAATATTTTAAAAAATAAAAAAAGAATGTCCCTCCCTCATAAATTTTCACCAAAAATGCCCTGAGACCCAAGTAATCAATTTTACGTGGCCTTTTTGTCAGATATTTTAGATTCTCCCTCAGCTGTCGTTAAAATCACCTACAATTTCATTGACGATAACAACTTCATTGACGGATGCTGTGGTTGATATTGTGTGTGAATATCGAGTTTGAAATACATGAACACTGTGTAAAGAAACAAGAAACATTCCTTTTTTTTTGTTCTTTCAGCTTCTACGAGTGTACGACCATCGACGTCGTGTGCCGGCAGTTTCCAGTGCATGAACAGCATGTGCATATCATTCAGTGAGAGATGCGATGGAATTAACGACTGCGGCGACAGTTCTGATGAAATTGGATGCAGTAAGTCTATGATTTGTGTCATTTATGAAACGTCTTTCTAACGCGCATTACCCCCATCCAAGGGCCTGACACCAATTTTGCCGACGGCGGACAAACGCACACATCTTTAAGTATAGATTCCTTCTATTTCAAGAAATTAAACCTAATACATTCGGTTTTTTAACAAGCCTTACCATAGACTGGAACGTTGTTCTTCACATCGCCCTAGTTGTGGAGCTGGTAACCAGGCTCCCACTATGAACTTTGGTTGGTTCCGTTTTTGGCGTTGCAACTCTTGTCCGACGTTTTGCGTTTGCTTATCTCGACGATTCGAGTCGTCTGATTGGCTGAGAAACCGTAAAATAAATTATTTTTTGTTGGCTACAACGGTCGACGATCATTCTTGTATAAATACTTGTCAAGTAAAAAAAAATTTAATTTTCGGAAATAGTGTAAACCGTGATCCATCGCGGCATAAAAAGCAGGTAAACTAATCATAGTGGCTCCCAGTGGCTATGCCTAATAGTTTCCCAAGTATTTTTCGCGTCTGATTTGTATTCCTCAAAGCAAGCTGCGTAATGACTAATTTTAGATCTTCTGATGGACATGAATTATGTCAATTTCAATTTCTTTATTGACCATGTATCATATGAAAAAAATAAAATTAAAATAAATAATTGCATTCATCGAAATTATCATTAACACGGTTGGCAGACACTATGCAGTGTATATGCCATTACCAAACAATATTAAATATACATATATATGACAAATAAAACAATCAAAATTACAATTTTTATCGTAGATGTTAATTGATAACAATTAAAAAAAGAAATATATATAATATGTATGGTGGCAGAAGGATACATGGTTAAATATAATCATATTCAATATAAAAAAAAAGAAAGTAAAATGAACATTAAATATAATGTGCTTGTGAAAAATTTAAAGTTCCCTCAAATATTCAGACATATATATATATAAGCTCATCGTGGTAACATTGTGGTAACATTGTATGAGTTGATAAAAGTGGTTTCACTTTTCCAGCTTATTCATTTTGCATGATTATACCAAGACATTATACCAAGACGAGGTGACCTTGCTTCCATGTGACTGGCTGGTGTAGGGGTTAGGGTGTAGGACTATTCGTATAGTTGCTTGTCACTTAGAGTTACGATGAGCTTAGGCACATTTATTGGATCAATATAAAAAGTGTGATCTGCTTTTAATGTTAAATAATTTACTTGCAGGGACGCCTACCTGTCCTGCCAACCACATGAAGTGCGGCAGTGGGGAGTGTTTGGCCACCAGATACAAATGTGACGGAACACGGAACTGTGCGGATGGCAGTGATGAGAAAAATTGTCAAGGTAAGTCTTTTAATGCTTGGAAATTTAAAAGAACTAAGGGCTGTTTCGTTTGAATAATTTCAGACACCTCCACCCAAACTGCATCTATCTTCGCTTGATGTTAGTGTTGTCGTCTATATGCTGTGTATCGATGAATCGAGAAAATATTGATATCGAAAGATTTGTATGCTCTGAAATTGTACATTTGTGCCATGATGAGCACTCGAATACACAGCCCCACCCCAAATTGCAAACTGATTGTCTGAAAAATTAACTTAATAGTTATCACATTAAAGGTAAATGGTTTCACAATGACTTGGGAGATATACTCCTGTAACTAGTGGTTCCATTTCTAACTGGGAATGCTGATAATACAAAATGTGTGCAATTTTGCAATATTGCAATCTCGAAATTTAAAAACTGATATCAATATCGAATGAAAAACTGATATCAATGACAACCCTACTTAACGTAATTTAAAAATTTTGTCGTCAACTCGTGTTATGCCTATTCCTGTCTTGTGTACTTCATCATGTCTTATTTGTGATATTCACAGCTACGCTCCCACCGACCTGTTCACCAGAACAATATCGCTGTTACCAAGGAGGCTTCGTCCGTTGTATTTACCAGGTATTGTATAGCATTTATTATTAGACATTAATTGGTCTATGGCTTAATATGAGTGGCTTGGCCCTTCAAATTGAAGCTAATTCGAGTTCAATCAGTAATAATGCTGGTCCTCGCGGAATTAGGCCCATTAACATGGTCTTAAATGTTCAAGATATTGAAAGCAGCCTGTGAAAATTTTGGGAATTCAGTTTTTACAGTGAACAAAATACATCAGAAAATGAATAATTAAGGCATCCGTCTCCAAAAATGAGAGTCCACTTATTACATTATTCTGCATCTTGTTATTGGAGTAAACTCGGAATCAGTGAAATTCGCCACCATCAGCGAAACTCACTTTACAGATTGTAACCAAAATATTTGCTATTTAACTAGTGGTGTTTGTCCTAATCGATGGTTTTGTACAAAAAAAATCCAACCGAAAAATTAGTTTTTGAAGCAGTTTCTGGGGTTGGCGAATTTTCGATGATAGGTGAATTTTGCTGGTGCCAATTGTAAACAAAACACAGATGTATTCTGTTGACTCGAAACTCTTTGAAGATTCAATGAATATAGTCTTCACCGAGTTCGCGAACCACGATCGATTGTTTTCTTATTTCAGAGCTGGGTCTGTGACGAACAGAACGATTGTGACAACGGAGAGGATGAATCCAACTGCAACGGGACGGCCATGTGTGACGAGACAAAGAACTTCAAGTGTGCTATCGGAGAAGGGTGCATCCCCAAATTGTGGCTGTGTGATGGAGACTCGGATTGCCCGGATCACTCTGATGAAATGTGCGCTCTTGGAAATGCCACCAGTAAGTTGTATATCTCGTCATAGCCATTCTAAACGCAACTGGGGGGTGGGGAAGGGGTCTCACAAGCGTCTGGCTCTTTGGCACTTGCATTGTTAGTTATTGTTAGAAATTGTTTTGCTTATTAACTACGTAAGTTTTAATATGATCCAAAAAAAATATCTACCTGTATTTTTTTTGTTTGGTCCTATTTTTTCAACAATTTTTATGATGCCTGTGTGCTAGATGTGGGATTCACTGAGGGTTTAGTTGCAGCGCGGCCTATTTTTTCATTAAGGTTATTGATCAGCACCATATGGACAGCAAGGTTTGCACTAATTCAAATCCCAACTTTCTAGCCGATAAAAATACTTCTGGGAGAGAAATAACTTGAAGTTTGCTATATTTCCATTGTAACTTCTGCTGCTCCTTCGTGAAATGGCAAAAAGTATCATTGCTAAGATAGGAAACTTGAAGTTAATTTGCACAGAGAGGTTTTTTATTGGTTAGAAAGTATGGGTTTGACTTTTTAGTAATATTTATATCTATTTTGTGACCAAAAAACAAGTGGATATTTATTTTGGATTATGCTATTATAATAGTGTTTGGTCCAGGAACGTGGAGTTTTGTTGGATGAGTAAAAGTTATGAAAAAAATTCTGAGTGTAACTTGCTAGTATCAATGAGCCAACAGCATCATCTGTATATAATAATAGTTGTATTATTAATTCTGAAGTTCTCTAAAACTGAATTTATTTCCCATATTTGATTGATCTCTTTCTGTTTTCCAGTGCCTCCAAACCGTTGCCCTGATGGAAGGTTTTCATGCGGATACGGATTTTGCGTCGATGGCACCAAGGTCTGTGACGGTCATAATGATTGTCCCGAGGGACAGGATGAATCAAATTGTTCAGGTAATAGGATGTAATGATTACTTTATTTATTTTGTGGTGTTTATTTTAATGTTCCTGGCATTTTAACATAAATTACAATGCTGCGCTGCGTTAAAGTTCACACACCCCTCAGTATGTTGTGAAAACTTTTAGCAGCACTGTATTATATCAACAATTACTTGTGGTTACTACAGGACTGATAATGATTTGTGATTATTTCATGTGAAAGGCAACTGTTTGAATTACAAACCTTTTACATTCATCAATTGGTCAAAATCATGCGTGGGCTTCGTTGTGATGTCATTTCCGTTACTATGGATGATGATGACGTCATTCCTAGCTGTGTGCCATGAAGCCCTCTTATAGGGCACTGTTGAATTGTATTGCAAAGAAAATGACCCTCGAAGTCCGTATGAAATATGGGAAGGTGTTTCATTGTATGAGAAAAATTTTTTTCTACAATTTATTATTAAATAGATTATTTATGCACAACAAACAACTATTTGGTTTTAGAAATTTTTAATGAGCCAAAACAATTATGGCAAGTAAAATTTGGCAACAATGGGGCTGCTCGCTCTAATCTAGTCTACATCTAAATGTTAGAAAACTGTGTTGCATGGGCAAGGCAGGGCTAGACTAAGCTCGGAGAGGTTGGTATCGAGACTATCTGGTCCAATTTGGTGTTGGCACAAGCGAAGCAGGTACGAAGACCAATAGCTCTCAGAGCATCCATATGGTCAAGTCAGCAAATTTAAGAATTAAACTACACAAAGTTAAACATATTAGCTAGATAAGGTAACACTCTTCACTTGTACTTGGAACATGCAGCTGGGCATGAGGCAATGGTGGGATTTTGAAGACAGCCGCAAATGTGATATAAGACATTCGTCTTTTCATGCAAATCAGTGTCCGGTCATCCTGGGCGGATGAACGTTTGCTAAGTCTCTGTGGAGGGCACTACCCTCTAATATCATGTTGTATTCTGCGTGCATTAAATTTTGCAACTGGTTGGTCTAGTGGTAAGACGCTCGCCTGCTCCTTTGAAGGACCCGGGTTCAAGTCCGGGCTGGGGCCCTTTCATGAGCATCATCCCCACTGGATGTCGTTCGGATGAGACGTTTGGCAGTCCCTTGTACTCAGTGTCTATGCTGAGGCAAGTAAAGACCCCACCCATGGGGTAAATGTGTAACATGGATGGACTCCTCCTCTCTCTCACCCTCGATAGTGGCAAGAACTTGCTTTAGAGGGTTGCACTTCCCATATCTATCTATCTATCTATCTATCTAACTATCTTCCCAGCTAACGCCTGTGGGGCAAGCACCAAGCAGGTTCTTGAATGAAACATAATATGAGAATACAAATTATTTGTTGACTTGTTATTTTGTCTTTTTCAGAATTTGGAATCAAGCACGTGTATGTTCTGAGCTGGACTAATACGAGCATCAAAATTCAGTGGAATCAGGCCAACCCCCGTGATGCTCATGCTCCATATAAGGTCATGGGAATGTACAGGTCAGTCGTACAAATAATAAAAATACAAAGAAACAAAATTGTTTTGCATATAAAGCCATGGTCAAATTGTGGGATTGTAAAGGTTGGAAAAAGTGCAATATAGCGAATTTATGACCATATTTAGCGAGTCCCATTGCCAGGCCCATGACGTCAAATGCTTGAATTCAATATGTGACGTCACAATATGTGACGTCACAAACAAAAGGCAATTTCAAGGCAACAACGTAGCTTATTATTGTATATTTTTTATTTTTCTTGGGGGCCAAACCTTATTCTTTACCAGTACAAAATTTGGTCACAAATTTTGATTATTTTCATATTTTATGGGTGCCAAATATGGGCATAACTTTGGGTCCGCTATACTGCACTAAACCCTAAGGGTTAGTGAATAGCGTCCCTTCTGATAGTGATGTCATAATCACCACAATCGCCAGTGACATCATTGTGATTGTCTGTGATTGTGATGTCATGTTTCTGCGGGACTGATATATTGTGAAAAACTAATCCTGTACTGGCTGCTGACATTTGTTAAATTACCCTGGCATCATAAGAGAATGAGACAACTCTTCGTATTTCTCTTTATGTCATATGTTGTTGTGACATTTTACTGTTACGGAATGAAGGATTTTCAATAATTGTCATGGTTCCCATCCTACTGGGACAACAAGAACGTGGAATGGTTAATACATTTTCCATGGTCAGGAAACCCACAGGGTTACCATGGTCATGGAAAATCCTGGAAAATCCTGGAAAAATTGGCTATCACAGAAAGTCAAGGAAAAGACATGGAATTATAGAAATTTAAATTTAAAACATAGAAAAGTCCCGGAATTTTCGAAAGGCCAAAAAAAAAAATTATTATCTGCAATAAAAAAGGGTGGTGAGGACGGCTGTAAGGGGTGTGTGGAGGCCTTTATAATTTGCAATCGTTGATTTTCTTTTGAAAAACGGGGAAATTCTGTGAATAGTCTTGGAAAAGTCATGGATTTTAATTCAGGACTTATGTGGGAACCCTTACCCAGGCATTTTGCCTGAAATTTAGGAAATCTAGGAAAATACAATTGAGCGGAAAAGTTTAGAAACACCGGAGAATACAGTTTACTTCCATTTTCACTTCTTTTCGGAAAAGTAAATTAAGTAATCACCGTCTTTGCATTCTAATAAAAAACTTTAACCTTTATTTCTATATAAAATTTGACAAATTTTTCACTTGGATGATTTTATTTACGATGTGATTTTATGTCATCTTGCTTAAGTGGACGTAAACTTTTGGGCCAGACTACCTCGATGTATTTCTTATGGTCAGAATTGCACACAATTGCGAAAATTCCGCACCTCTGAGAGCAGCAGAGTGGAGTGCCTAATGTAGTGATGGGAAGCCTCTACATAGCCCAATAGGTGCTGATGAGGCGTTAAACACAAACCCACACACACAATGTAGTGATGGGCCGACGATCGATTATACTCAATCAACAGTCACTTAATAAAAAATTCACGACAATCGATTGAATCTTTTGGGACCGATTTTCGATGTATGAGTTATTTAAATTCAGATTCAGGTTTGAAAATATAGCATTCTATTGATTCTCATTAACAGCTGTTAGTGACACTTAGTGTTGTGTTTCCACAATTCAATATTTTGTAAGTGAAAATATATGGAGTTTAATAATCAGTTTATAGGTTTCCAAACCGACTAAAATCGATCATCGGTTGGTTTCCCTCAACTGATGACCGACTCCCAGTGTTATTTGTGCCCAGAAATATTCAGACGTGTTGGTCAATTATAACCATTTTTGATTTCAGAACACCCACAGATACCAACTTCAAAAACACCACGCTGCACAACAGCAGTGATATAGTGATCGAGTTCAACAACTTGCAGCCGTTCACAACTTATATTGTTACGGCGACGATATCGCAGAATGGAAAGGCTCTGCCTCCTATTGCTTACCAACATGTGGTCACTGACGAAGGGGGTGAGTGATGTGTTGTATTGTATTGTATTGTATTGATGACGGGGACTAGTACTCTTGATACTGTTAAGGGTCCTTGAAATCCCGAAAAGTCATTGAAATTCAAAAATTGATTTCCTTGTCTGTTTTTGCGAAGTCACGGAAGACTGAAATAGTGTAGGAAATCAGGTAAAGTAAGGGAAGTGTTTGAAGATCTCTTCTGGGCTGGGAAAAATCTGTTATTTTAACGGTAGTGGGGCGTGGCAGTGGGTACAGGAAAAGCCCGGAAAGTATTAATATATATTGTACCAATTTCCATGGTTTGTTGATAGTTGGCGCAGCCGTAGGAAAGGGTATTATATTGTATTTTGTTTATTGTGTATTTTTCCAATATATTTCCAGCGCCCGAGGCACCAGAATTGATGTCTGCGGCTGTAAACAACGGGAGTAACGTTGAAGTTAAGTGGAAAAGTCCAGTGCGTCCTAACGGAGAAATTACTAAATATGAGGTAAGCCGTTCAAGTAATGTCAAATGGTGCTGGTGTATATGTGATTTATTTTAAAATTAATTGTAAGATCTCTAAACCCAATTTTTCAAGGTAAGCGGAGAGGTTTACCAAGTTTAGCACTTTAAAAAAGTCCGTAAAAATACCATAATACGAATGATGCGATAATTAATGTCATTTATTAATATTTTAATTTTATAGATCATGTTTCAGTTACTTGTGTGTGAATTTAGTCCTTCTTCGTTTGGTGTATATTCCATTGTCTTGCCAGTGCACCTACATCAATTGCATATTTAATGAGGGTGCAACTGGCCCCCACAATCCTTTGTTTGAATTGACTGTATATAGCAAGGTCAGACTGGACCTCAGTCAGTTTGGGTGTTTCCACCACAATAAAAACCTCTCTTCACCTATTCCCCTGGACTCTAATCTGTTCTCCATACATTACATTAAAGTCACATGGACGTGGACAAAATATACAGATATACATCATTATCCTTTCTCCTTTGTAACCTTTATCTTATCTTTTCTAGTCTTGTCTTCTTGCGAGACACCATCTATAGAGTCAGAGCTAATAGCTAATAGAGTCTTTTCACTGAGCAGTAGTAAGAGCAGCATTCAGATGGACAGAAGTCTTTCATCTCTTCATATTACTTGTTTTGCTGTTTCCATAAATATAATTTTCTCAGGGAAATAACAGAAATCAATTGAACGATAAGATGTCAAATATACATTAAAATGCACTAAAAATACTGCTGCTAGGATGCATTTTGCTTCAGCCAATAACAATCAAGAGCGGGAACTTCTTCAGCCAATAGAATTGCAATATTCTGTCGTAGCCACCTGGTGGAAATATAGCGAACCTTCCATGAAAATCCACAATTTTGTGAATGATCGTGAATAACCTTTGCAATTTCCAGGTGTATTACGAAGACCGCCTGCGCAGTTTCCATGGTACCAAAACTGTCAAAGTGGAGGGACATTCTGCCCAAGGATACCACCTGGAGTTGACCGACTTGCCAGTTGGTCACCAGTACACTTTCTGGGTAAGTCAATCCGAGAGAAATTGACTTATGGTTTATCAGCAGAGGCAGACGACTGCTGATCAGTATTTAATTTGTGGCAAATTCCATGGTTTGTTAATATTTAGCGTACCTCTAGAAGTAGGTAAAATAATCTATTTCAAATTATTGTGAAACAAAAAAAATCCAAATCAGTGTGAAAAATTACGAAATACAATGGGGAAGGGGAGATGATTAAGCTCAGGGTTCCCGCCATTATGGAAAATCCTGGAAAATCTTGGAAAAGTCATGGAATTAAAGAAATTTTAAAAAGGTCATGGAAAAAAGTCGTAGAATTTAAAAAGACCAAAAAAAAAAGCATTGTCTGCAATAAAACAAGGGTATTAAGGACGACTGTAAGGGGTGTGGGGAGTTCGTTATAATTTGCAATCGTTGACTTTGTTGTGAAGATTTTATCGAAAGAAAGTCAGGGAAATTCTGTGAATGGTCATGGAAAAGTTAAATTTAATGCGTTCTGTGGGAACCCTGTTAGCTAACCGGCTCATTTTCTCCATACTGTGATATAGATTTTATAAACATATTCTTTTTTTAGATCATTGCCTGGACGAATTTGCCGTCAGAACCCTCAAACAAGAAAAGTGTCTACTACGGACAAGACGCTGTCATGTCTTGTGTCGGAGTGGACATGAAGTTTGATAAGGTTGTGTAAATTTGTATTATTGAATTGCAGTCAATTACTGTGAAGTATTCTTACTTCGATATAGGGCGGGGGCCTAGCTCAGAAATAGCGCTCTGGGCTTCCAACCGCTGGGTCCCGGGTTCGATTCCCGGTCGAGCCTAAGTTGGATGGCTGTTTCATCCTTCGTCTAATTGCCATGGTCTCTGCCTGTCCTAATTAGCCCAACTAGTGCAGAAATACAGGACGTAAAGCCCTAATCCACCCACCCACCCATCTTACTTCCATACCAATAAGCAGTGCATTACTAGTGTTGGTGTTTATAACTATTGATGATCAATACAAATGCAGTTGTGTTTTCTTAAGTCAAATACAGTTTATGTAGAAGTCGTCTTGACCTATGCAATTTAGATTTTATTTTATAATATTGATTTATCGACTTTAGATAATCGGTGAAAATGATAATTTATATGACGTTGCAGTAAATCAGCAGTTGTCAGCAGGAAAAATTATAGACGTTTATGTTTTCGTCAGGGGTTCTTTCCACAATGGCAGCAGATCCGTCAATTGTAGAATACAAATGTGTTTCAAAACTGCTTCTAAAACTGCATTTTTTGACAGGGCTCAGCAACAATCAAATTAACACCAACAGCGGACAAAGATGAACATCATAAGATTAACAGCTTCGATCTGCACATACTCGCGATGGAGGCCAGGAGGGGACTGGTCATCAACTTGAACAAGGCGGACACCAGCTACACATGTATGTATTATTATATTATAGATCTCCATAATGAGTAGGCCTAGTTTGAAGATAGTTCTCAATTTCTCAATTTCTTTATTGACCGTGTATCATATGAAAAAAATAAAATAAAAATAAATAATTGCATTCATCAAAATTATCATTAACACGGTTGGCAGACACTATGCAGTGTATATGCCATTACCAAACAATATTAAATATAAAGTTGTAAGAATGATTGTGAAGTTGCTACCTTGGCCCATCATCCTTCGTCTCATTGCCATGGTCCCTACCTGTCCTAATTAGCCCATCAGGTGCAGAAATATGGGACGTAAAGCCCTTATCCACCACCACCGCTACCTTGGCCCACACTGTATATTTGGGCTGCGCTAATTTTGCTTTCATTTGTCACTGTATTACTTCCACTTTAAGCGTTGTTAACATCTAGCCTTCTTGCAGTGGGGTAGGATCTGCTGGGGCTGAGGTCAACTTAGTCAAGGGATTGGCAATGGGAGGAGCGGGGGTTGTAATTGTTCCCACAGTCATGAAAAATCTAATTTGCAATCGTTGACTTGTGGTGCAGATGTTATTGAAAGAAAGTCAGGGAATTATGTGAATGGTCATGGAAAAGTCCGGAAAAGTCATGGAGTTTAATTTCATGATTGCTCTGGGAACCCTGAATTGTCAAGTTCAGACTTTGGGCGGCCCCCGTCTCCGACGCCTATGTCTTCTGCCATCATTCATCATGTGCTGTTGTAGCATTAAGTGTTAGTTATATCATAACCAACAAAAATGTTAGTCAACTCTCTCCTATGAGGCATATTTACTAATTTGTTTGATCGTTTGTTTTTGTTTAGTCGTTTGTTTGTTTTACTGCCTTCATTATGCAAAACAAGTTCAGTTTGCACTCAGAAGGGAGTTAACTAACATTTTCATTGGTTATTGCCCACTCAGAACAATAGGAGTCTAAGTGGAGTATAACATGTTATTATACTTCTACTTATGACATCATTAAACATGCTAGCTTGCAAAACCCTTGAAATAATTCTTGAAAGAAATTGCAGAAGTCTAAATTATTTAACCTCCTGGAAACCCTGTATTTTCATTTGAGTGCAGTTTAAGACAAGTAAATGGTGGTGGAGAAGAATCATTACAATATTTCTCTCCAGTGAAGAAGGTAGGATTAGGTCAAATCAAGGGACAACAGTGCAATGTCACCAATACAGTATCAATAATTAGCCTGTTGTGATGTCATTTATTGTAAACAGACAAATGACCCGTGTTGTCATAGAAAGTGCCCCTTGCTCCGGTGGCGCCACCTGCGAAACTAGTACATCAACACATACGTGAAAGGTCGCCTGGGAGCCTAGCTCAGTGGTCGCGGCTGGGCTTCCAACCACTGGGTCCCTGGTTCAAGCTGATAAAACAAAATTCCCGGTTGAGCCTAGGTTGGATGGCTGTTTTATCCTTCGTCTCATTGCTATGGTCACTGCCTGTCCTTATTAGTCCATCAGGTGGAGAAATACAGGACGTAAACTTGTCGTAAAGCCCTATTCCACCCACCCACCACCCATATGTGAATTTCTACTGTTCGCATGGGATTTGCTTTTGTCTATCTTTATCTTTTGACTTGCAGTGGATCACGTTGGGGCCGGGATGACCTACGAAGTTTATGCTGTGGCAAAGGGAGCCGCTAGCACTGGACCAATATGTGACAAGCCACAGTTCAGAGATCCAGGTATAGTGAAAGTGTTTCTTTTTATTAGATTTATGAATGGGGAGAAAAAGTACCACAAGAGGTCACTGACACCGTAGCGGATAAGTATTGATGACGTCATCTATTCTGTGATGTCATGCATGTAACAGTTATGTAATACCGTCATTTTATTGTCTTTTTATGTGCTACGTACTAGTGCCCCCTGTAGGCTCTGTTACTTTTCTCCTCATTGCCCTTGGTAATTGCTGTAATCACAGTGACATGACGAAATCACACCGAGATTTCTTAAGAGCAAAACCCCAAAAAGATTGTTCATGTTGTTTGACTTCAATTGCAGAAAACACTGTAGATTCTAATGTCTCTAGACTTTTCTAGAAATATTGAGCTCGCAGTATTGATATAATAGGTCCTCAAGGGGGAGCCCTGGACAGCAACTTTCAATTAGTCTTAGAGGGACCTCCTGAAGACTGGTGTCTTCAAAAAGTAAATTTCTGAGTTCGGACCACGTTATTTTCCTGATGACAAGTAGGAAGGCACTTACTCATTCTCCCCATTGTTACAGAACTGCTTTATGTATGTTGAGAATGGAAGGGAGTGTTTTCACATCAATCAGAGCTGACCCCCGAGATTCTGAACAGGATTATGTCTGATAGAGTTATTGCTATTTCTAAGATTGCTTGTTCATTTAAAAATTTGTTTTCTAATTAGGCATGAATACTTTTAATGCCACTAGATTTATAAACAGCTGCCAACTTGAGTTCCAAAATTCCTGATCATGCTTGCAAAAGTGATATCTCGGGCGACATTTATATAATTTTTAGCTTCTCTGATTATCCGTAAGATGATAAATGTGCCAACTGAAATAAAATGAAAGGTCTCAATGTTATTTAATATGAAGTTAAATATTTTATTAGATTATCAACTGACCAACCCTAAAAATTGCCTGAGAAGATATGAGATGCTAAAGATTAAATGAGTGTGGTGTTATATAGCATAAGACAATAATCAAGTATAAATACTTGAAAAGAATGTTCGCAAGAATCTTACTCGTAAGCATGGAAGCTTTCGACTGTCTCTCAGTCTTTATCAGCCTTCTTTTTTTTTCTATTTTTTCCTTCTGTTTTTTTCATAACGAACCAAGAATCGGGAAACATAAACCTACATTGTTGGATAAATACTTCGTTTTTTTTCCTTGCAGGGGCTTTGGAACTAATCTCGAAGGAGGATTTGACAGAAAAGTGGATTGATAACAACGTCTACAATATTAGTTGGGACGCCATCTACGAAAAAGGAAAGGTGAGCCACGAAAAGAGCGTTTTAATACAAATTGATACTACTTCATATATGTTGACAGATATTGGCTCTTGGTGACATTGATATATATATATACAGCTCAGGAATTGTTTGGAATTCATTTGCCACTAAGGGCTGTTCCATTTAAAAGTGTGGTTGGGGTGGAGGGTGGACCACCCAGGAAATGTTCCCCAGGCAAATCCAGCGAAGTTCGGGTATTGTAATTTATTCATGTGGCCCACGTGGTCAGAGCTGTCAAGCTAACGGAAACAATTACATGGGCTTGTCCTGGTCAAAGCGTATGGTATCCATTCGTATGGAGTGTGAAAACAGTTTACCTTGTTCAGAGTCACTTTTCATAGCTTTAATTCATGTGTACAGACCATTTCAAGAGTAAACAAACCCTCGTGGTTGACAGTGGTTGTATCCATCATTACAAAATTTTACCCTTTTTGACTTGAAGGCCTGACCCCATTGGCCAGGGATAGTGGTCAGATCATGGCGAGGTCAACTCATTTACATATAACGTTTGGGTCTCTGCTGGTTGGCTAGTTTGGAGCCCAATCTCGACTCATTTACTGGAGCCTTTGCTGGAGTGGGGTGGACAGGAAAATTTCCCCCACTTTCTCAAAAACCTTCCTGCACTTTAAAATGAAATAACACAGCTATTCGTCCAATTGAGGTGGCCAGACTAGGCGATTTAGCAACATTGCTCTATAGGCGATGAAAGTAGGTCAATTACTGCGCCCGTTGATTTCAACATAGCGGCATCCAAAATAGTTCTTTTATTATCGCTGAATATTCGGGTGAATTAGTTTTCTTGGCACAAAAACCTGCGTGAATGTATTCTAATGGTTAATATAAAATCATTCATGATGTTGAATCTCTTGCTCCCCGCAAAATCTGTCTGTCGCTCCGTGACAAATCACATCGCCTAAATGACACAAGCAGCTGCGTTCATTCAGCGAGGTGGCCATCAGGTGGCCATAAGGTTAGCAGCAGTGGCCATCAGGTGACCATAAGGTTAGGCTGAAGTGTATATATTACCAATATTATAATTGATTTATTTGTTTTTCAGACATACGCAGTCTATTACACCAATGAACCTCATCTATTTGAGCGTCGTAATTTCCACATGGAAAAAGACGTCAAAAACGTAAAAGTGAATGGATCATACGTGGTGCTACATCATCTCCAGGCCTGCGAAGTCTATGTCACCAGGGTACAGGTAAAGATGTTCATCAATTACTCAAACCTTTACCTCTATCTCGTGGTACTTTGATATAAACTGAATACATTTAATATGCTTATGGCCGAGGTATCCATATAGTCTATTTCCCAATAACTTATCGCAATCAAAGCATTAGAAAATTGTATACATCCATTCAAAGCTGCCTTTTTATATATCCAGACTACTGTTACATGAGATTTTTCATAATACTAATAAACATGTTGACATTTCAGATTATCCAACCTTATCTTGGGCCTCTTAGTGCTCCAGTGAGCTTCTCAACAAGCACAGGTAAGTAACTGTTAGTAACCGTCAAGTAACCATTAAGTAGACATTAAGTAACGCTCTCTCTCCATCCGATTCAGATCTTTTTATTTCTCCCAAAGCAATTCATAATCATACAATATTTCAATTAAGTTTATTAACAATTTGCTTTAAGTAGGGTGACCCTTAAAGACATCTTTGATGTCGCTGCCAAGGGGCCACCCTAGTCCTAATATCTGAAAAAAATTTATCTTTCACATTTAATTCTTGCAACCAGTGGGACAGACGCACAGTGGTAATCTTAAAAAAAAAAAGTTAATAAATAAAAATGACAATAATCGTATTAATGACAGTAAATCCACGCCAGAGATGACACCAGTCGATCCATCCAGTGCACGAACTGTTGTTTGCTTATATTGTTGTAGAGCGACAATCAACTTATCATTATATATAATCATGGGTATAGTGCAGTATAGCGAACCCAAATGAATGCCCATATTTGGCGTCCATTAAATATTAAAAAATACCACTTTTTTTGCCAAAATTTGTTCTATCACAGAAGAGAGATAATATTTGCGTAGCACAGCAGGGGTTTGAGGGCAACAGCCCCCGATAAAAAAAATAAATAAACGATGTCTTGTCTTGAAAATGAAAAGAGCGGTCGTTTTTTGTGACGTCATTTATTGAATTCGTGAATAGGCATGACAAAAAGGCTAGCTACATAAGGTCATAACTTTGGGTCCGCTATACTGTACTTTTTCCATACTCATTATTTAGCAGAATATACAAAAACGCCTATCCATTTTTGGAAAATTAAAATAACTATAATTCACAGTTGGTCAGAAAATAAACTCTACTTTTCAGACGACAAAGCACCTCCTGAAAATATTCAGCTGAAGACTTGGAACAAGGAAGATATTGGATACTTGAAAGTCATGTGGGACCCGTCTTGCCTCGACTCTGAATTTCCTATGGTAAGGCAGGAAGAACAATTAGAGACTGTTCATATGTCTGGGATAGATTAAACCACTTGTCGGACAACAAATTAACAGGGAATTTCGTAGCAAAGGTTTCCCAATCGGGAAAATCCTTGAATTTGCAGAAATGTGCCTAACCACCTGGAATTTACAGGGAAAACACTTCTTGCAATTTCCGCCAAGGGCGCTGATGCTTGTGCACGCCGTCGCCCTCTTGTGGATTATGTTAAACGTTCATTTTTCACATGTGCAACCAAGCAGTGCTGAAGATCTTAGCGAGTTTAGTTTCTCTGTTTAATAAATGAATACCTTGAAAATTGGGTTTGACGGCCTGGACAAACCTGAAAAAAACCTTGAATTTGAACTCGAGAAAGGAGTGGGAACCCTGTTTATTGTAAAGTGACAATTACTACAGGAGGGAAAGTTCATTTATCTTCATTTATATTCCAGTCATACACAGTCCGACTGGATGAGATGGTCAGTAAGCAGACGGTCAAAAGTTCTGGATATTTGGCAGCTAACAGACGTCCGATGCGTGGAATCAATATTACCATTTCCAACCTGCATCGTGGCGCCACCTATGAGGTGTCCGTGATGAACAAAGTGGACGGGGCGAGGTATTCGCAACCTTTGACCATACAGATCGGTAAGTTTCAGTCGTGTTACAATTTGGGAAGATGCATTTTCACCGAGGATCAATATGGCATCAACAATTGGCTGCTAAATTAAACAATACTTATTTGCTAAAAGGTAAAATGTCTAGTAACAGGATGGTGTTGTAACCGTCAAATGCATTTAACACTAGGTGGCATATTAGTACAGTATCTTGCATGGTACCAAAGATGATCTACTACAAGATGCAGAGGCTAGCATGTACACAATGGGAACCAGTTTGTGACGTAGTTGATTGTATTTGATGGTACTACAGTTCTGAAAATTCTTTTGCATATTTCAGCTCCATTACCTGGTCCAGTTAATATAAGAATCAAACTCTCCAAAAAAGCCGATGTTTTGACGTGGGACCCACCCAATTTACATAAAGTGGCAGTAAGTTATTGCATGTTCTTTGTTTATTCAAATCTGAAGTTATATTACTTTTATTAACGGAGAAACTGACTCTGTCAAGAAAATCAGGTCATTGAGTGCAGTTGATGTTACATTTAGATGACAACGAATATCCACCATGGTTTAAAGAGAAAATTAAAAATTCATCTATTCAGAACTTCCTATGAACAATAGGCTTCTTTAATCCAAGCGCCAGTGAGCAGCAATCATTTGTGAAACAGTCGCTATACAAATGTATCTATCATTACACTACGAGAATTCTATTAAAACCTAAGGAAACGGTAATTGTAAAAAACTATAAACTTAATTGTAATATACTACAATTGAGATTTATATTTTAACAGAATACATACGATGTGTGGCGAGGGCGATTGGGCGGCGAAAAGAAAGAACCGGTCTTCGAACGAACGGCCGTTCTGCTGAATGATACGACCTACAAGATCCCCGAAGATAAATTGAAACCAGGAGATTACGTGTACAAAGTGAGAATCAGCAATGCCGATGGAGGGAAATACCCAAGCGCATTCTCTGACGCTGTGGATTTCAGCAAGCCAAACGGTGAGTGATAATTATCTTGTTAAGGTGACGCTTATTTGTTATTTAGCTTCTCGAATTCACTGATATGACGAGAAATGTGCTTGGAGAATACTTTTCCAACTCAGAAGAGTTCTTTATAGTCTATTCAACAAATAAGTAGTGGTTGCTCAGTCAGGTGTAGCGGTTTTTAATGTAAATCGGAAAATACTTCAGTCTATTTTTAACTATAATAGTACTCCCATTAAATTCAAGAACCTTTCAACTTTTCAGTGAAAGGAGCGCACTCTCACCATGGACATCGCCAATCCTCATTGACGCTGGTCGCCATAATCGTTCCGTGTTCCATCGTGGTGTTTCTGCTGTCGGCCATGTTGACGGTGGCCATCGTACGCAACCGTCGACTCCAGAGAAGCTTCCTATCTTACGCCAACAGTCATTACGACACTCGCTCCGGAACCACCACTTTCAGTACATCTGATGAATTAGGTAAGTTTCTATCACGTGTGAATCAGTACAGTTAGTTTCATGAAATACGGTCGACTCTAGCTGTCTGTGGAGACCTGTACCTGGCTGTGTTCTAAACATGCTCAAGCCAGCTGCTCCTGTCCGATTCTATAGTTAATGATCAGCTTGCATCTATCTCCAGGTAAATATAAACCTTGGTAAATGTAAGAAATTAATCTAATATATCATTAATATGTACTTTTAGATCCGGTTTTGAGTAGTCAGCTATGACAGCTTTGTCTAGATTCAATTTGACGGGCCGTTTTAAACGAAACTAACTGTAGCCTGTCCTTTTATCCGGCACCCCATGCAGTGTAAAGCAATTCAAGTTGCTCAATCCGTCGAGAGTTTTAATCAGCAGAGGGATTATCCCAAAATTTTGATCACCGTTGTTTTATAAACAGTCAAGGTTGGCTGGGTATATTCAATGGTTTTGCACAGCTTTAAGCTCTAAACGGTAACAAAAGACACGACGTGGTGGAAGCATCTCACTGTGTGTTGTCATCTAACTCCCGTATTATTATGGACATTCTTCGCTAGTTTACCTACTTAAACAAAATGATTGTATAGACTTAAGAATACTTCTCTTAAAAATATAAAAGAAAAGGATTCCTATTGTTTTTAGTTTAGGCAACTATTCTGAATTGCCTGCTTTGCTTGTCAGAACAAGGATTATGTAAACTCAGCACATAAACATCTAATTGTTCTGTAATTTCATTGTTAGACATTTAATACGATAAGCCAGCCTATACACTATAACAGAAATTAATTTACTTTATATGAGTAAACAAGCAAAACATGTACATAATTAGGTCTCTGGTGAATATTAAATTATGAATAAAATCATAACCACTTTTCTGCTAGGCACTATAACATGTATATATTATGTGTGTGAATTATTTAATTCTTAATTTTCAGCTGAAGAGGAAGAACCAATGATTCGCGGATTTTCGGATGACGAACCTTTGGTTATGGCTTAAGGAGATCCTCCTCCTAAAAAGGTTTTTTTGAAACTTTCTTAAACGTCCGGTACATCGCTTTAGTCCTTGTTGGAAAAAAAGTTGGTTGTCAGTTGCAATCGTTGAAAATAGCCGTCAAATTCTGTTAAAACAAAAAAAAAGGGTAAAAATCTTCTGAAAAAAAGAAGTGTTAACCTTCTAAGTGACCTTGACCCATTTAATGATCTGACCTAGATTAAAGGACATTTGACCTAGATCTGACCTTGTAAATTTAATCAGATCTGACCTACTTTTATGACTTAATTGTTAGTCATGATATGAAAATAAAAAAAGCAAGAATAGATGTATTTTGAAAATGTACAAAATTTATTTTACGTTAAACTTTGTAAGATCTGCATTTTAAGATCACATGTAAGACAGTGCAACTGTTCATCCTTACTCATTTGAAGATCTGAAATTATTGATGTTTTTGAATTATTTTTCAAGATGCTGGTTACTCAATGATATTTTTCGTTATTATTTTGTTTGTCACATTTTGAAAATGTTATTACCATTCGAAATTCTCGTGACAATTTACATTATGCATAAAAAACATTATTATAAAGCTGACGAGTGTAAATTAGCCTCTAGAAAAGTCCCACGGATGTTATTTCAGCCACTTAAACAAGAACATTCATTGTGATTTAGACAGTGTGGTAATGTAGAGACTGCGGAATGTGATAAAATTTTGGAAGTAGATAGGTTAGGTGGTTATTTTTCTTCTTAAAATATTATTCAGGAGAATAATTTTCAGCGTGTAGATAATCTAAAGTCTGCAATACACGATATTGAGATGCAGATTGCAAACTTATTTAAATTTTAGCAACTTAAATCTAACCAAAAATGGCACATTTTCTATGTGAGAACTATAAATCTCCAAATTGTCTGTTTCCATACTTAATTCTAGTAATTCTATGTTCCTATAATATCATAATGTGTAAATACAAAACAAGCATGCCGGCATGCTTCAGTACAAATTTATTCAGCATACCAATCAACATAGCGCAACTGAATATTAGATGGATATAGATGAATATTTAGACTTAATAATAGTCCCAATAATACTTTCTTGCAATTCTGTGTAACTTTCTGATTTTTTTACGTTGTTAGGCGATTTGCAGGTTTAGTTAGTGATATAACGTTACACCGTAAATGACTTCTTGCCAAAGTCATCGGAACAGGCTGAGACAGCTGATATTCTTAAGTGGTTCTAAACTATGATGTACATAATCTTCTACTTGCTCCTGAAGTTTATTTTGCATATTTAAAGAGTAAACATACTCCATTTTTATTTGTGATCTAACTACCAAAAATTTAGTGTTTTCGTAATATATAACTTCCTATGTAAAGGAATAAAGATCTGATGATAATTTACACCAGGTGGCATTTTAGTCTTTGTGGCCCCTGGTGTTAATGAATAAAACTAATTTCGCTATTTTGGACTTATCCATTTGTCTTGCAACTCTTATTATTTGTCAAAAAGGAATAATATTTTAAACATAAATATAAATTAATTTCAACAAACCTATTTTGCTGTGTTTTACTATGATCTCTTACGTTTGAGTAACATTATCTGTTCGATATTTCCTTGAGATTTGTTTGTAACTGTGTCTGCATTTTAAATGATTTAATTGATTATTACAAGTACTGATGATGTACATATATATAATAATTACATAAATAAGTCATTAATTTAAAGTACTAGAAATCGGTGTAGAATAATTGCCAAGATTAATTAAATTACAAGTCTAAAAGTGCATGGTTTTAACATCATATTTATGCATTTAAAATCCAATATAACATCATTAGAATACATTAATTAATGCAGTATCCACGCCTCTTTATTAAAGCGTTTTAAAACCTTGATAAACTTCATAAATAACAATTTCTTTTTTTTGTACAATAACCTCAATTTAACATTCCACTGGCACACGAGTGTATAACCATAAATTTAACCGTATGCCAAGAAGCGTTTATTTTTCATAACGAGCTGTAAATGTGTATGGACTGTGCTTATATTCTTGTAATAGTCAAGATGTATATAACCTATATTCAGTGCTTAATTGTAGTTAATGAAACAGTGAAATATATTGCATCTACAGAAACCTATTTTTGTATGTTAATGACGTTGCTGTGTATTGTGTATAGATGTATAAATGGGTAAAAGGACATGCTTTTTGTAAATCTTCCATTTGACCGATTTTTACTCCAAAACGTTGCGGAGAATGGCGAAGGTATGATTACCAGAAATGTTGTTTTTTCTGGGGAAATTAATACATAAATTTAAGGATGTCAAGTGCGAGGTTAGAAGAACTATGTAGTGCGCTAGTGAAGTTCATTTGAAAAGTTACCTGTAGATAAAATTGGATAAAGAATACGTTTTTAAAAATACATCCGCCGTGTTTCATTTAAATTGAAAAGTCCATCAATGGAAGAAACAAAAAAGAGCCATGACCTATCCAATACATTGTTTGTACTGATTTTGATAGTGCATTGTCCCGTAGTAAGAGGAGATACCAATTTATGAACAAACAATTTGAACAAATGTCTGAAAGACATTTTAGATCTTCTAGCAAATATTAAGCTACATATTCAGAAGATACTCTTATTATTATTATTATGTTTATTCATACTCGGAAGTACAACCAACCATTGTAATTCTACCGTGTTATACAACTGTAAATTAAAGTTAATTCGCAATAAATAAATTTGTTATATGAATCGATGGCGACAGCTGTTCATCTAGTAAACTGCAGTTTTTACAATTCGTCCATTTCAAGTCGGCAGACTTTTGTTGAAATTTGTTATTTAATGTAATTTTGTAATATTTTATGATTTGAAAATGTGTAGTCGAATTTTGTTGTTCTTCGAAGATTGAAAAGTGTTGGTCAGTTTTGGTTAAATTTTAAAAAATTTAAAAAAGGGTTCAATTGAAATATTTAATATTTAATGTTTTCTACTTAAATATCTTAGTGTCATGTCTTTTGTGAAATGTGATCACTGGGGGATCCAGCCCTGACTCCAGGAGGGGCCAAAATCATGACTGAAAGATGTCCCCCCCCCTTGGATCCGTCAGTGAATGTGATATTTTTTAGCTTTGTATGCATTTTCTAGATTGTATTTCAAAAATACAAAAATATTTCTTAAAATGCGGAGAAACGAGAAGTTTTAATTTTGGTGGATAATGGTATTTTTTATGGTTTTAAATATTGGTTGTTTTGTTTAAATTTCAATACTGTTAATTTTGTTATTGTGCAATGAATAGATTTATATAAATGTAGAATATAATGTAAATATCAATTGTTGAAAGTTTGACATATTGCAATTTTAGTGATGTTTTCTGTTAACTTCGAATTTATGACTTTATTTGAATCGACACAAATCAATAAATAAAATGTAAAGAGCTATCGAGATGTACTTTAATGGATATTGTAAATTAAAATGTAGAAATTTAATTCTTAGTTTATTCGAGGAAACGCATTGTAAAAGAACTGAAAGATCTGAATATTACTGATATACATTTTTTGTCCGCTTTTTGACAAGTTTTATGTCCAGCGTCGCAAAAAAACCTGTATCCTTATTTGGATGTAAAATATTTTGACGTGTAATGCTGTCAAATTTATCACTGAAGCAATGTAATGTAAATGGTTATTGCAAATTATTTAATTTTGTTATGTGTCACAATAGTAGTTTTTTCGTGAAGTTAAATGTTTGTTGGGTGAATTAGTTTATATTTGTGTTGGTCACCGATAAAGAATTGTATACACGAATGATGTATAATACGTTATCTAACTCCTACACAGTGAAATATACTTGATTGTACGTTCAATATAAACAGAGTACATCTATTGAATTGTATGATGTCACACATTGGTCATAATAAAATTATGCATTTAAACAGAATTTGTTGAACAGTTGCTGATTTATTATTTTAGTATTAAAGTATTGTACAATAGTGGATTTTTACAGAAGGTTCACTATATTTCCACCAGGTGGCTACGACAGAATACTGTAGTTCTATTGGCTGAAAAAGTTCCCGCCCTTGGCTGTGATTGGCTGAAGCAAAGTGCATCCTGGCAGCAGTATTTTTAGTGCATTTTAATGTATATTTGACATCTTATCGTTGACTGATATCTGTTATTTCCCTGAGAAAGTTGTATTTATTGAATATGTTAGTTCCCTGGTTATGATCTACTATGTCTGGAAAGCAAAACGAGTAATAAAAAGGGATGAAATACTTGTCCTGCTGAATTCGGGGCTTTTTAGTGAAAAGACTATTGGGGTCAAAAGTTTAATGGCTGTTCCATTTCAAAGTTTTGATAGACCCCCCCCCCCCCCCCCACCCCCTTTTTTTACATTGAAATATTAAGAAAGTACTGGTTAACCAGCCCCTCCCGCTCTTTTATTCTTTTTGGAGAAACCCCCCCCCCCACTTTTTCAAAAACCTTCCTGTTTACCCCACCCCGCACTTTTAAAAAGAACAGCCCTAAGCAAAAAAACTGGTGGAAATTAAATTATGAATAAAAAAATCATAAAGGGGAATAAAAAGTTGTTAAACCCTCTGTAGTCCAGTAGCCACCTCCCTAAATTCCAGTTTTTGTGCCCCCGGTTGTTATATAAACAATAGTGTACTCATTTGAAAGCTTAGAACATGAACTTTCCATTTTTGTGGGGTGTCATGTTCAGATCAGTCGCCTAACAGGCAAAAACTGGAATTTAGGGAGGTGGCTACTGGACTACTGGGATTAAGAAAAATTATTAGCTGGGGCCTAGTTCAGAGGTAGTGCTATGGGCTTCCAACCTTTCGATTCCCGGTCGAGCCTAGCTACAAGTCCCCTGTCCACAGGACAGGGTTACAAGGTCCTGGATGAAAAAATATTGACTTTTTGGCTTGAGTGGGAAATAGCCTTTTAGTAAACGTTTGTCACACAACATACACCCACTGTAGTGTTAGACATACCTTTTTTCTATTGTGTCGCGCACCGATATGGTTGATTTCTTCCAATATTAATCGATTTCTGTGCCATTTTCGAATTCACAATTCGGTAAACGAAGCTTGAAGCATGGCCGCCTAGTTCCGAAAAACTCACAAGAGGGCTCTGGCGATGTTTCAACGCCCCTAGTGGCACACAGAATAGTGCTGACCAGTCCTCATTTCTGTGACTGCTGGGGGCGTTGCAATGGCGAAAGTTTAGTGAATTATTAACAGAGTTTTTGGTGCTTGTTGATGTACTTCTTGGGCATTCTACTGTCAGATGCCGAGTGGACGAAAAGCAGCCTGTATAAAGAGCTATCAGCACCGAATCGCACTGATGCGCCCTCTTGTGTATATTTACCACTAAAAGCATGAACTAGCAAACGTGAATTTGAAAACGCTCTTGAAAAGGATAATTCCACTGGCTTTTTCAGTGAAATATGAATACAAGTTGATAGTTAACAGAGTTGTACTCCTGTGCATCACGACGAAATAAGGTATGCTGACATGTTTATGGAGAAATATGTGTCGTAAATGTCAACATCAAAGAATTCCCATACAACGCGTTCCGACCCTACATCGCATCTAATGCAATGTAGGTCGGTTCTGGCTAGGTCGAGCCTAAGTTGGATGGCTGTTTCATCCTTCTTCTCATCGCCATGGTCCCTGCCTGTCCTAATTAGCCCAACTGGATGTAAAGCCCTTATCACACACACACACACAAGAAAATTTATTAGAATGTGAAGAATGCCGATTACTTATGTTAGAGAATAAATGTGGAAATGGAAGTCAACTGAATTCTGCTGGGTCGGATGTAAACATTTTTGGACCGACTTTAGATGTAATGAATGTTGTATGTACTGTAACTATAGTAAGTGGCTACACTGTTTTTCTTTTGTGGTGTAGAGATAGTTTCAGGCATAACTTGAAAAATTGCCATAAAATATAAAACATTTGGTTGTCATTTTGGCCATGGTTAGGAAACTATTAGGCACCCAAACTTAAAGCTGGGTTGTCACTCAATAGGACAGTGGCCAAAATCGATTGCATTCACTTCATTGTCTTCTTAATACTGATTACCTACCATCCAGAGCCTTGTTGGGTTCACTATCACTCTGTAAAATAAATGAACTTCACCTAGTATCTAATTTTTCATGCTTTCGAAAGTCCAATATGTAAACCAGGTGATGACCTCACAATACTGAACAATGGGTGATGATGCCATTTCCATTTTATTGCCAATGTTTTGGTTTTGATTTCTTCAATGTAACATTTTTTTTTTTTAATTATTACCTGATAGATTAATTAGCATACACATTTAGTGTGCCTTGATCAAATTAGGTGCTTTGCAATCATTTGATGAAGATTTTGAAAATAGTAATTTTGACAGACAGTGGATCTTTAAGTTTCGTTTTTTCACATTCTGGATTTATTGTCTTCCAAAAATAATTTAAGGCAACATTATGAATAAGCTTCAAATGAACCAAATTTATGGAAACAAACTTCAGAATACAATTCATATGTATAAATTAATACTGTCAAGGGACATCAGTATATATTATAAGGCTAAAACATCACGGGAAAATGTCTAAGCGGAACGGAGAAAAATGTCAAGCACAGCAGAATTATGGACAAATTCTAACAGTTCAGTTTGTTCCTACATTTCTGCAGTCTAGTCGAATCTCAGAAATTTAAAATCATGACACTTTATCAGTTGTGTCACTCGTGAATTCACTTCTGATGTCATCACTGGTCGTTTCAGCCTCGCTTTGGTTATCAGTCACATGACTCTGTTCTATGGTCACATGACCACTGTCTTTGTTATTGGAATCCAAGTTTCCGTCCAATTGTTTTGTTTCTTCTTTGTCCGAGGTTCTTGTCTAAAATTAATGGAAGAGATTTGACTATTTTATATATATATCAGACAATTATGAGGAAACAAAAATAGAATTTGGGTTATATTAATAATATAAACTTTGCCAACTTCCACTCACAGTCTCTCACAAACCCTCCACTGTATACGTATATAGAATATCTAACTAAAATGATATTTTTCATTAATTATGAAATTTCCCTCTAACCACTTTTTTTATGTTAATTCAATTTTATTTGCCTTTTATCTAGTCCCTTTATAGAGATGTATTTACTAATGTTAAAATGTACTTTCAATGAAATCCCCTGGTGGCAGACATGCTAGCGGCTGTATACATGCCAAAATGTCTGTCTCCAACACCATATTTAAACGCATAGTATACAAATACTCTTATTTATGGAATAACCCTGATGGACATAACTTCAGGTCTATTGTTGGAAAAAGGGACCTTGAGTTAAAATATGGGTCACTTTGACCTTATGTTGGGTCACAGGGGTCAAGGTCAATCAGAACCTTTTCATGTACATTGTATATTGGCATGACAATTGCACAAGCAGAACAGTAAATGTAGTCTATACAGAAAATAATTCAAGGACAAGTGCAAGAATATAATTTTAAATCCAGACCAAAATCAATAACTTCAAGTGTTCCGACCACTTTTGTCCACGGCTTTTTTGCAAAACCGGACAGACACACGCGCACAACAGACGGATGAATAACATCACTCACACTTGCATTCCATATTCTGATGGTCTTGTCCCAGGAGGCTGATACATACTGAAACAAAAAGAAAAAGGTTACCATGGCAACGTACGTGACTCTATTAGATGTACAAAGTCCACAGTTTAAGGAGTCCCTTAACTTTGGCCTTGAACAAGAATCTTAGAAGTTATAATTATAAGTGCTAACTCTTACAGTTCAATGGAGAAATAGATCAACAATGGCTACTCTGAAAATACACCATGACAAGATGGGTACATGCAAGATATATAATATTCTTGTTGTACCTAGTAATTACTGTAATAAGAGCATTGGGAATTCATTGCTTATGAAAATATGTAAAAATTATTTACCAAATGAAAATATTTGCAATTCAATAGACTTGCTAAATTAATTTGTACAATGTTCAATGTTTATTATAATTAAAAGCTTTTTAATTTTTTTTTTACTGTTCAGTCGTTGTGTTTTTAAAATGTCTATAGTTCATTATCATTGTTTGTATGATGCTATATTTTGCATTTTACTGTATAATTTTTTAATCACTTTTCCCTATCAAGGGAGTTGAAACAAAATAAATAAATATATAAAAATGTCGGTGATGCTCACGAACACCATCTTGGTGTCTACAAACCAGATGTATTGCCTTGATTTCGAAATAGTCAATTGGGATCTTTAAATCTGATCCATTAAGCCAATGGGGAACTTTCATGTCAACAGAGGGAGCTATGCCGGTGCTAAAGCCATTGTTTGATGACGTCATCACACAATCGGGTCATTGAATGCGTTGATGATGTCACACCCAGATAACATTCCAAATGGTATCGATGTCGCGATGTCGGCGACATCAAAACGATAAAGAAACGACACCGGCCCGAATTGGAATGCTATCTGGGCAATAGTAATGATGACCGACATACAGCTCCCCCTGTTGACATGAAAAGTCTCCCATTCATCCAACGTCTCATGCAACCGAGGTACAGCCAAAAAAGTGTATATTTATTGAGATGTAGCTCGTCCAGATGGAGTGCCTGGGCCAGGGATCAAACCCAGGTCCTTATGAGGAAGAGGCCACTGCCTTCACCACGAGGCCACTTAGCTGCATACAGATAGTTTCATTACATATGGTCGACTCTAGACAACTGTAGCAACCTATTACTGGCTGAAGCTAATAGCTATGACTGACTATAGCCAGCTGCTTCTGTCTACCTCTAGCTAATAGTCGGCTTACCTACCACCATTGAAACAAATACAAACCTAACTGTAATAAATGTGTCTAATATATCATAAATATGAACTTTTAGATCTGGCTTTGAGTAGCCAGCTATAGCCAGACAGTTCCATTCAGTGGCAGGTAGCATCATATAGCACAAGTTGTCTTGCTTTGTCTAGATTCAATACGACAGGTCTTTTTTATTTAACTAACTGTTTTCTTCAGACCACACTGTAGTGGAGCCTTATTGGAGGACTCAGGAAGGTGCGTTTGCCAATTTAGTGTCTCTTGAAATGACATCCTGCTGAGATGTAGCTCTGCCCATGATTAGAACCTGGAATCTTTGGATGAGTTTGAGAATTTCTTGACCACTAGACCAAACAGCTGAATAACATAATGGGACCAAAGATTAAGTATACAAAGATTTGACACAAGTTCTTCATTTGCATAAGCCATCCGCAAAGGATTGTGGGATTGTTAGGGATATGCAATGGTGTCTCTTGTGGTAGTGATGTCATAATCATGAGCACCACAATTGCCAGCGATGTTGTTATTGTGACGTCATATTTCTGTGGGATTGTGAAAAACTAACCCTGAACAGGCTGACATTGGTTCAATGGGGACAACAATTAACAGAGGAGCCTACAGAGGGCACTACGACCGTAGCAGATAAAAAGACAATAAGATGACGTCACAACATCATTTTTGCATGGATGATGTCACAATATAGATAGGGCAGGGGCCTAGCTCAGAGGGAGTGCTCTGGGCTTCCAACCGCTGGGTCCCGGGTTCGATTGCCGGTCGAGCCTAAGTTGGATGGCTGTTTCCTCCTTCGTCTAATTGCCATGGTCTCTGCCTGTCCTAATTAGCCCATCAGGTGCAGAAATACAGGATGTAAAGCCCTAATCCACCCACCCACCACAATATAGATGATGTCATCAAACAATATATATATCTGCTACGGTGTCAGTGACCTCTTGTGGTACTTTTTCTCCCCATTACACTGCAATGGGTATTGTAATATTGTGTGGTGGGTGGGGGCTGGGTGAGATATTTTTGCACCAGATAGGGCTGATCAGGAAAGGCAGGTGCCAACTGAGGCGAATGATGAACCAACCTTCCAACATGGGCTGGATTCGAATCCAGGACCCATGCAGTGGTTCTCTTCGATGGACCTAGAGTAATGTTTTGTAATAAGATGGTTTTGTCTGTAGTTTCAACAGGATGCATATTAAAAAGTCTCAACAAAAGAAAGAAGACCGCAGACACCCGATAAGAAAAGCGACGAAAGTTCAGCAGCAGAAAAGAATCAGGATCAAGGATGAGAATGACATAAAATGGTGAGCACTGACGCATCCAGGGGGTGGGGGGTGGGGGTGGGGGTGGGAGTGTCCATGGCCCAAGGCCCCCTCCCCCCTCGTACATGACAAATTGTGCCACGTGCGTTTTCCATGCGTTTCAATAAACATAAACGCATAGATTTTGCTTCATTATAATTAGCTAAAAACCATGCGTTTTCCAGGCGTTTATCCTTCTCATGGAAAACACACGTGGCACATTTGGCCATGTACCAGTCTTAATGTATAATCATGGCCTATGAAATGAATGATAGGGGCATCTCAGTCATGATTTTTGCTATTTCCCCCCCCCCCCCCCTTCCATAGAGCCTTTGGCTCCTCCCCCCCCCCTCAGAGTTCGGGGCTGGATCCACCAGTGATGCTGCCCAAAGAAGTTTTGGAAACGGATGGAAAAGTAATGACGGAGATGGTTAAAAAGTGAACAGAACGAAAGATCGGAAAGTTGAGATAATAAATCAAAGATAAAAATTTAAAAAGGGCAAAAATAGGGAAAATAGGTCTGTCGGAAAAACGGGTGGTGTCCTGTGCAAAGTCAAGTAAATTACACAAGTTGTAAATTTCTCGAGTAGTAACAACTTTGTCATTGTACAGTCTCAGTGCTACTGGGTCTGAAGCTTAGTCAGCTTATATGACCACCTGCCAGAGGCAGACGTAATGATGAGCACAGACCATGTTACACGTGTACAAACCCCAAACTTAGTAAATATTCAGCTGAAATCAAATGAACTGCCCATCCCTCCCTATGAGCTACATGTATATTCGGCTGGGTGTCAGTCACATGAGACGTCACATAGAAGGTGCCTTGTACTGGGTGTCCATCCTGAGGCAAGTAAAAGACCCCCACCTATGGGTAAATGTGTAACGTGGTGTATCTCAGGGGTGTCTTGTGACCTCTTGTGACCTCTTGTGACCTCTTGTGACCTCTTTGTGACCTCGTGACCTCTTGTGACCTCTCGACCAGTACCGTACTGTATTCTATAACAGCTATTCTTATTTCTTTTAGCATCGAATTGTATCCTAAAATTCCTAATATTATATCTCATAGAAGAGCTGGGATGAGTTTTTTTCTTCTTTAAAAGTACTAATATATGTATGGTAAAATCAATCAACCAATCAATCAGTCAATCAATCAATCCATCACTCAATCAGTCAACCAACCAATCAGTCAACACACATTAACACATCATTCAATCAACCAATCAATCAATCAATCCATTAACCACCCAATCAACCAACAAATCAGTCAACCAATTAATAATTCACTCAATCAACCAACCAATCAATCAACCAATTAGTCAACACATTAACCCATCAACCAATCAATCAATCAATGAATTAGTCAATCAATTGATCTATCACTCAATCAATTAACCAATCAACCAACCAATTAGTCAATTAATTCATCAATCACCTTTGCCAGAACCGACACCAATATTGCATTAGATGCGATGTAGGGTCGGAACGACTTGCATACAAATTCATCGAATTTGATATTTTTGACATAGTTTTTTCAACAAACACGTTAGCATACCTTATTTTGTCTTTTGTACTGGAGGACTGCTCTGTTTACTATTGTGTCGCACTCAGAAATGTTTGATTTCATTTTAATAAATTTCTGTGCCATTTTCGACTTGATAATCCATCTGCCTAGTTCCACTAAAACTCACTAGAGGGCTCCGGCGACATTACAGCGGCACCCAGATGCAAAGGTGCAGATACATATCTAATACTTTAGCTTCATTATACCCGTAGAACAGTGGAATCGTGTAGAAATGGTTTACTAACTTATTTTAATTTTGAAATTGAGAAAACTACGGACTTGCCAGCGCTATCCTGTGTGAATCTTATTATCTACTAGGGGCGTTGAAACGTCGCCAGAGCCCTCTTGTGAGTTTTGGCAGAACTAGACGGCCATGTTTCTCATAATGCTCTCATGTAATCAAGTAAACATGAGATCAAAAATAGTGCAGAAATCGATGATAATTGAAAGAAATCAACCATATCTGAGCGCGATACAATAGAAAAAAAGGTATGTCTAACCCTAAAGCAGGTGTATTTCGTGTGGCAAACGTTTATTAAAAGGCTAGTTGCCACACAAGCCGAAAATTCAATATTTTTTCATCCAGGACCTTGCAACCCTGTCCTGTGGACAGGGGACTTGCAGCTACTTTGCCCCCTAAATAAGCCAGAAGTGTACAATAAGCCACAATGTAACGGGGGGGGGGGAGGGGCAATGAACTCACTGAGTGCAAAAATGCAGAAGAAATAAGAAAAAAATAAAAAGTAAACAGTGAAAAAATAGAATAAGTGGGAACTGGCTGACAGGAGCATGAACTCACAATTAGGAAAAAAAAAAGAAAACAAATTGTCAGGGGGTGAAGAAGATATTTAAAAAAAAAGAAAACTAGGAAAAAAGTTGGGAAGGGTGCTGAGGAAAAGGAGTGGGGTTAAGAAAGCTATTAATTGCCTTAAACACCATTATAGAATATAGATATTATTGTGGTGAATACTGAATTCATGTTTTTTGGGTCATCATTTTTGTGACAAAATGTTGAATTGGGCTTTCCATAATGGAGAGAAATCTTATCAATTTTAAAACTAATTAACCCAAACTTTATTAAGTTTAATACTAAATTTACTTTATCACAAAAGAGTTCATTCATTCATTCATTCATTCATTCATTCTTCTATCAACCATACACTATAGGCAGGAAGGCAGGCACACATTACCCAGTTGACTGACTGACTGACTGACTGACGTGCTGACTGACTGACTGACTTAATCATTTAATCAATCAATCAATCAATCAATCACACAATCAATCAATTAATCAATCAGCCATTCAGTCAGATTGTCTGCAAGTCATTTACTAAATTACTAAACTGTAATGCAGATAACCATGGACGCATGAGACATCCATGCTATAACCTTAGTCCAAGATATAACGCGCATTAAAATAGGACAAAATCAAAGAAATATCCCAAAAAAGAAAAAAGGGAGAAACAAAAAACCCTTCCATTGGGGCATTCTTTCACTCTTCACCTAGTTCCTCGCCTTTCATCCCTCTTTTTAATAGTCTTTCTTTGATATTTTTCATCTTTCTTTGATATTTTTCATCTTTCTTTGTCTTTTTTCATCTTTCTTTTTATCATCTTGTCTTTTATTTCTTTGCCTTTTTTTTAGAACTTTTTCTCCACGACTTATAGTGTGTCACGCGTTTCCGAGTCAAGTGGTTGTGACACCAGAGGGAGGGTGGGGAAGGTGGGGTAATATGTTCCTGATTAATTTAATCATCTTCATAAGATAAGATAAGATAAGATACGATTTTAAATATATTATTGGTGTAAGATAAGATAAGAAAATATATCATGCGCTATCCTCTCAGAACTTTAAGATCATACTCTAGAAATACATATACATGTACTGCCATGTTTTATAATGAAGCAGCACAGAACGGTAAAATCTTAGGCCATTCGTGTTGATTCAAGATCTTTGAGGATGGCCAAGGGGCAGTGGAACGTCTTCTGGACTGAAGGGGGGGGGGGGGGGGCTGGACCTTTGATACCAGTGTGCAGCGCACTTTCATTGTTATGATAGTAAAATACAGCCAAAAGGACACTCCAAAAATAGGAGCAAAAAGTAGGGTGCCCCTGCCAAAGACTTTTGCACAGGACTGTAAAAAATGTAAAAAATGTATATATATGCTTCTTGATCACACGAACTAAACTTCATATACCAGCAGTGAGTAATGCATTCCGAAAAATAGTATTTATAATATTTATAATAATATAAATATAAACACAAATGATACAATATATCATCCCATGACTAAGCCATGTCATTTCTCCCTAATACCATGGACATATGTATCTCTAATACGTCCATAGTGATACAGAGGTTTTTCCCTTGGGGAATACTGTTCCATGAGGGATGCTATCAGAGGATACAGTAATGATGTATGACTCAAGGAAGGATGATATCAATCTGTATATGGGTCTAGGGATGATACAGGGTCTAGGGATGATACAGGGTCTAGGGATGATACAGGGTCTAGGGATGATACAGGGTCTCGTGATGATACCAGGGAGATACAATAGATACACCCTCTTGCACACGTGATAACCTATAACTACCCATCATTGGCATCTATCTAAGGCCACTTTACCCCTGCACCCCCTACCCAGGGTAACTGCGTTTTGCCCTTGTTAGGGTGAACGGCCTGTAGAACAAGTGGGGGTCACCCTGCGTGCCAGGGGGGTATATAAGCTCAGTTGGGGTTCACTCCACCCCTTTAGTCTGCTGCTGGTGACCGAGAGACCGTTGCTATTGGCAACCACCATGGTAACCATGTACACAAACTTCTCCATGGCAACTGCAACGATTGTCATGCTCCTACAGGCATGTGCAGCGTTCAGACTGCCTAACAATAGGACTGATGACGTCACGAATGACGCAACCATGGCAACGGATGATGACATCACGCAAAGATCCAATGACACTAGCTCGTTCCGAGAACAAGTGGTCCTGCGTCACTTGGCAGAAAACCGCAGAGACCAGCCGTGCTTCAGGTCCGGAGAGGCGTACGATCGACTGGTTGCATCAATCGGTCCGATTCCGGGTTACGACCGACCGCTTTGTTACGAAGATGGGACGTACATGCCACGACAGTGCAAAGGCCACACGTGAGTAGATCTATACGTTTTCGACTTAAAATTAAGTCATTGGCAGAACACTAAGTCATTGGCAACACATTAAGTCATTGGCAACACATTAAGTCATTGGCAGAACATTAAGTCATTGGCAACACATTAAGTCATTGGCAGAACATTAAGTCATTGGCAGAACTAAGTTAGTGATAAGATGAATTTGGCACAAAATTGGCTGGTCTTAAATATAATTATATTTATAAGTTAGCAATGGTTGCAAGGTACAGTCGGGTCCAAAAGTTTACATACGCCTGAGCAAAAATTAGAGTTCACTTCAACTTTCACATCTTTTCTTATGAACACATAATTACCATTCTTTGTGTTCCAATCATAAGGTTCAACAACTTTATTTTTCACTCGCATGATTTTATTCCCAATTTTATTCGTGTCATCCTGCTCAAGTGTATTTAAACTTTCGAGCATGGCTGTAAATCACAGTAAGCCTAGAGGTGTGTGCAAACTTTTCGTGGTCTTAATGTGAAATTCCACTTTTGTCTGGAAATACTTAAGTCACATAATACAATATAATATTGGTAAAATTACATTTGTATTCAAGATCGCATGATGACTTGTTTATCACACTGATTAATTAATTTATCACAATTCTTGAAAGTTTGTCACAATTTCCAAGTTTATCACACTCGAATGAAATTACTGCAGTCTTTATATCTGCCTGTCATATATATGATAAGGTATACCGACCCTTAAATCAATCAATCAATCAGTCAATCAATATATCTATCTATCTATCTTTCTATCTATCTACCCTTAAAATCAATCAATCAATCAATCAATATATATATCTATCTATCTATCTTTCTATCTATCTACCCTTAAAATCAATCAATCAATATCTATCCATCAATCTATCTATCTATCTATGAATGAATGAATGAATGTTACTTAAGCTTAAAATGCAAAATGAGTCTGTTCCAAACCAGTTTCTTGTCCCCATAGTAACCTCATTCACAATGTACACAAGCCTCAAGAACTTAAGAAAACTGCGTCATGCTCCTTTGTGCACGTGGGCCTGGTAGTTGTGGTACCCTGGATGACCTTGATGCTGTCACCCCATTAGGGTAATGACCTCTTTTCTTCCTCACCCTCCTAGCTGTCCCCTTTCCTTTGTCTTATTCTGTGGCTTTTTTATGTTGCCATGGTAACAGCTTCAAGTGAGTCTTGTAACCATGGCAAGTTAAGTACAGCACAGAGATCAGATGTCCCCTGCAGGGGTTTACTATCTATCTATCTATCTATCTATGTCTATCTATCTATCTATCTGTCTATCTATCTATCTGTCTATCTATCTGTCTGTCTTTCTATTTACCTATCTTTCTATTTATCTATCTATCTAAATATCTATCTATCTACCTGTCTGTCTAACAGTCTATCTATATATCTATCTATGTCTGTCTATCTATCTATCTATCTATTTACCTATCTTTTTATCTATCTATCTAAATATCTATCTATCTATCTATCTATCTATCTGTCTGTCTATCTATCTATCTATCTATCTATCTATATATGTCTGTCTATCTATCTATCTATCTATCTATCCACCTATCTATCAATCTATCTACACAGCTATCTAGCTATCTATCAATCAATCTGTCTATATCTATATGTCTATATATCTATCTATCTATCTATCTATATATGTCTGTCTATCTATCTATGTATCTATCTATCTATCTATCTATCTATCTATCTATCTATCTATATATGGCTGTCTATCTATCTATCTATCTATCTATCTATCTATCTATCTATCTATCTATCTTTCTAGTATCTGTTATGTCCAGATAATAGATTCTATAGCGGCCACCCAGTTGCTGAAACAGTACTGTCAAGAGTCTTAATAGTTGATACAGCACTGTCACATAGTATGTGAAATTCATCACATATTTAATGTCTAGAACAGTATTTTCGTTTGTGCAGCTGTTCATTTCCAGGACTACATTTATTCCAGTTTTATCTTTCTAATCAAACACTGATGAATTTAATTTAATTTTTCAGATGCTACTGCATAGCACCAGATGGCACCAGGTTAGGCAGATACAGACAGCAGCGCCACCGAGCACAAAATATGCATTGTTGTAAGTACAGCAGTAATTTGAAAACATTGTTACAAAACTTTTCGTAAAGATAGTTGTGAAGAATTGCCATGAAAAAGAATAATTATATAAATAAACAATTAAAACCTTGAAGGTAACATTTTTCATTTTTAATATGATCAGAAACCAATAAGTTATAAATTAGTACTGTCTGAGAGGTCCCTCCAACAAAATTAAATATAGTGCTTTAACCTGTGATATTGCTGCAATGTGCAGTATTGCTGCAATTGCAAATTTAACTAGACCAAGCTGTGATACTGTAAACACTTGTGATATGATAAAAGGCATCTATCTATTCTTTTATCAGAGATGGTTTTTATACTTTAAACTATTTTAATTCAGATGAGATTTTAAGCCTCATTGAGTCAGTTTGTACTTGTTGATTTTAAATTTTTATATTTTTTTACTTTCTATCATTATTGTTTTTATATATGTACTGTTATAAACAGTGAATAAAGATTATATCATCTCATCATTGTATCTGCCTCAGGCTGCATTTCATAAAAGAGGGTCACATGTACACTTCACACCAGTTATATCTAACTCAACTTTATCTTAAATTTCAGTGTGTGCATTGGACCAATACGGACTCTCGCTACTGGGAATGACTGACACGTTCGCTTGTGGAAGCAACGGAAACTATCGCCGAATCCAGTGTCACCGCTCGACGTGTTTTTGCACCGACGACCGCGGAAACGTTCTAGAAGACATCGATCCTGTGCACGTCGATGATAGACGTAATCTCCATTGCCACGAGCACAAAAAAAGGCGAAGACAACGATCTCAAATTGCGTAATTGTCAGCCAGCGCAAAAAAGTTTAGTCTATATATGAAATTTATGTAAATTGATGTCAAGAAACAAAGATGCTGTGATCATTTCAATGCCAATAAAGAATAAGTGTCTCTCTAAATCTTCTTCAATTCTCCGTTAAATCTTTATCTAGTGATTAATGCATAGTCAGGATCAAAAGTTAACATACTTGTGAGCAGAATAGATGTCAACTCTATTTCCACATCTTTTCTCATCAACTAAAATTCATCATTTACATTTCAATGGGGAGAAAAATTACCACTAGAGGTCACTGACACCCTAGCAGATAACTATTGTTTGATGACGTCATGTAGAGTGTGACCTCATCAATGTAACAATTAAGTAATGACGTCATTTTATTGTCTTTTTAATCTGCTACGGTCGCAGCGCCCCCTGTAGGCTCTGTGACTTATTCTCCCCATTTATAACAATTCAAACCATTTCCAAGTTTTGGGCAGCTGTTTTTTTTTTAATGATATTATTCGCAATTCTATTTATGTTATATTGTTCAGGTGTATGCAAACTTTTGGTCCCGACTGTATTATACAATATTAATGAGGGTTTAGTGCAGTATAGCGGACCCAAATTTATGACCATATTTGGCGTCCACAGAATATGAATTAATATCCAATTTTTTGACAAGTTTGAAGTTCTGGCACAATTAGAATAACATCAGTGTAAAGTAGCGGGGAGGGGGGGGGGGGGGGTTTGGGGGCAGCAGCCCCCTGGAATAATAAAAATAAACTTAGACGGACTGCTTCCTTACCGCGAATATGAAAACCCCCATCCTTTCTCTGGGACGTCATACATTGAATTCAAGCATTTGACGTCAGAGGCCTGGCAATGGGCCTCGCTAAATATGGTGATAAATCTGGGTCCGCTATACTGCACTTCTTTCCATTAATGGTATAATACCAAAAAGAAAGACTTAGCACTCTCCTACCTGGTCTCTTTCTTGAATATGTACGATAGACCTCACGGCATCTTGGTGTCCTCGGTTGACCTGCACCATGTAATACTGCGGCTTTTTCTCTTTCCCTGCACTGAATTTATGGTACACCCTGGAAAAAAAAGAAGTAAAAAGTAACGAAAACGAAATTGTGCACCGACATTCTTGCCCTTCAATGACATTAGCAGCTGGTCGGTGAGTTACAACGCACATTTGCTAATATCCTTGGATGATCCCAAGTGTTGGAAACCTGATCTGGACATACTTTATTTTAATTAATACTACTAGCAAGTACCCGAGGGCAGCCCCGTTACTCTTGGTTTACATTCAATAGTTTAACTATATTTATAGGAAATATTGTATCACAACTGTTTGTACGTTCGCTAAGCTTCTGTGGTCTCTTTACAAAGTTGGGGTATAAGAAATTAACCCGGGGGAATTCAGTTGAGGCTTTTATAACTTGGATAATGCAATAACGTATGTTTTTTGTTTATTTATATTTGAGCTGTTTATTGCAATAAGTTTCACCTACATTATCTATCTGAAAGCTACAATTTAATAGGTATAAGTTATAACCCCAATAGGAGGGAGTTAACTAACATTTTTGTTGGTTATGGTTAACTGCCGACCATGAGGGATATAACTAACTTATACTCCATCAGGCATATTTACTAATTTGTTTGATTGTTTGTTTTGTTTTATTGCTTTTATCAAGCATAACAGTTCAGTTTGCACTCGGGAAGGAGTTAACTAACATTTTTGTTGGTTATATCCCGCAGAGAACAATGGAAAAGTTCACGTGGTGGAGTATAACTGAGGTTTAGTCACAGGTTTGGTTCTTGGCCCCTTTTTTAAGCTCAATTTCAAGAAGAATTTGTGTCGTGGGTTTGGAACAAGACTATGACAAACAAATAAACGCCATCCACAAGAACATGTCTCACATGGTGTGGTTTTATCATGTCATCTTTACATCTGCCTTTCACAGCTGTCAACGAGATACTTCTTACGTGAACAAGATGGCAAAAGTCTGCAATACTGATTATCCAAACAGGGCTTCTTACACTTTTTTGTTGTGTTCTTATATATACAGTCAATCCTCATTTATCCGGGCCTCACTTATCCGGCTCCCTCGCTATCCGCACACATATGGGAACAGATTAATTGAGGGTTAAATGCACTAAATAGATTAACAGGCTAAGTAGGCAAAATCGCAATCGTTCCGGTTGAGTAAAATCTGCATGCAGAGGCGACACCTAGTGAAAATTGTGTCAGATTCAGTGATCCAGTTCCCTTATTTATCCACACACTTGGCTTGACAAAGTTGTGCAGATTAGTGAAGGTTGACTGTATAGAGAAATTAGATGTGAGAAACCACTCTTTAATTTCAATGTCATTCAGTAGACTTGGACAGAATTGGTTCGTTTTACCAGACCAGCTGTATAGAGATTTTCTAAAGATGTTTTAAGGACATTTAGTGACTTTTCACTTCATGGGAGGTTTATATGGGTCCCAAAAATTGGAAGCAATATCCCATGTCAGCATTTAAGAGAAAATCTATTGTATCCTGTATCCTGTCACTATTTAGTTAAATGAATAATAACTAAGAAAATTAAATTGTCGCCTGTCACTATTTAAGGAGATATTCCTCTTTATGTCCATCATTATTTAAGGGCTCCAGTGCCACTTTGTCCCTCGTTAAGAAAGGCAATGTCGCACTGTCGATTTTTACCCATGCAATTCCAGGACATTCCTCGGCTGAAAATAAGTTTTTGAATTTCAATTACTTCACCAGGATTTAAAGCAGCAGAACAATGACTCATTTACCTTATGAGATTATCAATTCCAGCCACAATAGATCCATTGTTCTTGTCAATACAAAGAGCTGTCACTGCCCCCTGGTGTGGAAGGACTTCTTCGCAGTCATTCATTCCTTCTGCCCCCTAGTGGGAAAAAAAAGAGATAAGGTGATAGGAACATTCAGGATAATTATGCTTATACGGTCAGGTCCAAAAGATTACATACACTTGAGCAAGAACATGAAAGACCTCAGCATAACACAAATTTGTAGTTTATAACCCGCACTCCGCGCAAGTACATATCACTAACCTATCTACAACGATCTGAACTAAGAGGTTAAAATGTTTAACCTCTGTTCAGTAAACTATATACCATTACATTACAAGACTTAACTCAAGAATGAATGGAAAAGAGCGACAAGACCCAAGCATTGTGCTCAAGAAGGCGTTCAAACGTCTAGTAGCAGAACAGAATCACAATTAACTCACCCATATTCGTATTGTTCCGTCCTCCGATCCAGTCACCCACGTGCTTCTAATTGGGTTCCACACGACCTTGGTGACCTCTCGGTGGTGACCTTGAAGGGTGTTGAGCAAGGTCATCTGGGCGCCATCTGGTGAGAATCTCCGGATGTACACCATGTGGTCGCTCGAAGAGTAGGCAATTTCATTTCTGGGTGGACAATAAGCGAGACTGGTGATGGCTTCGTCACACGCCAACCCACTGCGGTCGGATATCGGTTCATTGGTGTTGCGAAAGGATGAATGAAGACTGAAAAGAACAAGAAAGTTATCTTTGATATTAAACTTACAAATTTACCTCTCCATTTCAGTCAATTAATAATTGTTTCCTTCGACTGTTTGTTATCAGGGGTTGCAAGTTGGAATTTAGTTGTTTCAGATTCCGAAAATTCATTGTTTATCATAAAATGATAAAGGTGACCCAGATGAAATTGCTGTCTCAGGGATTGTAATTTGAAATAGGTCACGCTTAAGTGACTAGCCGCTCACACAAAATCATCTTTGGTAACTTTGCGTGAGCTCCTGCTCGCAGAATTTGATCAATGATTCATATAAACAGTTATACCAAGCTTTGAATAAGCAAGAATTCAATTGCAATCTAAAGTATAGCTTATATAAGAAGGATTTTCCTTTTTGAAGTTAAATTGCAAGACAGTCAAAAGTAGTTCTGCAACCCCTTTACCGAAACAACTCGCGCTGACCCTAACTTTTGCCTGAGCTCACGTCAAATTTCAATCCCTGTTGTCTATTCTTACATTGGATATTATACTCGAGTCATAAATTTGAGACATTTTATTGGTTACATGTATAATAAATATTTCACTTACGTTCCTTCTTCCAAATCCCATATTAACAAACGTCTGTCCCATCCTGCGCTGACCTTACAAAAAAAAGTCAAATGTTTTACAATAATCACTCAAATTCAAAATAGATCTATTTTCCCTCATACTGGTCTTTTCTTTGTATTAAGGTTTTGATTAATTTAGAATGTATGTTTTTCTGAATAGATGTATGCCACTCGGCGTTTTTTCAGGTAGCTGTACCCAGCACTGCAATAAAATCTTTATCTTTAAATATCTATTTCAATGCTTTAAATAGTAGTATATATATGTATAATCTTTTTTTTTTTTTTTTTTTTCACAAGGTGGCTCCCTCGACAGCGGCAAACTTATTGCCTAGAGGGAGTCTCCTTGCTCCACTCTAAGAAAAATGTGTATAATATGTAATTACTGTTATGTGTTATTTAGGAGCCAATAAAAACTGTGTCATTGTCATTGGATTTTAACTTTAAAAACATGTGTTTCATTTCCAACTTGAGTCCTTGACAAAGTACCTTTGGATCAGTACTAGTTCATACATAGGTAGACCAAAAACTTAAATTAAAAAGTAATTTTCACACCAAAATCTTACTCATTTAACTGTATCCCACAACTCTATAATTCGCTGTACATTCACACATACCACGTAAGTGCTGTCGAATCCATTATTCCGACCAATGACAGCGAGAGAAGTGACGCAACTCCGATGCTCAGAGAAGATGTGTTTACAGATGAATCCGGCCACACGGTTAGTAACTGAGTCTTCTTCCTGGTATAAAAAAATTATCATAAATATTACTACTCAGGGCTGTTCCATTTAAAAAAGAAGGGGGTGGACCTGAAGATTTTTCAGATATCAGTAGGGGGGGGGGGGGGGTCTGGGGAAAACTGATATTGGGGGAGGAGGGGTGGTTGACCAGTATTTTTCTTAATATCTTAATGTAGATAAAAGCGGGGGTAAGGTCTGTCAAAAACCAGATATCGGGGTTGGGGGGGGGGGGGGGGGAATTGGGGGTCTAAATATTCTCAGGTCCACCCCCCCCCCCCTGCTCCTCTTTTTTAAATGGAACAGCCCTCATTAAAAAGCGATCTACAAACGATCGACTAATTTTAACTAAACCAGCTAGTTATTAAGGCAATGGTCAAATTGTCTAAGGATTTTGGATTCAAGCCTGCCCAGGTATACTTGACGAGTTTAATTCTGGAGACATTAAATTCCCACTGATGTATTCAATATAGTATGTAGTATGATTGTTGTGCTACTCACGTTAGACTTGACTTTATCTCGGACAAGTTTTGACGTCTGATCGAGCAAGATGGCGTACTTGCGGACGAGAATTTCCATTTCCTGAGGTTCTTGCATGGATTTAAGCACCTGGACAGCTTCCTCGTCAAAACCCCACGTGTCTGTAAATAAAGACCAAATAAAGACATTTTTCTTTAGTTATAAAGCACATGCAAAATGGCACAGACTGAGGACTTGAGACATTTAATTTGGATGTTCAAATAAGAGATTGCTAAATTGCCTTGTACTCGATGTCTATGCTGAGGCAAGTAAAATACCCCACCCATCAGGACAATGTGTAATGTGGTGGGGACTCCAAACAGCCTTATCATCTCATCACTACATCTGCCTCCGTCAGCTGGTCATATAAGCTGACTAATCTTATGACCCAGTAGCATTGAGACATAAATGAAAGTAAATATTTGCTTACTTGGAGACTTTTAATAAGACATTATTGTCACTAGCTCAGGAGCCACCTCTTATATGAAAATACTAGCCTAGCACCAGCGCCATTATTTTTCGCAGTATTTTCAACTGGTTGAATAAATATGAAGGGCAGACAGTATACACACATCAAAGCTACTATCACCCTTTCACATCATTGAAAAGTGGTAATTAGTCTTAATCGGCAATGATGAAATTAACAATTTTTAAGAAGCAAAAGTTGAAATTGCCGATTCGTTGCATGAAAATGATGATTGTGTGCAAATAACAGCGGGTCAAGGTTATTACTAACTGTATGCACTTATTATTTGTCAGTTTAGAAGAGATTTGGCTAGGTAGGAAGGCTGTAAAACCGTGCGCACATATAATCCCACAAAAAAATATACAGACTGCCGCATGGCCCTCATTCTGCGAACTCGGAAGCCATTGAATGAGGGCCACGATAGCTTGGCTAGGAAAATACTTGATGCGACAGAATGATATACAATATGCATAAATATTCTCATAGAACAATATTGAATCCTCAGGGATGTGATTGATTATTGATAAAAAAAAACCTGAAAATTTCAGGATCAGTAAGTGCGAGTATTCGCCATTCTAGGGGGTCCGGAAATGTTTTTTAACAAATAACTAAAAATAATGACATTTCAAGCTATTTGAGGGGCAACTTTTAGGTATTATAAGGCAAGACTTCTTGTATCTGCAACCTTGAGTCACACTACACTTACCCTGAAATCATGATATTTGCAGAGCCACCTCTCCCCCCTCCAAAAAAATAAAAAAATTGAATTTGCACGAATCACGAGGGTCAATTTCACATGCCAAAAAAACCGGATTACCAGAAAAAAAAACGGAAAAATCTCATTCCTGATCCTGGCATATCCTTGATCTTTCCATAAGTCTTGCATGAATGAGGTTTTCGATATTCAGACTAATCGCTCCTAAGCAAGTTCATATGCCACATTACATAATCATAGAACAGCCAGCCAAACAGCAAATAAATATATACATACACTAAGCGGCAACATTTTAGTCTATAAATAGAAAAAATAAAACGTAAATATTGACAACTTACAAATATTGGAGTCCTCACAAGCTGCGATAATAAGATCCAATTCTTCCACGAAAACCAAGTTCATAATAGCCGTGTTTTTATGAACATGTTCCTCGCTGATCTAAAACGGTAAACAAAAGTTTAATTGCATTGTATTTTTATCTTTATTAGACTTTAGTGCATAACAATGCGTGTTTTCGAGCGTATACTGATAATTAAACATTAGCACATCTCTACGTTCATTAGCTGTTATCATCACAAGATTAGCTAAATTTAACTTTGGGTTTATATAGTGGACCCAAATTTATGCCCATATTTGGCATCCATGAAATATGAAAATATTCACTATTTCTTACCTATTTTTTCCTGGCAAACAATAATAATAATAAATATGGTCATAAATTTGTGTCCGCCACACTGCACTTTTTCCTCAACTTTGATACAAATACAATATTTTCAGTCTCACCGTCTGCATTGAATAAATGCTTGCATTTGTTGCGTTATTCACTTCCTTGGTTTTAGCCGTATCATCTTTCCACATTTTCTCTTCAAAGTTTTCTCGCTTTTTCTTGGCCGATTTCTTGGTAGATTTCCTGGCATCGCTTAAGAGAAACACCTCTTTGCTGCAAATTAACAAAATGTTTCAAAAATATTCAGAAACAATTTGTCTTGTATATATGGTAGTGATGGCTGTTCCATTTAAAAAGAGGGGTTGGGGGGAGGGTGCAGACCTGAAGATTTTTTAGATATCAGGGGGTTTCGGAAAACTGATATCGGGGGAGGGGGGTGGTTGACCAGTATTTTCTTAATATCTTAATGTAGAAAGAAGATATTGGGAATTGAGGGGGGGGGGGGAGGATGTCTGAGAATCTCCAGGTCCACCCCTCCTCCCTCTTTTTTAAATGGAACATCCCTGCAAATATAACTGAAGTGTTTGATAACAGAGAACTAAGAGATAACAGTTGGTGCGCATAACACCTTTAATTTAACCAAAATAGTTACAATGCTCACATGCAAAAACCAACAAAACCAAACAAAAGACATATTTATTATTTGTTTCGCAAAATACACCTCCAGAATTAATGGTAAGTCAGTATATCTAGAATCTAAATTAGAATTACCTATACATGAAGTGATTGGACTGCATTCGTTCTAGTTTGGAAATGACTCCCGCTGAATCGCCAGTGAATACTAGGATGGGAACTTTGCGAGCTAGAGAAGAAAAATAACAATAAAAGATTATAAATATTCACAGCATGTCTAGATAGATCGATAGATAGATAGATAGATATATCTTTGAAAAAGTGGGGATGGGGGGGTTCTTCAAAAGAGGGGTGGCTTACCAGTATTTTCTTATATATTATGTTAATGTAGAAAAAAAGAATGTGGGTCTGTCAAAAACAAAAAGCGGGGGTGGGGGGGGGGGGATTTAAAAATGTTCCTGTCCATCAATTATGGGTGGGGTCCCCATCTTTTTTAAATGAAACAGCCCTTAGGCAGATTGTGTCAACTGCAGAAGAGATTACCTACTGTAGGCAAGGCTTTCCAATGGACTCTCATTCCGAAGGGTCGACATGCATCCGCACGAGTTGTATTTCCACACCATGATGTTTCGTCTGTTTGTTGTCGCTGAAATAAAAATTGTATTGTATAATGTATGTTCTATTGGGTGGTAGTTTATTTACCTCATATGTCAAGTCACTTGAGTCTGACCTATAGATTTATATTAAGATGCCTTTTATGAAAAACAACTTGGAGCTGTTCCATTTAAAAAAAGAGGGGGGGAGGGGGGACCTGAAGATTTTTTAGATATTGGGAGGGGGGGGGGGGTCTGAGTAAAACTGATATCAGGGGAGGGGGGGGGGGGGGCGGGGGGTTGGTTGACCTGTGTTTTCTTAATATCTTACTGTAAAAAAAGCGGGGGTAGGGTCTGTCAAAAACCCGATATCGGGGTCTAAAAAGTTTCCAGTCCACCCCCGTCGTTTATAAATGGAACAGCTCAAAGTGTTATGAGGTCTTGTTTGTACGCGGAGACTTATTGCATGCTAAATTATAACAAAAGGACTTGATAATCTACAAAGACTAACTTTTGGCCATATTATGCATCATTCTGCGAACTCGGACGCAATTGAGGGACATGCTTGCTTGGCTAATATTCTGCACCCAATAAATACAAACAGTAGATGTTTGGTTGAACTTTTAATCCACAAATCCTGTTGGCGACAAATAAAGCTAAAATTTACCCACCAACGACTTGGTTCGTGTCCTTGAAATACTTGAGAAGTTGAAGCGAGAAAAATTCCTCCTCATCTGGTTGAGATGCCCCGATGAAGTCCGATACCTGGAAGAGTGAATGTTACACTGTATTTTAAATAACTATACTTTTACATGTTTATATTAATGTATTTAAGACTACAGGGGTTTAGTGCAGTATAGCTGACCCAAGTTTATGCCCACATTTTGCGTCCATGAAATATGACATATATATAAATTAGTTTAGCAAGTTTGAAGTTCTAGCACAATCAAAATAACATTTGGTGTAGAGAACTGGGGTTTGGGGGAAGCAGCCCTCAAGAAAAACTAAAAATAAACCGCATTTTTACCGTGAAAAATAAAAACCACGGTCATTAGTTTGTGACGTCATACATTGAATTCAAGCATTTGACGTCATGTGATTGGCAACGAGGCTCGCTGAATATGGTCACAAATTTGGGTCCGTCATACCGCACGTTTTCCGACTACAGTTAAACTCCTAGATTTAGACCACATCAGAGAATCCTAACATCCTAATATTAAGGTGGTCTTACATGTACAGTCCGGCCCAAAAGATTACACACACTTGGATGACAAGATGACAAATATACAACCATCCAATTGAAAGGAATTAAAACTGTTGTTACACCTTACTAGAAGCAAATAAAAATTGTTCAAATTATTATTAGAATGTAAATAAAGGTGATTATTGTTTCAGAAGAAAAGATGTGGAAATAAAAGTTAAATATTCTATTCAGGTGTATGCTAACTTTTGGGCTTGACTGTATTTTGAATGGAATAGAACATAGTGAAGCATGTGGGACCTCTGAATTCCTTATATAGTCAACTGTGTACTATGCTGAGGCAAGTAAAAGATCCCACCCATGAGGTAAATGTGTAACATGGGTGGACTCCTCCTCTCTCACCTCATCAATCAACCCTCGATAGCAGCAAGAACTTGCCTTAGACGGCTGCACTTTCCGTATCTATCTATCTATATGTATCTATCTATCTTTATATATATCTATAAATCTATCTATCTATCTATCTATTATCTAAGACTGGTTTTAATAGTGAAGTTGCTCTGTATTTTTTTTTCAAAATTTTCACTCACATTGTCACCAGATTTGGGGTCATAAAGATAGGCCTCCGCAGCGCCCCCTGCAGCCCAGATGGTGCGATTCTCAGGGACATAACAAATTCCAGAGACGGTCGAATTAAAGCCCTCTAGTGGTGGATGTACCAACTTTCCGTCCTGTGACCAAATCTTCATGGTTTTGTCGAACGAACCTGTGACTATCCTGAGAAAATAACAACTTTACTCGAGCGTTCTTTTCGCAACAAAAATGCAATTATTACATCTTAAGAGACTCAAGAGCGCACAATCTAGTTAAACTATTTGGACTCACTTTACAAAGCAGGCATAGATGCAAAGTACAGTATGAAGTTAAAAGTTATAAAATCGTTAAAATCAAACATATACAGTATCTTTTTAAAAACGATAAATAACTAAGAAAGTCAGTTTGGCAAAAATAAAGTGGCATATTAAAATAAAAATATATTTCTGTTTATTTCTTTATAAATATTTCACTGCATGCATGAGTGAAACAGAGAAAATATAAAAGTAAAATTTTACCAGGTATTGTTCTCATTGTCATCCCCATCTTTGACCAGACTGAGGCAAGCGATTCCTGCATTGTGTGCATTACGGTTTCTGAAAAGGTAAAAAAGAAATACCAATTACAAATCAAATGTTAATGTTAGCAAACCTTGAATCAATAAATCACAAGTCTTAAAAGCATTGTAGCATCACTGGTAACTAGCGAACACATTAAAGAGTTGTTAATGTATCCTTGTAAAATGGCGATCTCTGCAAATGGCGTGCATTTTTATTAATTTCTTCGATTATTCATTACAATACCGGATCAAATGTGCGGTCCAAATGTACGAAAAATATGAAGGAAAGTAAAATATATTGATATCTATTGGTTCTCCAGTATGCATAGGAGTGCGTGTGATTCTGTCCATCTTAGTATTGTAGACAGATTGATTAGATTCAATATTCAAAAACTTTATTAAAGTGACTCGCACATAAGGTAAACAAAACGAGTACCACATAATAAAAACATTGATCTTTATGCCCTGCCTATAAGGCCGATAAGTCACTGAATTAATATCTGTAATTTATAACAAAAATAAACACAAACATAGAAACAAGAGGAAGTATTATTAAATTACAAAATTAGACAAGATCAATGAGATACTAATTACAATATCATGCATTTATTTTTTTATAATAACAGGTTTAGGTTTAGTGCAGTATAGTGGACCCAAATTTATGCCCATATTTAGCGCCCATTAAAAAACAGTTCTAGCACAATTAAAATAACATTTGGTGTAGATGAGCGGAGGTTTGGGGGCAGGAGCCCCTAAGAAAAAGCAAAAATAAATGCTGTCTTTACCGTGAAGTTGAAACCGCCACCATAACTACGTTAGTTTGTGACGTCATATATAGATTTAAAGCATTTTTACATCATAAGCCTGGCAATGAGGCTCGTTAAATATGGTCATAAATCTGGGTCCGCTTTACTGTAATTTTTCCACAGTTTTGGATAAACTTTGCCAACGTTATCTTACAGGCTGTCAACTCACATCAAAATAGGCTCCATGCTCTTTTCACCAGTGTACGAGGAGTCGTAAATGATCATCTTGTGGTCGTACCTGAAACGGATAACATTTTAATGTCATATGTACAGATTTGACTCATCTTATGTACGAGTCAGATTAAAGATAGAACACCAAAATATTTTTTAACACTCTGCTGCCTGACATTATATAATTATATAGTATTCATATTGACGTTTTTGCATCATGGTGAGATACAATCGTCATACAGTTAACGAAATAAATAATAATAATGATAATTAAAATAAACTACAATTTCAACCACATCACACATACGAAACATTTGAATGAAATAAATCTCCGCTCAAAGTGACTTGTAAAGAGAGGCGCTGTCTCGTACACCGTGTCTATGTAAGCTCAAGAAGGCAAGAAAATGTACCCCACATGTAAAAACTTGTTTTGATAACTATCTGGTGAGCACATTTATTGAAAATAGCACAACATAAATAACTGAATAGAACTTTACTACAAGAAATTCTTAATTATTAATTTTTGGGACACTTACCCAGCGGAATAGACACGTGAGTCGTGACAGAGTAAACACCTCACTACATCAGTGTGCTCGCGTGCAACGTAGACTACTTGGGGGTTTATCACATGACCACACTCCTTGTCTGTAATTAGTAAAGAAATTGAATTACCGAGTATTCTATTTCATTGCAAGAACTTGTAAAACGTAGGACACACATTTGGCGATTCATTTAGTGTTACATAATTGTTTGATGATTAATTTACGAAACACTCAAAAGAAAAAGAAAGCTTTAAATAATTACTAGATTATGTTATTGTTTTAGCAAGAAATTACAAAAAAATTCTGTATACAACAGTCTAAATAGCATAATAACGTACTTGCGAACGAGAATATCCATTTCCATCAGTATTGTTAAAATTATTAGTGAATGTAACAAATGGTGATTAGGCCACGGCTTTTTGATCTTATGTTTCTCGGAACTTTCTCGGATCGTTTTTCATGAGACGGTCGGTCAGAAAATATAAAAAAATCCTTAGAAAGTGTTTTTTTTTCATAAATTAACACAGGTGATGTGATACTTTGAGATGCAATACACATATTTGCCCAGACAATTGTTGATTTATTAATTGAGCGGCACTGCAAAAGTTTGGCTGGCGGTGTCCAGAAACGAAAGATAAAACAAAACCGTGGCCTTGTTGTTTCAGAAGAAAAGACGTCACTATGTTCTATTTCATGCTATATACAGTCAAGCCCAAAAGTTAACATACACCTTACCAGAATATAAGTATGACGTCTGCAAATATCTAACACAGTCTAAATAACGTAATGAGATAACTTCACATTAGATCCTACCTTCATCGAGATCATAAATGTTAATCGCGGCAGTCACTCCGCAGATCAATTGATGCCTCCGAGGGTTTATCACCATGCAATAGACTGGCTGCTTTATCTGGACAAATAAAAAACATAAATCTTATTTGTCACAAAAAGTATAAGATGAGTATATAAATACTAACTTAGAAAGCAATAAAATAATTTTTTTTTTATAAAAGATAGAATGAAATTTGTCAAATTAACGATCAACAATAAAAAAAAATTTAAATTATCTAGAAAATACAAAGTTATTTAGAATGAATTTCAAATATTGACTATTTAACAAATATCAAATTAGGAATAATAAAAAGAAATTTGTCAAATTAACAAAACAATTATCTTACAGCAATAACGTCATATACTGTGTTGGTGGCCCAGGCGACGATGTTTCCGTCATTAGCCGATGACAAAAGTAACTTCGTTTTTTTCCTGTTAAATATTCATAAAATGTTGTGGATATATATATAATGAGCTTAAATAACAACATCAACATTAGACACAGCAATTTGGGTATAGTGCAGTATAGCAGACCCAAATGTATAGCCATATTTGGCGTCCATAAAATTAAAAAAAATATCACTATTTTTAGCCAAAATTTGTTCTAGCACAGAAGAGGAATAATATTGGCGTAGTACTGCGGGGGTTTAAAAGACAAAAATTAACAATGTCTTGTCTTGAAAATGAAAAGAGCGGTCGTTTTTTGTGATGTCATTCATTGAATTCAGTGATATGACATCATAGGCATGTCAAAAAGGCTCGCTAAATAAGGTCATAAATTTGGGTCCGCTATACTGTACTTTTTCCAACAATTTTACCAATTTATGGCAACTCGTGGATTAGTAACTAAATTTGTTCGGATTTTAGGGAGTTTATTTTTTCGCCTTTTTTACCAATAAAGGAAGTCTGTGATCCATCCCTGGTGTTGATGAAAAGTGTTCAACAACTTGCCGCTGTCAAAGTCAAAGGTCTTGATTACTCCATCTGCAAGCAAAAACTTTCTATTAAAGTAACAGGCTTTAATTTCTCATCAGCTTTTACATTTTAACCACAGAGGATAGATACTCCATCTGATTTTTACCTTAAAATTGTATATACATTTGAAATTGTTTATATTAGCATTTTATAAACTTGATAACAGTGAATTCATGGAATGATCTCTTCCTCACTTGGCAATACAGTATATATATATATTATATGTATATAGCAATCCCCCTAGATAGCTCGGTCATTACCTCAATAGCATTCCCTCCCCCCCCCCCCCCCAGATGGAGTATCATCTTCTTGTGGAAGATGGACAGAAATGACCCCTATAAAGGGGGGAGATTTCTTGTGAAAACATGAAAGATTGGATTGGACTACCACAGACATAAGCCACTCACGTTTGTCTAGAACAGTTTCTCTATCAGATTTTGAAGGAAAATTCAAAATTTCTTTCATAATTATTTTACAACACACCAAATTTAACAACCAAGTGGCAAGAAAATACGTTTGTTTTGCCACTATTCCATTGCGTTAACGGATTATAAAACCACATTATACCATGAAATATTGGATTAATACACAATAAACCAAAAAGTAATCCCTATTCTAATGTAATATAATCCCTATTGTAACGAAATATAATCCCTATTGTAGCCAACGCATAATAGAAAGTGTAACAGTTGTACTAAGCATCATGGGAGATCAAAGAAAAGTTTATCTTTTAAGTTTGATATGTCATAGATTTCTGTTTTATTTCATATTGAGGTTTGAAAACTCTCTTTACAACTTTCAGAAGTTACAGTGCAGATGTAGTGTTGATTTTCAGGTCTTGATAAAGCTTTCAGAATGGCATCAATGCACATTCAGATCTGAAATCATTTATGACATATTTATAGTATTGTGTCAATTTGTGACGTCACAATACAGCCATTATGACATCATCAATTGTTATGTCATATTTATCAAAATGGCGACACTTATAATGGATTTTAGCTGTGATCTCAGGTAAGTTTCGGCCAGATGATGAAAATTGAAGGAATGACGATTCCTGCTTCAAAAATATGTGAAAAGGGGGCTTCAGTTTGGTTTTTAGGGTAAGTTATATAGAAACCGCCGAAGTGAAATTGTGACTAATCTCCCCTTTACAAGGGTAATTTCTGTTCATCGGGTTTAGTGCAGTATAGCGGACCCAAATTTATGCCCTAATTTGGCGTCCATTAAAAAATTAAATTTTACAAAATAATTCACAAGTTTGAAGTTCTAGCACAATTAAAATAGATATTTGGAATAGCGGGGGTTTGGGTGCGGCAGCCCCCATGAAAAAGCAAAAAATAAACTCTGTCTTTTGCGTGAATATGAAAACCGCCGTCATAAGTTAACTACTTAGTTTGTGACGTCAAATTGATTTCAAGCATTTTTACGTCATAGGCCTGGCAATGAGGCTCATTAAATAGGGTATTAAATCTGGGTCCGCTATACTGCATTTTTTCCTGTCCATCTTCCACAAGAAGATGATACTCCATCCAGCCCCCCCCCCCCCCATAAAAAAAAAATATGTTCATGCATGCAGCAAAAAAAAAAGGAGGTTCCATGCTCCAAACCCCCCCCCCCCCCCTTTCCCCCACTTACACTTACAGTACAAAGCCACATGAGGTTATCCTGTCATATAAACTACAGCACCGTATTTAATATACACAACTTTATCAACTGTACCTTCAAATCCAGCGAGGATTTCGCGGCGCAGAGGATTGTATCCAAGAGCCGTAATTTGACGAGTGTGCGTCTCTCTGATGAGAAACTGGCGTTCCATCGCCATTTTGCTTTAATATTCCCTTAAACCAGAAGCTGTCATCGCATATTAAGAGAATAACCCAACTTTTTACAACTTCCAAACTCTCCACTCATTCGTTGTGCCGCCATATTGAGGTTGTCTTGACGACGGGAGTTCCCTTGAGCTAAATTTAGAACGGGTATGCCCCCCGACTAACGCGACCTCTGGTGTGCGAGGATATTTCCCGCCAAATGATACACTGAACTGGAATCCGTATATATAGTTCATTGCTTGGAACTTCTCTATAGATGTGTTACAATTAAGCGTGCATGGTGCAATTATGTTAGGGACTACATGGTAATAAATAATTAACAGACAAAATGAAAAACTAAGATGTAAATACATTTTCCGTTTATTACATGGCAAATGATACTTTGGTATTGTGGCCAGGGAGAACTTTATAATTTGCTTTAAATGATTTCATTAATTAGGCCTAACAATTTCATGTTTAAGATTAAACAAGGCAAACTGCATTATCAAATAAATTACCACCAAATATGAAAAAAATTCTAAAATGACATAAAAATGTTAAATATGGACACAACCTGCTGGAACTACAAAAATAAAGAGCAAAAAGTAAATAACAACCCCTAATTGCATTAAAATTGGAAACTTGCATTGATTGAGTTAAAAGAAGATATTGTCACAATCAGTCAAGAGCTTAATGACGGCAGTCTCTGCTTGTTCGTTAGATGCTTGGTGAGTCAACGCTGGGGTGAGCATTTGCGCATACCACACATACGCTCTGGACTTAAGTTTATTTTTCCTCACAAGAATAGTCAGGATTTCAAAAATCTCTCGTAGTTTGTAAAATTCTGCGACACCCAAAACCTGCTTAAGGATTTCTTTGCCTATAATTAAAAAATAAAATTTCAAAACAGATTTTAAAATATCTTTAAAAAATATATAAAACATTCAAGGAAATCTGAGACAGTTTAATCTTGATAATTATTGAAATGCATGCAAAGAATTTCGGGGAATTATAATGAGGCTTCATGAAATGTTTGGGGAAAAAGAACATGGAAAAAATGCAGTATGGTGGACCCAAATTTATGACCATATTAAGCGTGCCACATTGCTATGCTTATGACGTCAAATGCTTGAATTCAGTGGATGACGTCACATACAAATAATGGCAATTTTCATGTATTTCAAGGCAGGAATGCAGTTTATTTTTAACCTGCAAATTTTTCCTAATCGTGCTAAATCAAAAACTTCGTAAAAAAATAACAATGTATTTTATATTTCATGGCTGCCAAATTAGGGCATAAATATGGGGATTTATTGCAGTATAGCGGACCCAAATTTATGCCCATATTTGGCTTCCATTAAAAAGTATTAAAAAAAAAAAAAAAAAAACTCCGTCTTTACAGTGAAGATGAAAACCGCCATCATAACTACATTAGTTTGTGACATCATACATTGATTTCAAGCATTTTTTACATCATAGGCCTGGAAATGAGGCTCGTTAAATATGGTCATAAATCTGGGTCCGCTAGACTGCACTTTTTCCAAATTGGGATGCGCTATACTGCGCTAAATCCAAAAACATATTCACTTCGAAAATTAATCAATATGAGTAAACTTACCAAACCGCTTGGAATCCAGGCGCCATACAGATTCCGGGAGAACAGGTTTGGACATGTTGAACAGGTGATCCACAAAAATTGCAGCAGCTCTCTGGAAATTGTTGTCGTTACATGCCGGAACGTTTCCAGCTTCTGTGCACAAAATACATGTAAAATAAATTTATAGTGATTTTGCCCTACTGCTATTCTCCTGTTTCATTAAACTTTTTTTAAAACACAGTCACCAGTCAAATATCGCTTACCAAAATGGGCCTTCATGTTTTCCATCAGTGATGGGGTGACTGAAGAGTTGACCGTAAACAAGCCAAATATGGGAACTACAAAAGATAACAAACAAACAGTGTATGACTGGTCAGACTAATTTAGATGCAAGGTAAATAAATATATTCATCTTAATTAACTTCTGCATTAGAAAATCCTTAACAATTAAGAATGATACCAGCTATTGCGGTTACCTTTCATGTGCAATTGGTATGACACAAGGAAATCGACAGCTCGTTTAACTGCAATTGGCAGTGCAGATTTGCTCCTGCAATCAAAGCCAAAATATTTCACTGGTTCATTAAAAGAATATAATGAATAAAAAGAAAAAAAGTTGACCCCACTATTATAGTAAAGCATTTGCAAAAAAATTACTTCACTAAAATATATTGTCTAAACTACAAGTAAGTAGATCATTTACTGGGGATAATTTTACTTACAGACTACATTCAAGACTACATTGATGGATTTGAGTAGCTATATTATGAAAATTTACTTGACAAAGCTGGCCTGCCGATTTAGAGACTATTGAAAAACAACTCATATTAACTGAAGTTTAGAAAACAATACATAAGCTGTCTCCTCCGTTACTATGGAATATCTTCCTGTTAAAGAGACTCGATACAATCTGCGACCGAGGAATCTTCAACAACCGCAATGCAGGACAACGGCTTTGGGTCAATTACTGCTGATGGAGCTGCTCTGTGGAACAGTTTAATATTAAAAGCATTTGACAGTGCAAATGCAAATTAAGACATCTTATGTTATAAGTGAGTAACCTCAAATGTGTGTGTCAAGGGGGGCCGCCATTTTGGCCTCGATCATGCCGTGGCATACCTCATTCTTTCTATCTTCTCCGGTTCTAATTATCACCATTACAACTCTTTATTTGCTCTATTTCACCCAGGCTACTTTTCCCCTAAGTGAGCACATGCTTGCTACCAACATGGCTGCCATCACATTCAGAAAGAGATCATAGCAACCGTGCCCGTGGGTCACATGACCCGGGTTTAGTGCAGTATAGCAGACCCAAATTTATGCCCTAATCTGGGTCCCACTACTGCAATTTTTCCCATGACCCTCCCCCCCTCTATATGGGCCCCCTAACAACCATGCTTGCAAGATTCAGCTCATTAGCAACCAGCCAGAAAGTGGCTGAATGGATATTAAGGTCCTGAGCACCATAGCAACGGTGCCTGTTGGTCACATGACCACCCCTAACAACCATATGCTTACAAGATTAAGCTCTTTACCAACCATTCACACTATTGTTGCCAGGGCCCTTGAATGAGACTCAGAACAAGGCTAAATGGCAGCCTCACTGAGCAATTGACCTTTTTGAATTGGACTGAACAGGGATACAGAATGCAGGAGCATTGAATGATGAACATTTGAAATTAATAGCACAAAAAAAAATTTAAATCCAATAGCAATCTTTTTTTAATTTTTTAGTAGCGGACCCGGAAAAAGTGCAGTATAGCGGACTCAGATTTATGACTATATTTAACAAGCCTTATTGCCAGGCCTATGACGTAAAATGCTTGAAATGTAATTATGACGTCACAAAATTTAATGTAGTTATGACGGCGGTTTCATCTTCACGGTAAAGACAGCGTTTATTTTTGCTTTTTCTTGGGGGCAGCCACCCCCAAACCCCTGCTTATATACACCAAATGTTATTTTAATTGTGCTAGAACTTAAAACCTGTGAAATATTTGATAAAATTAATTTTTAATGGCCGCCAAATATGGGCATAAATATGCACTAAACCAACGGACCCAAATTATTGACCATGTTTGGCATCCATGAAGCATGAAAATAATCACTACTTTTGACAAAATTTCATTCTGGCACACAATAAGGATACATTTGTGTAGAGTAGCGGGGGGGGGGGGGGGTTGGAGGCAGCATTTACATCATAGGCCTGGCAACGAGGCTCGCTAAATAATTTGGGTCCGCTATACTGCACTTTTTCCCGAGTATTAGGCCTATAGTGAGCTTTCTAGTTTTATAAATACATTTCGAAGTGGCAGGACCCACCATGTAAATGCATCAGATGTAATGCTAATTATAGCTAATTGCTTTCTGTATTATCTTTAATACTCTTATAGTAAGCATGTATCATTTGTCATAGTCACATTTTTAGTAGTTATTTGTTACTTTTTTAAAGATTTACTTGTTGTCCAGTCGGGAAAATTAGCTCCCCGCTAATGTTGTCATGTTTTTTTTAGTCACCGACTCAAAATTAAAATGATTTGATTTTTGATTTGATTTGACAGAGGGTATATTTACTCTCAATAAGGAGATATGTTTACTTTTTTTGTTGTAACCAGCAACTTCTGACAGAGGTCTGTACACCACTTGTCTGCACTTTAGCGAAAGAGTATATTATGTAGAGCAAAACAAGTAGAATCACAAATTATTTTTCATGGGTCACCTACAGTCCAAATGTTTGCTAAAGATACGGAAAAAGTGCAGTATAGCGGGACCCACATTTACGACCATATTTAGCGAGCCTCATTGCCAGGTATATGACGTCAAATGCTTGAATTCAATGTGTGACATCGCAGACAAATGACGACGGTGATAATTTTCAAAGCAAGAACGCCACCCCCAAACACCTGCTACTATACAAATTATTCTTATCGTGAGCCAGAACAAAATTTTGTAACAACAGTAATTATTTTCATATTTATGGTGCGCTATACGGCACTAAACCAGAAGTTACTTTCGCTAGGCATACTTTTAAAATTGCTACCAGACCAGGAACCAGCCAAAAAAAAAACTAAGCTTATTGAGAATCCTATGAGTAGGTGAGATAAACATTTCGCAAGTGATGGATCAATATTTATAGGCCTAATCAATGGAATTCCAAGAATCAATAGTGTTCTAGGGATGGTCCAGTAATAGGGCTGTACACTGGTTCTCGATATACCGTTTGTACCAGTACAAGGATAACGATACGGGTATTGATAACCGCTATGTAATAATAACGGTACACCTATACAATGTGCAATGCAGTGTTTTTGGTGCAAGACATTGCAACGACATTAAAGAACAGTTTGGAATTAGTTCATAGAGATTTGTTCATGATATTTTAATTGTCCTTATTATAGGCTTTATTTAATGCCTGCATTGATATACCTTAACGATACGTATCATGATACGTATCGTATCGGTTTTACTGTATCCTAATACGTATCGTATCGTTGATAAAGGTGTACAGCTCTATCCAGTAACACCAGAATGTAGCAAAGTTTCTAAAAACTGATCATAGGAAAGCTTCATTTAATAGTAGTCCTTTTACTTACTGAGGAACACTCAATTCCTGGTATAGGGACCTTGTACCACCAGGAGTGCGGGGAGTTTGAGGAAGGGAATTTCGCACAGATTTGCGAGATGGCGTTCGCACGGGGATTGCGGCTTTTTGTGGTGAGTCGGATGTCTCGCGGAAACTTAGCTGACGTCTTGGTGTCTTTAAATTTCTGGGAGAACCAGGTGATCGAAGGACACTTGGCGAAGGTGGAGAACGTATTGGTGTACTAAGTTTCTTTAATCGTGACGATCGTCTTCGCTTTGTTGGAGACTGCGCAGATTTTTCATGATCTGAGAAGAAAGCGGGGAAGAAATAATGTACACTTTATACATGCAGACAAATCTTTTGAGAATCCAAGCAATCAGTCCACCCTTGGTGTTTATGCACTGCTCTTAATGCATGGTGTGGGATAGACAGTGTAAGGAGGAGGGATGGTAATAAAGAGATAACAATAAAATCAGGAAAAGTGCAGTATAGCGGACCCAAATTTATGACCATATTTATAAGTTACGATGCCTGGCCTATGACGTCAAATGCTTGAATTCAATATGTGACGTCACAAATAAACGGTGGCAATGATCATTTTCAAGGCAAGAACGCAGTTCATTATTGTTTTTTTTTTTCTGTTTCTGATTAGCCCTCCTTATCTACATATGTGCTATTCATATTGTGTGCCACAATGAAATTTCGTAAAAAAAAATGATTATTTTCATATTTTATGGATGTCAAATATGAGCATCAATTTGGGTCCGCTATACTGCACTAAACCCTTATGAGAGGGCCTTTTACTATTTAGGGCTCACATTGTATTTCATGCGGCAGTTTATAAGGGTTACCGGTAAGACCCCCCCCCCCCCCCATTAAAAAAAAAGAGATAAAAAAAGGGGTAAAATATATATGTTAATAATTTGCATACTGCTTTATGGTAAGCAAAAACTGCTTAAAATACACAGCACAATAATTATTTGTTTCTCATGTCATATTACATCCTTATTTTATTTTTTCTCATAACAATTTCACCCATTGCTAGTTTTTATTATACATATTTAATCAATATAGGTCTGTGATTATGCTATACTTCTGTAAAACTCCATGACAGAATGGATTTTTTTTTCTATTTATGCCATCCAAATGTGGATTTTTCCATCTAAATCTAGAAATTTTATGTATACACAAAATTCGAAGAAAGTGCCCGTTTCACTTGACTCTTAACCATTATTAACTTACCAGCTTCTGAATGATGAATTCTTCTTTTCGTTCTTCTTCTTGGGGTTCTTCTTTCATTCGCTGCAGCCAGTTGGTCAATTCTATTATCGGACAGTCTCTTTCCATTTGCTCCGAAAGAATTCTTTTTTTTATTCCGTCCTAAAGCTATTTTTAGTTTGTTCTTCAATTTCTTCAAAAGTTTCATCCTTTCGCCTGTGCTTATTTTAATTTTTTGTTGCAGGTGAAAAAAAACAGACAGATTTGCCGCCACTTTCCAAGGAACTGAAAATGAGGTTGAATCGACGGTACTAGAGACGCCACCTTGTGGAATGTAATCGTACTACTACATACTTTTCAGCGAAAACCAGAGAGAATAAATGTAGGTCATCTGACACCATGGTAACTGCTTGTGGGTTGCACCATGGTAACTGCTTGTGGCCTTAGCAACCATGCTTGCAACTCAGAACGAGGCTGAATGGCAGGTCATGTTAACAGGGGAGACAAAATGGGGCAGGGGATTGTGGATTCCTTGGCTTCCCCCCACCCCCCCGCCACCCTTTTATTTATCTTATTCTATTTTTCCTTTATACAGTCACCACAAAATGAATCGTTATAGTAACTACTTATCAAAATAATGAGCCCTCATTGAGACTTGAGATTAATGACCAAGAGTTTGATTTGATGAGAAATAGCATAATTATGTATATATATATATATTTATACATTTACTTATCTCAATAATATCTCTATTCCAATATACTGACTCTCACACTATTATAATTATGCAAACAAAATCTTGTTTAAACTGGCTTGAGCAACTTAAAACCACTTAGGCCTAAACCAAAATTGAGCATTCGTGAGTTTTGGAAATATTCAATTATTACTCATAAGAAGCTAAGCATTCAGTTTACAGTTAACTTGTAGTCATTTTATGAATTATGACAATTTTTCTGTTTAATTGTGCATGCATTTTTCTGACCATAAATAGAATATTTATTCACTCAGAGAACTTTCCCACGACTTGCCAAGAGTTTCTTTGAGTCACGAATTTCATTAAAAGAGTCATCGGATTGTGTAATATACACACTGACATCACCAAAGAACTGCATCTCGGGATGCAGTTCTTTGATGGAGGCCACATACCTGTTTATAAAGACCACTTGGGAAAACTATGAATAAATACATTATCCAGAAAACCCACCAATATTTAGAAATTTTATATATTTGAAAACCCCCCAATATTTAGAATTGTCTTGTATTTGAAAACTCCAATTTTTGTATTTTTTTTTATATTTGAAAACCCCCCAATATATAGAAAAAAAATTATATTTGAAAACCCCCCAATATTTAGAAATTTTTTATATTTGAAAACCCCCCAATATATAGAAAAAAATTTATATTTGAAAACCCCCCAATATTTAGAATTTTGTTAAAATTTGAAACCCACCAATAAATATTATTTGAAGACCAATTGACCTGATCCCTAATTTAGGATACAATGAAGTATATTTAACACCGTTTACCTAAAGTGATGTTAATTTTTGGTTAGACTGTAGGTTCAAATATATATATATATATATATCCATCGATATTGTAATCTGTGAGTTTGGTATTTACTGTCAGACAAACAAAATAAAGATCACTGTAAAAATATTTGTTGCAAGCATTTTACATAGTAATAGATATTTCCTTATTTTTCACATATATATTAAAAAGGTCATATTTTGAGGCCATATTTTATGATACAAGCATATTGAGATTTTTTTACCAGATAAGTTTTATTTATGCAACAAGAGTTCTTCAAAAAATAACGTTTGTTTGAAAAAATGTTAATTTATGCTCATAAAGCTGTGTAACTGTTAAAGGGAAAATGGATGAACATTTAATACATGACACAGAAATATTTTCACAGTTTCTTTAACTCCTTGCTGTGTAAAATACTATTATTATTTTTTCATTCTTATTCACTTACTAGTATTTAAGTTTAATGACTGGAAATTGTATACTATTGGAGTTTTATTTATTTATTTGTGTGCTGTACATGCTAAAGATAATGAACGAATGAATATGAAAAGAAAATTAACGAATGAATGACAAATGAATGAATCAGAAATGAATGAATGATACGAAAATAAAATAAACAAATGGTTAGCACTTACAAGTGGACTATTTCTTTCTTTTGTCAAATGCCCTAGGGTATGTGTTTATACTTTTGAAATGCATCAGGTCAGAAGTTGCCATAGGCAGCCATAAATTTGGCAAAGGGCACAAGTTGACAAAAAAAAAAGGTCAAGGTAAAATGCATAAAAAGAGGTAAAGTACTAAAAGACACAAATTATATGTTTAGTTGCCAAGTGCACAAAAAAAGAAAGAAAAAAAAAAGAGAGAAGACAGGATAAAACAGGATCTAGTCACCTATCTGATCTGCTTAGGTCTATACATTTATATTTTCACATGCATTCATAACATAGTGTAAATTTGTACAAACAATTTACATGAGTTATTTCCTCCAGTTTTATCTGTCAATCATTTAAAAAAGTTAAGTGGGCATATTTTAATGTACACAATATTTAATGCATAAATTAATGTACAAAATATTGCACAGTTATAAATATTTCTAAGACATTTTTTGAGTGCTGTGGCCTAGTGGTTAAGGCATTAGGACTCATACGCACAAGGTCGTGGGTTCAAACCCAGCCACGGCATGGAGGAACTGAGCAGATCCTCCTTGAACCACTGCTTCACTCCACCCAGGTATGAATGGGTACTTGGCTATATAGGCAATGATGATAATCGTCGAGTGCATTGACCCCTAGAGTGCCGTAATGTCCGCATGTTGGGCGTATGTTCAAGAGTTGAGAAAGACTCATGCTTGAACAGGCCTGCCAAGGGGGTAAATTGTGATGTCAGCAGAGCTCGATACACATTGAGATGAACTCAGAACTCAGAACAATTTATTTAACACATTAAAATATGTACATTTGAGAGTGGCCCTTAAAGGCAGAAATTCTGCAGATATACTATAGTTAATAAATAAATAAACAAAATTTTTAAAAGTTAAACCATGAAATGACATTCCAGATGTATATAGATACAGTCACTAATGTTATGTCAGTGTTAATTAAGATATGGATGCCGAGATTTAAGAATCACTGAAACTTTGTCCATTTAAATTAAATTCACACATGGCAGACAGAAAAGCCACAGACATTTACATATATTTTGATATTGTTAATCATAAAATATCATGTATCAATTGCAATTTGGATAATAGCATTTATTCATTAAAATATATATTTAAAATTGGTAGCACCATCAGTATAAACAGTTTTTCATGTGGCCCATTCAATACAATAATAAAAAAAGTATATACACAGATGAAATATTAAGCATAAGTACATATATTAACTAAAATAAGAAAATATATATAAATCATAAAATATGTAGAAATAAGATAAGATAAAATTGCAGTAAAATATATAGTTTTAGCTTCCTTTTAAAAACATAGTAGAACTACACTAAATTTTATTTATAGATGTGACACTATTATGTACAGTCAATCTATTGATAAGATTTCTCAAAGCAATTATAAATGCATGATTGATGTATGATTAGTAATTTAAAAAAATGGTAATATATTAATGGGAAACTCTCTGTTCTTATGTGCTCCTTGTTTTGATAATATTTCTGCAGATAAATTTTTTTATGGTATTACTGTATTGAGTTATGCAAGATATACATGACCATAATCTATATACCATGTAGGCCTATGTGTGGGTTGATATCCTTATCCATTCAATTTTGAAATGATTCATCATAAACATAAAAATAATTCAAAAGTAGCACACCAGGAAAGGTCAAGAAAATTGCACATACCCATGTATATCCTTGAGGTTAGGGTGGAGTCCATATGATGTATTTGTCATTGTTTTAGGGGACTTCAATGTCACACATCATCATTAGAAAATAATTTTGTTGACAATGTTGTTATATAGATAGATATATAGATTGATAGATGGATAGATAGATAGATAGATAGATAGATGGATAGATAGATTGATAGATAGATAGATAGATAGATAGATGGATAGATAGATTGATAGATAGATAGATAGATAGATAGATAGATAGGTAGGTAGGTAGATAGATAGGTAGGTAGATAGATAGATAGATTGATAGATGGATAGATAGATAGTTAGATGGACAGATAGACAGACATATATATAGATAGATAGATAGATAGATAGATTGATAGATTGATAGATGGATAGATTGATTGATGGATAGATGGATAGATTGATAGATGAATAGATAGACAGACATATAGATAGATAGATAGATAGATAGATAGGTAGATAGATAGATAGATAGATAGATAGATAGATAGATTGATAGATGGATAGATTGATAGATGGATAGATAGATAGATTGATAGATGGATAGATAGACAGACATATAGATAGATAGATAGATAGATATGGAAAGTGCAGCCCTCTGAGGCAAGTTCTTGTCGCTAGTGAGTGTTGATAAATCACTGATGAAATAATCTTATGAAAAGGCCATTTTTAATATTACATAAATAGATTTTTCTGAAAATGAAGTGTTATCGTTATGAATGAAAGAGCCTGTTTTTTTAACCTTAAAATTGTTTTGTAGCTAAGATGAGCGACGATATTAACCGATGAAAATTCTGAACAGATTATATTTATACACAAATGGACAAGTATGCCCTATGGAGTTTCCATGAGAGCTCATGAGAATCACATGAGCATTTCTTCAACATTTCTCACAGCTTTCTGCAAAATTAATCCTACCATTCAACACATTTTTGGCAGAATGATTTTACGACTTCTGTTAATTTATTGATTCAAAGATTCCTCATTTTACTGGTGGGAACAATTCAGTTGCCAAAATAATAAATTTGTTTATGCCTGTAACTGTTGAGAGGAGACCTCTAACCGGAAGTACCATACCATGACGTCATCAGTGACGTCATTATGACCATAAAGAGAAAGTTATGTCTTTGAACATGGTTCAGTGGAGTAAGACTGGGGCAGATGTTATTTCTGCTGGGTATATAATTTGCTGTTAGAACTGAGCCACTCATTTCAGAGAAGAGCTTTGGATCATCTGGATCTCAAGGTAAGCAGCAAGTTTTGTTTATTTGTTTGTTTGTTTATTGTATAATACATTGATCCTTGCCTCAATCAAATTCAAATGGGCCAATTGATTAATTCGAGTTCTAAATGCCAAGTTTCCATAAAATGCAAAGATTTATAAGGAAGTGACTAAAACGTTTAAGTAAGTAAGTAGGTAGTAAAACTCTATTTAATGTTGGTTATTAAAACAACAAACATAAGCACCAGGGCTTTTGTCCAGCAAATAAAACAAACCACGATAAAACAAACAAATAGTAAAACATGAAAAATTATAAGAGCATATTAAAATCATTAAATTTTACATAAAACACAGCTACCACAACAAAATGAGCAAATCTAAATTCAAAATGTTTTGTTAACTTTAGTTCTTTTTGGAATATTTGACTTATTGAAGGTGACTGTGTAATAGTTTCCATTGACCACGTGCACTGGCAAAATACATTATTCCATACAGAGACAAGAATTAAAATATTATTTTACACTAAAAAATCTTGCTCATTTAAAGGGTATGCAGATCATGTTTACATTTATATATATATATATCATAATAAACTATAACTGCTTGCAAATATGTGCAAAGAGTTAAAATTTCTGTTCACAAGGACATTCAATAAAAACCCCTTCTACTTTTCATGCTTCGCTGCTTGAAATGATAGGAGTAAAAAAAGTTATAAATTGTGCAGCAATCGTCCTTAACAAGCCTTAAATGTGATCATTTGACCTTGGGTAACCTTGACAAATCGTTGAAGGACAATAGACATGTATTTTGAAGACAATAGCCTTTTTTTCAAAAAGTGGTGACTTAAAATTGCACAGAAAATGACTATATATATAGTTTATCTTAGCTGATATATATATATAGTGTACTATCATATGCTTATATATTACCAGAATTTAAATATTGGATGATTATTAATCCTAAGAGTAAAATAAGAAAATAAGAACTTGGAAACCTCAGACTACAGTAAAAAAGAAAAAGCCTCTAAAGCACCAGCTAATATATATAGGGTGGATAATTTTCTCACGAACTTTCATCATATCAATTTTGCAAGGCATGTGAAAACCTAAAGTTATAACAAAGTAAGAATAAAAGTCTAGAAAAAACAAGTGTGATGTATGACAGTATGCAATAATTTGAAATAGGCGTGTCTCAAGATTTGAAAGGGTGACAACTTGTTTTGATGTAAAGATCAACTTTGAAAAAACGTGGGAAAGTCTCAGAGGTTCCAGGTTAAAAATATAGTGCTTTTAATTCATGATAACTATCTCTCAATTTTCTGCAGTTATAGACCTAATGGCGCAACTGTAAGTTATGACATAGCAGGGGCGGATCCAGAATTTTTTTCACCGGGGGGGGGGGGGGGGGGGGTTGACAAATTAAGGTGTATTATGGGGACCGCTGATTTTCTAAAATATTTAAATTAAGATGTACTAGGCCAAAAGGGAGGGGGGGGGGGTTTAACCCCTAACCCCCTCTTACTCTAAATCCGCTACTGTATAGTTGTGGTTCATATACGTTGAAAACTTTATATCAAAACATGTAATGTGAGTTCATAATGAATGAATGAATGAATCATTCAATCATTCAACAAATCAAGCAATAATCAATCAATCAATCAATCAACCATTCACTCAATCAATCAAGAAATCAATCAGTCACTTGGTTTGTACATGATTGTAAAGAAATAATGATATTTCAACAGCATAGTTTGAAAGTGATGTTTCCTTCTTTTTCAGTTCCCACAATGCAACTGGGTGCCTGTCTTCTCCTTGCCGCCATTTTGGTTGCTGGTGTCGCTTCAGACAGAGATGGTAAACGGATGTTTAAATTTAAATTCAGGATATTTTGTTATTCTGTTACGAAGTAATACATGATTGACCCAAAGAAAAAGTAAATTGGGTTTATTGTGATTTCAGATGCTCTTTCGAAACTTCTAGAACTCATCCAGCAGAAGAGACATCAGGCAAAAGGTAGATTAATAAAATTAAAAATAACATTGACATTATCTTTTTAATTTTTAGCTTCATATTTATTTGTGTTTGTCAATTTATATTACAAAGACTCTTTTTGACATCTTTCTCATAACACATCATATTGTTCCAACTTTGTACCAATGTAGTACCAATGTAGTACAACGTATTACCAATGTAGTACAACGTAGTACAACGTAGTACCAACGTAGTGCTGATGCATTGGGCCACCAACGAATAGACGTGGCACTTAATTATTATATATGTTTTTTCAATTGCAGCAATCGAGATGTGTGGAATGAACAAATACAACAATGTCTTACAGATAAGGGACATTTCTCCGCTTGAGAAGTTGTTCCGGAAGGTTTTGAACGATGAGGAATTGGATCAATTCAAACGTATTGCGGGCGGCAGTGTCGTCAGAGAAGCTGAAATCCCTTGGATTGGTTTTATTTCTATAGAAATAAAACTTGATGTTTCATCTAGGGTAAGTAGTCTTAATATATATTTAGTTCAGGGTTTAGGGTAGTCGGACAAACTGCCTCGCAAAGAGAGTCCTGAGTCTGATGACATTGCATTGGAACTTTCTTGCATATCCAGCACTTGGGAGTTTTTTCAATTATCATGTATTATGCAACATTAAATTCCTATTTTATCTGTTGTGCAGTTGACATAAATATAAATTTGCTTTCTTGCCAAAAACACAAGTGGGTACCAACCCGCAGAAATTAAATATAATGCAAAGATGTTAGTTGTGCTTTTCAGTGAAGTCCACCGAAAATGCCGTATTCTTCCATGATTTCTATGGTATATTTACATGTCTCAGATCTTTTAATGGTCAAAACAAGTCAATACAAGTCAAATGACAGCATTATTTCGGTCAAGGTTAGATCCAGCAAAGTAATAACTCTATTATTACATTTATTGCAAACATTAATTTATATTTTTGGTTATCATTTTCAGTGTGGATCCACATTAATCAACCCTCAGTGGGTTCTGACTGCAGCTCATTGTTTCTTCGGAGATGCCCAGTATGTGTTATTTGGTATACTAGTTACCGAAAAACTGTCAGACAAATCACTTTGTGTTGTCACCTCACAGCCCAGGGACCTAATTATGTACACGTTTTGCTCGTTTGCTCATCTATAGTAAATTAATCAATTTCTCTTATAGTCCATAGGCTGGCTTATGGTTTTAAAGGTCTAACAATGAAATTACATTATTGTTAGATACTCATGTGCTGAGTTTACGCAATTATTGTTCTGACAAGCAGGCAATAAAAATTGCCTCAACTCAAAAATATGAATCCATTTCTCTTGTATTTAAAATTTTTTTTAAGTCTATACTCAGCCTATCAGCTACATAGTTTTACCAATCATTTTATTTAACTAGGTAACTAGGCAAACTTGCAAAGAATGTCCATAATTAGGTCGCTTGGCTTATAGGTGACAACAAGTGTAATACACTCACAAAAACTACTGACCTCCTTACTAATGTGCACTGCTTAGGTAATACCAACAAACATTGGGAAAAATGCACTTAAGGGTAATTTTACGATCATCTAAAGCAGTTATGGACATTTGAAGGAACTTCGAGTTAATGAACTTTTTGTGGGTAGTGTAACTTGGCCATTTTGATGTATGAAATCATATCTTTCAATCTCAATAAGCTCCTCCAGCCTCAGTCTAATAACACATTTGGGACTCGTGCTTTCTCAGCCATTGCTCCTCACCTCTAGAACTTGAAGATATCAAACGAATCAATGATGGCTTAAAGTGTATTATTATATTATTGTCTACTGTCATATATAGTAACGATCCTTACAGGACTTACTTCGCCAACAAGCCACTTGGCTGGAGTAGTTTATATTGGGTGTAGACATTGTCTATTGAAGGGTAAAAAATGCTTGTAAATATCATATGTGGTAGTCATCCAGACAAAATCGGGTGATTTTTCTTCATGTCATATCCACAATTCATCAAAAGTGCCGATGTGATGTTCCACGGCTTCTGCGCCATTGATAACTTTGCATCCCAGATAGATCTAAACAAACGTGAAAAAATATAATAGCTAGATAAATCTTAGGTATCTTTTCTCCAACTGCTGAATTAGTTATCTAACTTTCACCAGGATTTGATATCCTAGCTACTTTGTCTGTCAAAATTACTATTTTCTAAAACTTCATCAAATGATTGTGGGATTCGCTGAGGGTTTAGCTGCAGCACAGCCTATTTTTTTCGACTTCATCAAATGATTGGAAATTAACTTATTTGATCAATTAAGCATAAAAAAAAAAAATGAAAGCTATGTAAGAGTTGTTAGGCTTATAGCTATTGTTGTATTGCATGTTAATTAACTTTCTGTTATAATAAGCCTTAACCAATGCCATGTAAAAAATACCATTTATTTTAATTTGTTAAAAAAAGCGGCTTTTTTGTAAGAAATTAGATGCGTGACACATATATATATATAAAACCAACTGGGGAGAAAAAGAAACATAAAAAGACAATAAGATGACGTCACTACACCATTGTGCATGGATGACGTCACAATGTATATGATGTCATCAAACAAGACTTATCTGCTGCGGTGTCAGTGACCTCTTGTGGTACTTTTTTCCCCATTAGTGCAGTTTGTATGTGCATCAAAATGTGAATGTATCCGAACGCTTTTATTTCATTTTAAGTAAATAAGCCTTATTCATTGATATTACTATTACAGGGAGGGATACCCTCCAATCAAAGACATGAACAAGATATCAGTTTATTTGGGAGACCATAACACGGATGAAGGTGTCAAGGAGACCTCAGAGGTGAAGTTCACACCAGAAAAAGTTATCATTCATCCTAATTATGACCCTAAAGGTAAATATACTTCCACATTACGGATTGAAATACAGCCGATTGCAAAGACTTGGCAACTAAACTGCAGAGGACGTCATGTGAATCTCCGCAGTTTAGTTTCCAAGTTATGAAACTGCTCTAAAATTAAAAAACAATCTATTATGGAGTGCAATGTTCAGGTTATTTCAATACAACTGGTATGCCCAAACTGGTTGGTCTGAACAGCAATTTAATTCCATGACTTAATAGAAGATTGATTTTCTGAATTTTTGATAAATTTTGTATAAATACTTTGGATTATGCTCAAAAGCTCAATTTGATAACCAACCTCTATATAGTAAATGTGTAAATGTTGAACAATATATTATAATAAGCTATTATCAATGAAGTGGAATTGAAATCTACTGGCTAATAAAAAAAACTTAAAATATTCTTGCTTTATTCCATGTTTTGCATGGTGCAAGTCCATTGTGTTTACATGTACAAGTGTTTTTTGGAAAATTTAAATTTTTTTTATTCATTCACAGATCTTTCAAACAAAAATGACCTTGCCTTGGTGAAGCTTCCCACTAAAGCTAGGCTGAATGAGCACATTCGCTTGCCGTGTTTCCCAACTGCTCCATTGGCAGCGGGCACCACTTGCGTCGCTGCGGGATGGGGTGTCACCGAATCCGGAAGTAAGTTGCTACTACACTACAGTCACACCAAGAAAGTATTGAGACCCTTTTATAATTTGGTAGAAAATCACACTGTAATATAAATGATTTAACTTGAGATGCAATCATACTCCAAGGTACCATTCAAGAGCTTATGTCAGTGGTGGATCTCTGGCGAATGTATTAAATGCCTCGTACCTCAGCCACTAACCTTATCAGCTGTACAAAAAGTTTTGCAATTGTAATACACCAAACAAATAGGCTAATAATGGGGAGAGAAAGTACCACAAGAGGTGACTGACACCGCAGCAGATAAGTATTGTTTGATGACAGTGTGACACCATCCATGCAACAATGGTGTCGTGACGTCAGCTTATTGTTTTTTCATGCACTTAGGTTGTAGTGCTCCCTGTAGGCTCTCTGGTTCCCTGAGTGAAGAAACACTTCATGAGAAGAATGAACGCATGCAAAAACGCATGGTTTTTAGCTAATTATAATGAGGCAAAAACCATTCGTTTTCCATGCGTTTAGCTAAACGCATGGAAATGCACGTGGTACAATTGGCCATGTAGGCTCTGTTACATTTGTTCCCATTGATTTGTTACAGATGCGGCATCAATCCTTAGAGCTGTTAAACTGAACTCGATCAGCAACTCTGATTGTCAGAACAATAAAGGCCATACTCTCTACCCAGGGATGTTTTGTGCGGAAGCTCCTGCAGGAGTTGCTTTGGGTGATGCTTGCCAAGTAAGTGAAACAAATATTTTTTAAAATACAGTGTTAACGGGTATGGGTTTTCAAATTTTGGCCACAGCTTCTTCAACGCAGCAATTAAGGAACAGATTCTTATAACTTATAGTGAAATGATCAAGGTATTAATTGTGGATAGTACATATATATGTCAAATGCAGTGCTAATGAATCCGAAGAACAATTATTTATTCGTGGAACACTTATAAATTACAGAGTTAAATTGTCAGGGTAGGGCTCACCGACCACTGAGATCTGAACTGTTGAGCACTACCATTAAATTCTTTTGGCCCTAGAAGAATTATGTATACAAATGTTCATACATTGATAACTTTGCAGGGTGATTCTGGCGGCCCTCTGTCTTGTCTCATCAATGGCAAATTCTACATTTCTGGTGTCACGTCATACGGAGTCAAATGCAGTGGTAAAGAAAGAGCTCCCGGAGTATACGCAGATGTCTATTATTATAAAGACTGGATCCAAAGTGTCGTTAATGGTAAGCTAATATTTCCCTGTTATTTTAATCATGTTCACTCAAACTTAGTCAAGTGAAACCTTCAATTATTTAACAATAATTTAGTCAGGCACGACAGGTAATTGCCATAAACATACTGGGAATTTACTTGTTTATGACAATAAATGTACTGGGAATTTACTTTTTCATGACAAAAATTTACTTGGAATTAAAATTATTCAGTCTTTGACAAACATTTCAACTTTTATATTTCTCTTTTCTAACATTTTCACCTGACTTTTTTTTTTAAATGAAAAGTTTCATCAAATCGAAATAAAACTGTGTGTCAAAAATAGTTCTTTTTTATAGTGAGTAGTTTTGAGTGTTTACATCTCAACTGTGACTTCGCTTTAGAAGAGAGACCTGGTGTCATGGTGATATGGTGCATGCCTGTCTCCAAACAATAGGTCAATGAGAATAATTGGAGTATTTCTTTGGAGAGAGGCATGCAACAAAACATGCATGAATTTCATGCCCTATTGTAGTATAAATTCCTGACTGAACATGTTCAAAATTCTTATGTGTAATTATTATTTTTATAGATGGCAAACCTGGTAATGGAAATGGCCAACATGGTAATGGAAATGGCCAACCCGGTAATGGAAATGGCCAACCTGGTAATGGAAATGGCCAACATGGTAATGGAAATGGCCAACCTGGTAATGGCCAACATGGTAATGGAAATGGCCAACATGGTAATGGCAATGGGCAACCTGGAAATGGACCATCTGGTGAAGATGACTTGGGAACTGGGAATAATGGAAACTGGGGAAATGCTGACTTTGGGAACTGGGGAACCGGTGATGATGGTAACTGGGGTGCAGACGCCAATGCTGAAGCTGGAAATGGATATGACACAGACGGGTATGGTGATGATAGCTTTTATCGCAGGATATTGAAGGAACTGCTGAAACTGTAAATTGAGTTACTACAAAAATATATAGAATCTGTGCATAGGGGATAATGTCCAGGGTAAGATTTTTCTCAGAAGACATAAAGGTAATGTTATTAATCATGTTCATATTGAAAGCAGAGAATAAAAGTAACTCTTTCAATTGTGTATTACTATTTTAATAGAATTAAAAGTGACAGAATTACAAATTCAATGTCAAAACAGAAGGAACTGTTTTTTCTTTTTGGGTGTTTTATTTAGTTTGTTTGATTATAAATGCAACCTCTTTAACAGGAAATAGAGAAAGAATTTATAATCATTTTGAACATTGTTATGAGTATATTTGTGATAAAGAAATACATATGAAATGCAACTATCTATTAGTTTGTCTTGATTTCTCTTGGAATGTGCTCAAAATGTGAAATACTAAACAGTACAACTTTTTAAAAATGGCTCGTCCGTTAAGAGTTTTACACATAACTAGATCACTATTGGTAACCACTGCTCCTTGATGCTGAATATCATCATCCCACTAAATCTTACATCAAACAATTCTGATGCAGTTAAAAATATCAAAAAATCTACGGTCATTATCCGTTTTACCCCACAAAATGCTTGTAAATATCATATGTGGTAGTCATCCAGATGAATTCGGTTGATTTTTTTTCATGCCATATCCACAATTCATCAATAGTGCCGATGTGATGTTCCACGGCTTCTGCGCCATTGATAACTTTGCATCCCAGATAGATCTAAACAAACGAGAAAAAATATAATAGCTAGATAAATCTTAGGTATCTTTTCTCCAACTGCTGAATTAATTATCTAACTTTCACCAGGATTTGATATCCTAGCTACATTGTCTGTCAAAATTACTATTTTCTAAAACTTCATCAAATGATTGTGGGATTCGCTGAGGGTTTAGCTGCAGCACAGCCTATTTTTTTCGACTTCATCAAATGATTGGAAATTAACTTATTTGATCAATTAAGCATAAAAAAAAAAAAAATATATATATATATATAAATAAATGATACATTGAAAGAAATCCTGACCAAAACATTGGAAATACAATGGAAATGGCATCATCACCCATAATTGATCATTATGATGTTATCACTTGGTTTGTTTACATATTAGATCTTTGATGGCATGAAAAACTTAAATTGTCGTGCACAAGTGGGCATGTAATAAAAAATATCATGAGAGAAGGATGGAGTACTGATTTATATAATTATTTGCTACCAAATGAGCTAACTAGTAGCAACTTTCCATTGCTCCAGTGTACCCATTGCAAGAATCACTATTTACCTGATAACCTCAGTCAACATGGACCATCAACTTCGTGGGGCACTGGTGTTCACAGTTGGTTCACATAAAGTGTTAACTTTTGCCAGTTGTTCATACTAAAATACCCATGATGACTCATGATTATACCCAGTGGGCAGACAATGCTGGATCAATGCTGATGACAGATTGAAAACAGATTGATATATCAACCAACACATTTTCAATAATAATCAATATTGGCATATATTTTGATGCTGTCAATGTCTCTGCAATGCTGTTTCAGCATATACCTGCTAGTATTGATTTAACCAATGTCTCTGCAATGTAGGTTCAACATTGGCCAGTCAATGTTTGCTCAATCAATGTATTTGCAATGTTGATTCAACATTGGCAAGTCAATGTTGGCTTAACCCATATCTTTGCAATGTTTATTAAACATTGGCAAGTCAATGATATTGATTATATTATATTTGCCCACTCGTTATGTGACGATGACTCAGCTAATACTCTTTTGCATGGTTCATTGAACCTAGGTCAAAACTGACAACTGACTGTGGAGACAAGTTTTTTTTAAAATTTTGACAAACAACCATGATCATGACCCATCAAATGCAGTGTGCAACAGAGGACGGGCAACACCATATGCCATGAATAAGCAAGTGTAAGCACTTTACATGAACTCACTGTAATAGGATATCACCCAGCAAGGTTAGGGAAGTAACTTTTTTGGGTTGCCGAGTTAGCTCAAAAATTGGTAAAAACACGATGCCTCAAGTGCTGAAAATGTATATAGTGAAGTAATATACTTGTAGCTTTTATCTGGAGCATACCATGTATGAATAAACTCAGAACCCTTTACCCATCAGTCACTAAGTCTATTGGATGATAAGCAGCCAAATATGCATGTGGGATTTTCCTGTGTCTAGTTTCAGCCCAAAAAGGAATAAGGCCCTTGTTTTATTTCAAATTTGTGTTTATAACCATGAAAAAAGTTTCCGATTGCTCCATGTTTACTCCCGCGACCCTTTTCAGCCATTTTACGGTACCTAAACTGTTGGGACATTGAGCAGGTCAATTAATTTGTAGTAGTAAGTGAAACTTATTTAATTTCTAGCTTCTCATATTTGACTTAATGAGGAATATTCCCTCAGAAAATGAAATAAATTGAATTTTTGAACAACCCTTTTAGAAATTGCCCTAATAAGATCTGAGAAGCTAAAAATTAAGGCAGTGTGGCTTTAGTTTTCAAAATACCGTCCACTTTTCCTGTGCAGAACTTGAAAAAGATGGTAGGTATGGTTCACTAGAGAAGTGGCTGGACAGCGGAGCAGATCCAACCGGACAGCTGGAAATGTAAACAGTCAAACCCGTCTTAACTGGATCGAACACCACCACGAAGTGTCGCCAATAGCCCACTGTTGGTGCGTTTGTTTCCACAACCCATCTCTTCGATATTCGATCATCAACAGCGACCACGAGTTTCGAATCAGAAGACCGTAAAAAGATCTCAATCGCTCTGCTGTTTAACATGTAGGTGGTCTTTGGGGAATTGTAGCTGTGCCATGCAAACCAAAATGAAATTGTGACACCGGTTGCGCACTGTGAGATGGCGTTCAGACACGATTGCAAATTGTCCAGTTGACCACATGGTTGCCCGGTGGCTGAATATTGCACAGCGTTTCCCAGATATCCTGCGACTGGTTTAACATTACCAACGAAAGAAATTGTGGTTCCATTTGACTCTACCTGCACAGGGTTACCACTGATTGTCTCAAAACTGGAATAGGCAACCATTCCTGGAAAAGAAGCGTACAATTTAGGCATACCAAGATTCTGATTGTATTAGTCTATCTTATTATTTATCATTATCGCTACTTTCGGCAGCTGGTCTATTAAGCTGACTACAATTTACACAATTAATTCCAGTAAAACGCAACACATTAAAAGAGTAATCTTGGGTTACCATTTGAAAAAACTTTAAGGAAAGACTATAATATGATATGATATGATATAATATGATATGATATAATATGATATCACTGGTAAGCCCACAGTAATACATGCCCTTCAATAAAAAACTTAAAAAAAAATTGTATCCATCATGGCTTGCATTATAATTTATTGGATTTAAAATTTGAAATTTGTGCACCAATGCACATTTGGGCCTAGATCGTGCTGTGGCCTACCTCATTATAACTCTTTATCTGGACACTTTTCCTCATGCACATACTTGCTACCAATATGGCTGCCATCACTTTCAGTATGAGGCTGAATGACCTAAGGTCCTGTGGCACCAGAGCATCATGCCTGTGGGTCACATGACAAGCCATGATGGATACAAAAATGTTTTAAATGTTGGGCCCCAGCGGGGGGGGGGGGGGGGTTGATAAATTAAAGTGAATGTATTATAATGGACTTGCTTGTATAAAATAATATAAAACAATATAATATAATATATTATAATATAGTATAATATAGTATAATATGATATAACATAATATAATATAATGTAATCTCGTAACTTCTATGACGATAGATCAATATTATGTGTTTTGAAGTTAATTTCTTGGTCAAATAACCACTAGCTGAGTCAAATTATATATGAATAAAACTGTTTTTTTTTTATCAATTACCTTGCAATTTCTGGTTGTAATAATCCTTTGCCTCCTGCTTGACCTTCATGAGGGAAAGTGATTTTGAATTAGTGAGCAACTTAAAAATTGAATCAAACATAGGACACGTTTTGCAGATAGTACATTTCCTGTCTTCGTAGATGTAACCGATGCATGATTTGTTGGCACACAACATTGCACATTGAAGGCTTGAATTCTGATAGAAGATATCAAGGCTATCGCAGAGCATTTTGTCCAGCGAATTGTCCTTTGTTAAATGTCCTGTTGATATCGTTCCATCCATGTAATGATGAGATGATACAAAAATCAAAATAAAACCAAAGCACAGCTGATTAAAGTAAGCCATCGTTTAAAAATATTCCCAATAGATCTAATTATTCTTGTCAGTTGAGATAGAAATTGTTGATATATCGCTTCAGCGCATATGGACACTAAAGTTATGCCAGGATAGATATCGAAGAACATTAACATAGCGTCACAAACTGATATGTACACCACACAAAAGAATGTTTGGAAATGATCAATGTTTAGGATGTTTTTCGAGATCAATGAATTGAGGAGACAGGTGAATGTGATTTTTCTATCGTATTCATAATAAAAATCATAAGGACAGACGTTTAATTCTCACATTTAACAGAATATGACAATAAATATCTTCCATCTATAAAAGCTGGTTCAATTGATCATAAAAAACCTCTCATTTCAGTGAAATGCATCGATCAGTCTCAACTGAAGAACAAAAGAACAACAATCAACTCCAGACAAAATAGACTGTTTGAACAATAGAACGAAATGATACAATGGAAGAAGAGCTCAGAAAGTTTATATCTACGTATCAAGTGTTCCATTGTTAAATATTGACAGGTCAAAAAATACATATTGACAATCAGAAAATCAGATTTAAATATACACCTTACTGTAAGAGAATAACAGATAAACAACACTACTGAAAAAGTTAGGGATATATTCATAAATGTTAAATTCCGCAAAGTTCCTTAAAAATGTCTATATATATATAACCGCTTTAGTTGATCTTAAAATGACCTCCTATGACCTTTCAAGTGCATTTGTCCATATGTTGTTACAGTACTTATTGCATAACAGAGTGAACATTAACAAGGGGTCAGCAGTAAAAAGCACAAGTCTTTGTGCCATTAAGTTCCCTTAAATGTTCCAGTTCATTGCATTCATGTATTTAAATATTTTTTTTTGTAATATTCCATGCCCATTTTGACATCAAAGATGACACTTGATAATTGAGCAGAAACAATTCCACGTCTCATCAATTTTACATTGTCACTGCACATCTGAGGGATGCTGGAATACCTCTGATTGATCCTACAAAAAATCTGTTGGGTCAGCTGGGTTGTCATGTTGAAGGTCGTCCCCCTGCACCTGTGACCTCAATGACCTTTGAATAGTGCACTGGGACACCATATCAGTCTGCAAATAGTCTTGCGAACAGTATGAGACATCATTGCAAAGCTTTGTTTGATGCTGGGGACACGTTCCTGAAAAATGATACTTTTTAGAAGTGGGTAGCCACTATTACTGTAAAATTCATTACTGTTGCAAGTGTTCACTAAAATGCTCTTGTTTCAAGCTATAACTGTTGTTTATAATTTGTTTACATTGTTCTGAATATTTATTTTGTGATAGACAGAAGAACTGACATGAAAACCAATAGCATATAATACTGCCCTCTTAATAAACCATGGGAATGTCATAGATTTAATTTGGATGTGAAGATTGTACCAATACTTTTGCAAACAATATATTCCATTGCACAAATTGTTGTGTTATTGGTTTTTGGATCAATTGTCCTTTTATTTACCAGGCTCGATCACTGTCAATATCTGTCCAACCAGAAGCATGTGCAACTGTGAACGCCATTATCCATAGCTGAACATCACTGTCTACAATTGGGAGGCCAGTAAATAGCTGGTTACCGCGGATGGAGCTCAACATATTCTCCTTCCGAATGCCACAGAACGGCATGTTGAATGACTCTGCATTCACAATTGACAATATTTTCTGATCAGCCACTGCCGGCAGTCATGTGACAAAGTGTATTTCCAGGCTACTGCTTTTCGGTTGTCAACCACTGATCCGATAATATATCGAAAAGACAAAACTTGTACACAAACACACTTCCTATCAGATGTGTACATGCCATGTGATGAAACATTAATTTTACTGCGATGTGGTTTATAAACAGGGCAGGGAGTGGGATTGGAACAACAAAATTCATCACTATGTCTCAACATAACAATGAAATGTTAACAACCACAAACAGAATGGGTTGCTTGAAAACAATGGAACAAAAAATACAATGGACGAAGAGCTAAAAAAGTTATATCCACTTGTAAAGTAGGCCATGATTAACCCAAGAAAAAGTAAAATGGTTTATTGTGATTTCAGATGCTCTTTCAAAACTTCTATAACTCATCCAGCAGAAGAGACATCAGGCAAAAGGTAAATTTACAACTAAAGAAAAAATCGAAATTATCTTTTTAATTTGTAGCTTCATATTAATTTGTGTTTTTATATTAAAAGTCATTTTATTGCAAGGACTCCTTAATTTTGACATCTTTCTCATAACGCGTCAAATTGTTCCAACTTTGTACCAACGTAGTGCTGATGCATTGGGCCATCATCGAATAGACGTGGCACTTAATTATTTTTATTTATTTTTTATTGCAGCAATCGAGATGTGTGGAATGAACAAATACAACAACATCTAATAAAAAAGGGACATTTCTCTGCTTGAAAAGTTGTTCCCAAAGGTTTTGAAACGATGAGGAATTGGATCAATTCAAACGTATTGCGGGCGGCAGTGTCGTCAGAGAAGCTGAAATTCCTTGGATTGATTTTATTTCTACAAAAATCAAACTTGATGTTTCATCTAGGGTAAGTATTGTTAATATAAATTTAGTTCAGGGTTTAGGGTAGCCGACAAACTGCCTCGCACTATGATTAGTTTACCTGGTTTTTAGGTCGCGATGGATCACGGTTTACACTATTTCTGAAAATTATCTTTTTTTATTTGACAAGTATTTAGACAAGAATGATCGTCGACGGTCATCGCCAACAAAAAATAATTAATTTTACGGCCTCTCAGCCAATCAGACGTCTCGAATCTTCTAAATAAGCATACGCAAAACGTCGGTCAAGAGTTGCAACGCCAAAAACGGAACCAACCAAAGTTCATAGTGTAGGGTAGTCCAAAAAACTGCCTTGCGAAGAGAATCGTGAGTCAGATGACATTGCATTGGAACTTTCTTGCATAACCAGCACTAGGGAGTTTTTTCAATTATCATGTATTATGCAACATTAAATTCCCATTTGATCTGTTGTGCATTTGACATAAATACAGATCTGCTTTCTTACCAAACACAAGTGGGTGCCAACCCACAGAAATTAAATATTTTTAATGCAAATATATTAGTTGTGCTTTATGACCGTAGCACATGAAAAGACAATAAGATGACGTCATTACACCATTGTTGCATGGATGACGTCACAATATATATGACGTCATCAAACAAGACCTATCTGCAACGTAGCAATTAGGGACAAATTCATTCTTACAACTTATAGTGATATGATCAAGGTATTGATCGTGGATAGTACAGTATACTGCATAAGTGAGTACACACCTCTTGCAAGGTTGGTTTTTCAGCCTCAGCTCAGAAAATATAAGAGATACAAGGAATTTGCTGCAACAAAATCTTTATCTAACAACAAAAAACCATTTCACAATTTATAATCACAATTGGTTAGATCAACAGTTCATATTATATAAATGGTTTAAAATAAAGACAGAGCAAAAATGAGTACACAGTAACATAAAGTAAAGGTAAGTATAGTGTCTTAGTATTTAGTGTGTCCACCCTTGTTTCTCAGCACTGCATTAATCCTCCTAGGCATTGAATGGACAAGTTCAAGGCATACTGAAGCATCAATTTTCCTCCATTCCTCAAGGATGACCTCTTTCAAGGCATTGATACTTTTGGGCCTGTGTTGCTCCACTTTCCTTTTCAAAACACCCCACAGGTGCTCTATTGGGTTCAGATCTGGAGACATGCTAGGCCAATCCAGTTTCTTCACCTTGTGTTTTGTCAGGAACTCAGTGGTGAACTTTGAAATATGTTTTGGGTCATTGTCTTGTTGAAATATGGCCCCACGACCAAGGGCATGGAGGGAAGGTAGCATTTTTTCCTTGAGAATATGGCAATACATATTAGAATCCATAATGCCATCAATGAAATGGAGTTCTCCAACACCTGCAGAGCTCATACAACCCCATAAGAGGACACTGCCACCACCGTGCTTCACTGTGGGTACCATGCACTTTTCATTGTACTCATCACCTTGACGTCTCCAGACCCACTGGATGCCATCAGACCCAAACCGGTTGATTTTGGTCTCATCAGACCACAGGACTTTATTCCACAAGTATACATCTTTGCTCTGGTTTGTTGTAGCAAAAGCCATGCGATCCTGCTTGTGTCTTGGCTGGAGCAAGGGCTTCCTTCGAGGTCGGTAGCCATACAGTCCCATTCTATGCACTGTGCGCCTTATCGTATCAGTGGACACAGTCACCCCAACTTGACTTTCAAGAGCTTTTGCAAGCTCCACAGTACTTGCTTTTCTGTTTTTTCCAAGGATCTCCCCAGATGTTGCTCATCCCTTGGAGTCAACTTCCTGGGACGACCTGACCGCTTCATGTTTAGCACCTCTCCATTTTTCTTGAATCTCTGAATCACTTTAGCCACTGTGTTTCGGCTTATTTCCAAAGCATTGCTTATTTTCTGGTAACTGTGCCCCTTCTTATGCAGTGTGACTATTCTTTTCCTTATTTGACAAGAAATCTCAGTCCCATGTGGTGCCATTGTTGTCATATCATTTTGAAGATGACTGTTTAAGGTAATTTGACCTATTATACAACTTAAGGGTCTCTTAATTCAGATTTATTGGGTGGAACGCTTCATCAAACATCTCTTATTAAGTATTTGATAAACTGTAAACTTTAATCTGGTTAAATAGCAACATGATAAATTGTTTTTTTTGGTGTGTACTCAGTTTTGCACTGACTGTATTATAAACTATTACATAATATGAACTGTTGATATAAGCAATTGTGATCATTCTTTGCGAAACAGTTATATGTATTTCTAATATTTTGTGAGCTGAGGCTGAATAACCCACCTTGCAAGGGGTGTGTACTCACTTATGCAGTATACTGTACATATATATGTCAAATGCAGTGCTAATGAATCCGAAGAACAATTATTTATTTATGGAACACTTATAAATTACAGAGTTAAATTGTCAGGCTAGGGCTCCCAGACCACTGAGATCTGGAACTGTTGAGCACTACCACTAAATTATTTTGGCCCTGGAAGATGTATACAAATGTTCCATAAAATTCAAATCTCATACATTGATAGCTTTGCAGGGTGATTCTGGCGGCCCTCTGTCTTGTCTCATCAATGGCAAATTCTACATTTCTGGTGTCACGTCATGCGGAGTCAAATGCAGTGGTAAAGAAAGAGCTCCCGGAGTATACGCAGATGTCTATTATCATAAAGACTGGATCCAAAATGTCGTTAATGGTAAGCTAATATTTCCCTGTTATTTTAATCATGTTCACTCAAACTTAGTCAAGTGAAACCTTCAATTATTTAACAATAATTTAGTCAGGCATGACAAGGAATTATGACAATAAATATACTGGGAATTTACTTTTTCATAACAACAATTTACTAGGAATTAAAATTATTCAGTCTTTGACAAACATTTTAACTTTTATATTTCTCTTTTCCAACATTTTCACCTGACTTTTTTTTTAAATGACAAGTTTCATCAAATCGAAATAAAACAGTTTGTCAATAATAGTCTTTTTTTATCGTGATTAGTTTTGAGTGTTTACATCTCAACTGTGACTTCAGGTTAGAAAAGAGACCTGGCGTCATCGTGATATGGTGCATGCCTGTCTCCAAACAATAGGTCAATGAGAATAATTGGAGTATTTCTTTGGAGAGAGGCATGTAACAAAACATGCATGAATTTCATGCCCTATTGTAGTATAAATTTCTGACTGAACATGTTCAAAATTCTTATGTGTAATTATTATTTTATTGATGGCAAACCTGGTAATGGAAATGGCCAATATGGTAATGGAAATGGCCAACAAGGTAATGGAAATGGCCAACCTGGTAATGGCCAACATGGTAATGGAAATGGCCAACATGGTAATGGAAATGGTCAACATGGTAATGGAAATGGTCAACATGGTAATGGAAACGGGCAACCCGGAAATAGAAAACCATTTGGTGAAGATGACTTGGGAACTGGGAATAATGGAAACTGGGGAAATGCTGACTTTGGGAACTGGGGAACCGGTGATGATGGTAACTGGGGTGCAGGCGCCAATGCTGAAGCTGGAAATGGATATGACACAGACGGGTATGGTGATGATAGCTTTTATCGCAGGATATTGAAGGAACTGCTGAAACTGTAAATTGAGTTACTACAAAAATATATAGAATCTGTGCATAGGGGATAATGTCCAGGGTAAGATTTTTCTCAGAAGACATAAAGGTAATGTTATTAATCATGTTCATATTGAAAGCAGAGAAAAAAAGTAACTCTTTCAATTGTGTATCATTATTTTAATAGAATTAAAAGTGATAGAATTACAAATTCAATCTCAAAACAGCCAGAACTGTTTTTTTGGTGTTTATATATACATCACCTTGTTTGATAATAAAAGTTTGTTTGATTGTAAATGCAACCTCCATGGCAGGAAATAGAGAAAGAATTTATAATGTGATAAAGAAATACATATGAAATGCAACTATATATTAGCTTGTCTTGATTTCTCTTGGAATTTGCTCAAAATGATACTAAACAGTTCAACTTCTTAAAAATGGCTCGTCCGTTAAGAGTTTCACATAACTAGATCACTATTGGTAGCCACTGCTCCTTGATGCTGAATATAAACCAATGCATCGCACCAAATCATACATCAAACAATTCCGATGCATTTAAAAATATTAAAACATCTACCGCCATTATCCGTTTTACCCTATGAAATGCTTGTAAATATCATATGTGGTAGTCATCCAGGCGAATTCGGGTGATATTTTTTCATGCCATATCCACAATTCGTCAATAACACCGATGTGATGTTCCACGGCTTCTGTGCCATTGATAACTTTGCATCCCAGATAGATCTAAACAAACAAGAAGAAATATGATAGCTAGAGAAATCTTAGGTATCTTTTCTCCAACTGCTAAATTGTGGATTTTAACGGAAGGTTCTCTGTATTTCCACCAGGTGGCTAAAACAGAATACTGCAATTCTATTGGCTGAAAATGTTCCCGCCCTTGGCTGTGATTGGCTGAAGCAAAGTGCATCCTAGCAGCAGTATTTTTAGTGCATTTTAATGTTTATTTGACACTTGATCATTTAGTTGATGTTTGCTATTTTTCTGGGAAAGTTATAATTATGGAATCAGTTAGTTATTACCTACTGTGTCTGAAAAGCAAAATGAGTAATAAGAGAAGAGGAAAGACTTATGTCTTGCTGAATTCAGGGCTGCTCAGTGAAAAGACTCTATTAGTTATGTTCGGAGATCTAACCTTCACCAGGATTTGATCTCCTTACTCCACTGTCTGTCAAAAATACTGTTTTCTAAAACTTCATCAAATGATTGGTAATCACCTTATTTCATGCCCATATTTGGCGTTCATGAAATAGATTTGTCCAGAGTATTAAGAAAACTTAAAATAGACTATGACAAACTGCGTTCTTGCCTCACCGCCACAGTTTGTTTGTGACGTCACTCATTGAATTCAAGCATTTTATGTCATATGCCGGGCAGCAAGGCTCGCTAAATAAGGTCAATAATTTCTGTCTGCTATACTGCACATTTTCCAAAAACATTGAAAGTAATCCAGACCAAAACATTGGAAATACAATGGAAATGGCATCACCACCCATAATTGAGTATTTTGACGCATCACTTGGTTTGTTTACATATCGGATCTTTGATGGCATGAAAAACTCGTATTTAAACGATTATTATTCATGACGTAAAATTAAATTGGAGACATAGTAACTTTAATCACCAGCACTAGAGCTGAACACACTACTAAATGAGCTAACTAGTAGCAACTTTCCATTGCTCCAGTGTACCCAGTGCAAGAACCACAATTTATCTGATAACCCCAGTCAACATGGACCATAAACTTCGTGGGGCACTGGCGTTTACAGTTGGTTCACATAAAGTGTTAACTTTTGCCAGTTGTTCATACTAAAATACCCATGATGACTCATGATCTCACCCAGTGGGCAGACAATGCTAGATCAATGCTGATGACAGATTGAAAACAGATTGATATATCAACCAACACATTTTCAATAATAATCAATATTGGTATATACATGTTGAAGCTGTCAATGTCTCGGCAATGTCGTTTCAGCATTGACCTGCTAGTATTGATTTAACCAATGTCTTTGCAATGTTGATTCAACAATGGCTAGTTAATGTTGTTCAACCAATGTCTTGCAATGTCGGTTCAACATTGGCCAGTCAATGTTGATTCTACCAGGGTCTTTGCTGTGCTGATTCTGTCAATATTGATTCAGTCACGACATTCCAATGTTGCTGAGTATTTACAGTATTTACTTGCCAATGTTTTTTGGCAAACAATGATGCAATGCTGATATTGAATCAACACTAACCTGGCAACATTCACACAACGCGATTGGCAAGCACTGAATAAATGTTTGCAAATCAACATTAGATCCATTTGCGATTTGAACCATATCTCAATGATAATTCAATGCTTGGCTCGACCATTGAATCAATGTAACTTCAATATTGATTTGCCCACTTGTGATGTCATGATGACTTGGCTTTGAACAGTTACTCTTTTGCATAGTTCATTGAACCTAGGTCAAAACTGACAACTGACTGTGGAGATAAGTTTTTTATGACAACAACCATGATCATGACCCATCAAATGCAGTGTGCAACAGAGGATGGGCAACATCATATCAGCGATGAGTAATAACCACCATGGTGAGTGTAATGGAACAGATAGGCACGTGAGCCATGAATAAGCAAGAGTTAGCACTTGACATGAACCCACTGTAATACGATATCACCCAGCAAGGTTAGGGAAGTAACTTTTTTGGGTTGCCGAGTTAGCTCAAAAATTGGTAAAAACACGGTGCCTCAAGTGCTGAAATGTTCATAGTGAAGTGATATACTTGTAGCTTTTATCTGGAGCATACCATATATAAATAAACTCAGAACCCTTTACCCATCAAAGTCACTAAGTCTATTGGACGTCTATGCTTGATTTGTATTACTGTGGCCAAAGAAAGTTGTTATCGAGTCTACATATAAAACACGACCGCCACATTCTGGCCTCTATCTGAAGACAGTATGATTAATAGCTAAATATGCATGTGGGATTTTTCCTGTGTCTAGTTTCAGCACACAAAGGAACAAGGCCCTTGTTTAATTTCAAATTTGTGTTTATAACCATGAAAAAAGTTTCCGCATTGCCATTTTACGGTACCTTAATTGTTGGGACATTGAGCAGGTCAATTAATTTGTAGTAGTGAAACTTATTTAATTTCTAGCTTCTCATATTTGACTTAATGAGGAATATTCCCTCAGAAAATGAAATAAATTGAATTTTTGAACAACCCTTAGAAATTGCCCTAATAAGATCTGAGAAGCTAAAAATTAAGGCAGTGTGGCTTTAGTGTTCAAAATACCGTCCACTTTTCCTGTGCAGAACTTGAAAAAGATGGTAGGTAAGGTTCACTAGAGAAGTGGCTGGACAGCGGAGCAGATCCAACCGGACAGCTGGAAATGTAAACAGTCAAACCCGTCTTAACTGGATCGAACACCACCACGAAGTGTCGCCAATAGCCCACTGTTGGTGCGTTTGTTTCCACAACCCATCTCTTCGATATTCGATCATCAACAGCGACCACGAGTTTCGAATCAGAAGACCGTAAAAAGATCTCAATCGCTCTGCTGTTTAACATGTAGGTGGTCTTTGGGGAATTGTAGCTGTGCCATGCAAACCAAAATGAAACTGTGACACCGGTTGCGCACTGTGAGATGGCGTTCAGACACGATTGCAAATTGTCCAGTTGACCACATGGTTGCCCGGTGGCCGAATATTGCACAGCGTTTCCCAGATATCCTGTGACTGGTTTAACATTACCAACGAAAGAAATTGTGGTTCCATTTGACTCTACCTGCATAGGGTTACTACTGATTGTCTCAAAACTGGAATAGGCAACCATTCCTGGAAAAGAAGCGTACAATTTAGGCATACCAAGATTATGATTGTATTAGTCTATCTTATTATTTATCATTATCTATACTTTTGGCAGCTGGTCTACTAAGCTGACTACAATTTACACAATTAATTCCAGTAAAACGCAACACATTAAAAGAGTAATCTTGGGTTACCACTTGAAAAAACTTTAAGGAAAGACTATAATATGATATGATATGATATGATATGATATGATATGATATAATATGATATAATATGATATAATGTGATATAATATGATATAATATGATATAATATGATATAATATGATATAATATGATATATCACTGGTAAGCCCACAGTAAAAACCTATCTGTCATGGCTTGCATTATAATTTATTGGATTTAAAATTGTTGTGCTCAATACGCAAACAGTTGTCTCGCTTTGCCTTCAGAGTTCAAAAAGGTCACTTGCTCATATGACCTGCTATTCAGCCTTGTTCTGAGTTTCATTCAAGGGGCCGGGCAACAATGGTGTGAACGGTTGCTAAGGAGCTTAATCTAGCAAACATATGGTTATTAGGGGTAGTCATGTGACCCAAAGGCATGGTTGCCATGGTGACACAGGACCTTTATCCATTTAGCCTCTTTCTGAAAGTGATGGCAGCCATATTGGTAGCAAGCATGTGCTTACTTCAGGGGAAAATAGCCTGGGTAAAATAGTAGAATAGAGTATGAAGAGAAAATTGTAATGGTGACAGTTAGTTAGTACCAGGCGAGATAGAAAGAATGAGGCAGGTCATGGTATGATCGAGGCCCAAATGGCAGTGTACATTGATGCACAAATTCTAGCTTACTGATTATATCAATATATATATATATATAGGTGAGTAACTTTGAAATTTGTGCACCAATGCACGCCGCCGTTTGGATCATGCCGTGGCCTACCTCATTTTTTTCTATCTTCTCCAGTTCTAACCAACGGTCACCATTATAACTCTTTATCTACTTTTCCTCATATTCCCTCCATCTTTTCGCACAAAGTGAGCACATACTTGCTACCAATATGGCTGCCATCACTTTCAGAATGAGGCTGAATGACCTAAGGTCCTGTGGCACCAGAGCATTGTGCCTGTGGGTCACATGACAAGCCATGATGGATACAAAAATGTTTTAAATGTTGGGCCCCAGCTGGGTGGGGGGGGGGTGGTTGATAAATTAAAGTGAATGTATTATAGTTGACTTGTGGACTTGCTTGTATAAAACAATATAATACAATATAATACAATATAATATAATATAAGATAATGTAATCTCGTAATTTCTATGATGATAGATCAATATTATGTGTTTTGAAGTTCATTTCCTGGTAAAATAACCACTAGCTGAGTCAAATTATATATAAATAAAACTGATTTTTTTTATCAATTACCTTGAAGTTTCTGGTTGTAATAATCCTTTGCCTCCTGCTTGACCTTCATGAGGGAAAGTGATTTTGAATTAGTGAGCAACTTAAAAATTGAATCAAACATAGGACACGTTTTGCAGATAGTACATTTCCTGTCTTCGTAGATGTAACCGATGCATGATTTGTTGGCACACAACGTTGCACATTGAAGGCTTGAATTCTGATAGAAGATATCAAGGCTATGGCAGAGAATTTTGTCCAGTGAATTGTCCTTTGTTAAATGTCCTGTTGATATAGTTCCATCAACGTAATGATGAGATGACATGAAAATCAAAATAAAACCAAAGCACAGCTGATTAAAGTAAGCCATCATTTAAAAATATTCCCAGTAGATCTAATTATTCTTGTCAGTTGAGACGGAAATAAATTGTTGATATATCGCTTCAGCGCATATGGACACTTAAGGCATTACGCCAGATAAATATCAAAGAACATTAACATAACATCACACAGAAGACTGAATATGTACACCACACAAAAAGAATGTTCGGAAATGATCAATGTTTATGAATGTTTTTCAAGATCAATGAATGTGGTTTTTTCTATCGTACTCAACAGAACATAATAAAAAATGATACGGAAAGATGATTAATTCTCACATTTAACAGAACATGACAATACATATCTTCCATCTATAAAAGCTGGTTCAATTGATCATAAAAAACCTCTCTTTTCAGTGACATGCATCGATCAGTCTCAACTGAAGAACAAAAGAACATCAATGAAATCCAGACAAAATAGACTGTTTGAAGAACAATAGAACGAAATAATACAATGGAAGAAGAGCTCAAAAAGTTTATATCTACGTATCAAGTGTTCCATTGTTAAATATTGACAGGTCAAAAAATTCATATTGACAATCAGAAAATCAGATTTAAATATACATCTTACTGTGAGAGAATAACAGATAAACAACACTACTGAAAAAGATAGGGATATATTCATAAATGTTAAATTCCTCAAAGTTCCTTAAAAATGTCTATATATATATAACTGCTTTAGCTGATCTTAAAATGACCTCCTATGACCTTTCAAGTGCATTTGTCCATATGTTGTTACAGTACTTATTGCATAACAGAGTGAACATTAACAAGGGGTCAGCAGTAAAAAGCACAAGTCTTTGTGCCATTAAGTTCCCTTAAATGTTCCAGTTCATTGTATTCATGTATTTAAATAGTTTTTTTGTAATATTCCATGCTCATTTTGACATCAAAGACGACACTTGATAATTGAGCAGAAACAATTCCACGTCTCATCAATTTTACATTGTCACTGCACATCTGAGGGATGCTGGAATACCTCTGATTGATCCTACAAAAAATCTGTTGGGTCAGCTGGGTTGTCATGTTGAAGTTCGTCCCCCTGCACCTGTGACCTCAATGACCTTTGAATAACCCTTCAGGAAGAGTGCACTGGGACACCAAATCAGTCTGCAAATAGTCTTGCGAACAGTATGAGAGATCATTGCGAAGCTTTGTTTGATTCTGGGGACGCATGATACGTTCCTGAGAAATGATACTTTTTAGAAGTGGGTAGCCACTATTACTCTAAAATTTATTACTGCTGCAAATGTTCACTAAAATGCTCTTGTTTCAAGCTATAACTGTTGTTTATAATTTGTTTACATTGTTCTGAATATTTATTTTGTGATAGACAGAAGAACTGACATGAAAACCAATAGCATATAATACTGCCCTCTTAATAAACCATGGGAATGTCATAGATTTAATTCGGATGCGAAGATTGTACCAATACTTTTGCAAACAATATATTCCATTGCACAAATTGTTGTGTATTGCATCTCACGGTTATGGGTTTTTGGATCAATTGTCCTTTTATTTACCAGGCTCGATCACCGTCAATATTTTACCAACCAGAAGCATGTGCAACTGTGAACACCATTATCCATAGTTGAACATCACTGTCTACAATTAGGAGGCCAGTAAATAGCTGGTTACCGCGGATGGAGCTCAACATATTCTCCTTCCGAATGCCACAGAACGGCATGTTGAATGACTCTGCATTCACAATTGACAATATTTTCTGATCAGCCACTGCCGGCAGTCATGTGACAAAGTGTATTTCCACGCTGCCGCTTTTTGGTTGTCAACCACTGATCAGATAATATATCAAAAAGACATATAACAGCTTAATAAGAACAAATTAGGATAGTTTTGATTGCATGAAACTGGCTGAAACACCGGACCTCACAATTAAGATCACCCTAGGCCTTGAGGAAAAAGTCATGTGTTTTTATTTTGAGGTAGTCTTGAAGAAGTGTTTTGAAAAAATTTTACACAAATACACTTCCTATCAGATGTGTACATGCCATGTGATGAAACATCTACTGCGATGTGGTTTATAAACAGGGCAGGGAGTGGGATTGGAACAACAAAATTCATCACTATGTCTCAACATAACAATGAAATGTTAACAAGCACAAACAGAATGGGTTGCTTGAAAACAATGGAACAAAAAATACAATGGACGAAGAGCTAAAAAAGTTATATCCACTTGTAAAGTAAGCCATGATTAACCCAAGAAAAAGTAAATTGTTTTATTGGGATTTCAGATGCTCTTTCAAAACTTCTAGAACTCATCCAGCAGAAGAGACATCAGGCAAAAGGTAAATTTACAACTAAAGAAAAAATCGAAATTATCTTTTTAATTTGTAGCTTCATATTAATTTGTGTTTTTATATTAAAAGTCATTTTATTGCAAAGACTCTTTAATTTTGACATCTTTCTCATAACGCGTCAAATTGTTCCAACTTTGTACCAACGTAGTGCTAATGCATTGGGCCATCATCGAATAGACGTGGCACTTAGTTATTTTTATAAATTTTTTTATTGCAGCAATTGACATGTGTGGAATGAACAAATACAACAGCATCATACAAAAAAGGGACTTTTCTCCGCTTGAGAAGTTGTTCCGGAAGGTTTTGAACGATGAGGAATTGGATGAATTCAAACGTATTGCGGGCGGCAGTGTCGTCAGAGAAGCTGAAATCCCTTGGATTGGCTTTATTTCTATAGAAATAAAACTTGATGTTTCATCTAGGGTAAGTATTGTTAATATAAATTTAGTTCAGGGTTTAAGGTAGCCGACAAACTGCCTCGCAAAGAGAGTCCTGAGTCTGATGACATTGCATTGGAACTTTCTTGCATATCCAGCACTATGTTTTTTCAATTATCATGTATTATGCAACATTAAATTCCTATTTTATCTGTTGTGCATTTGACATAAATATAGATCTGCTTTTTTGCCAAACACAAGTTGGTGCCAACCAACAGAAATTAAATATTTTTAATGCAAATATATTAGTTGTGCTTTTCAGTGAAGTCCACTGAAAATGCAGTATTCTTCCATGATTTATATGCTATATTTACATGTCTTATCTTGGTTTAGGGTAAATCATGTCAATGTAAATTTAGTTTAGGGTTTGTAGTCGATCATTGACAGAATTGCACCCTACTTGGCCAGCCATTCTAGAATCTTTCTCAACTCCCTTTCAGATCTTTGAACTGTTAGTACACAAGTTTCTTAAGGAAATAATCACCTTTTTAACCTTTCAATAACAAATCTAACTATTTCCCTCATTTTTTGATCAATGATTTAACTACCTTTTTTTCATTTGGACCATTTATAGTGTAGAAATGTTGTGTCAATTATAATATTGTTAAATACAAATTTATTCAGCCTTGATTTTAAAAGTGGTAATAATAACCATTTTATATTACAATAACAAATATAACGATTTTCCAAATTTTTTCTAATCATTTATAATAATTTGAAATCATACAAAATGTTCAGCTTTGTTTTGAAAGTGGTATGAGTTTGTGAACTCCTGACATGAAGAGATTGTTAGTTTTACAGTCAAAATCCAGCGAAGTAATAACTCCATTATTAAATTTATTGCAAATATATTAATTAATTTTTTTGGTTATCATTTTCAGTGTGGATCCACATTAATCAACCATCAGTGGGTTCTGACTGCAGCTCATTGTTTCTTCGGAGATGCCCAGTATGTGTTATTTGGCATGCTAGTTCCAGAAAAACTGTCAGACAAATCACTTTGTGTTGTCACCTCACAGCCCAGCGACCTAATTATGTACACGTTTTGCCCGTTTGCTCATCTATATTAAATTAATCAATTTCTCTAATAGCCTATAAGCTGGCTTATGGTTTTAAAGGTCTAACAATGAAATTACATAATGTTAGACACTCATGTGCTGAGTTTACGCAATTATTGTTCTGGCAAGCAGACAAATCAGAAAAATTGACTCAACTGAAAAATATGAATCCAGTCTTTGTATTTTAAAAAATTTCTTAAGTCTATACTCAGCCTATCAGCTACATAGTTTAACCAATAATTTTATTTAACTAAAGGTAACTAGGCAAACTAGCAAAGAATGTCCATAATTAGGTCACTTGGCTTTTAGGTGACGACATGCAGTGTAATACACAACTTACAAAAACTACTGACCCCCTTGCCAATGTGCACTGCTTAGGTAATTAGTACTTCAACAACAAACATTGGGAAAAATGCACTTAAAGGGCAATTTTAGGATCATCTAAAGCAGTTATGGACATTTTATGGAACTTCGACAAATTGAACTTTTTGTGGGTAGTGTTACTTGGCCATTTTGATGTATGAAATCAATAGTGATCAAATCTTTCAATCTCGATAATTAGCTCCTCAAGCCTCAGTCTAGCAACAAATTTGGGACTCGTGCTTTCTTAGCCATTGCTCCTCACCTCTGGAACCTGAAGATATCAAACGAATCTCCATCACTGATTGCTTAAAGAGGAAATCAAAAACTCATCTATTCAGAACTGCCTATGAACCATAGCCGTCTTTAATTTATGACAGGTGCTGCACAAATATACTTATGTATTATATAGTTTCATATATAGTAAAGATCCCTTTATATTGGGTGTAGACATTGTATATTGAAGGGTAAAAAATGAAAGCTATATCAGAGTTGTTAGGCTTATAGCCATTGTTGTCTTACATGTTAATCAACCTTCTATAACAAGTTATAATAAGCTTTAATCAATGCCATGTAAATAATACCATTTATTTTAATTTGTTAAAAAAAGCGGCTTTTTTTGTAAGAAATTAGATGTCTATTAAAACCGACTAGATAAATTGGGGACAAAAAGTAACAGAGCCTACAGGGGGCACTATGACCGTAGCACATGAAAAGACAATAAGATGACGTCATTACACCATTGTTGCATGGATGATGTCACAATATATATGACGTCATCAAACAAGACCTATCTGCAACGTAGCAATTAGGGACAAATTCATTCTTACAACTTATGGTGATATGATCAAGGTATTGATCGTGGATAGTACATATATATGTCAAATGCAGTGCTAATGAATCCGAAGAACAATTATTTATTTATGGAACACTTATAAATTACAGAGTTAAATTGTCAGGCTAGGGCTCCCAGACCATTGAGATCTGGAACTGTTGAGCACTACCACTAAATTATTTTGGCCCTGGAAGATGTATACAAATGTTCCATAAAATTCAAATCGCATACATTGATAGCTTTGCAGGGTGATTCTGGCGGCCCTCTGTCTTGTCTCATCAATGGCAAATTCTACATTTCTGGTGTCACGTCATGCGGAGTCAAATGCAGTGGTAAAGAAAGAGCTCCCGGAGTATACGCAGATGTCTATTATTATAAAGACTGGATCCAAAATGTCGCTAATGGTAAGCTAATATTTCCCTGTTATTTTAATCATGTTCACTCAAACTTAGTCAAGTGAAATCTTCAATTATTTAACAATAATTTAGTCAGGCATAACAGGGAAATATGACAATAAATATACTGGGAATTTACTTTTTCATAACAACAATTTACTAGGAATTAAAATTATTCAGTCTTTGACAAACATTTCAACTTTTATATTTCTCTTTTCCAACATTTTCACCTGACTTTTTTTTTAAATGACAAGTTTCATCAAATCGAAATAAAACAGTTTGTCAATAATAGTCCTTTTTTATCATGATTAGTTTTGAGTGTTTACATCTCAACTGTGACTTCAGGTTAGAAAAGAGACCTGGCGTCATCGTGATATGGTGCATGCCTGTCTCCAAACAATAGGTCAATGAGAATAATTGGAGTATTTCTTTGGAGAGAGGCATGTAACAAAACATGCATGAATTTCATGCCCTATTGTAGTATAAATTTCTGACTGAACATGTTCAAAATTCTTATGTGTAATTATTATTTTATAGATGGCAAACCTGGTAATGGAAATGGCCAATATGGTAATGGAAATGGCCAACAAGGTAATGGAAATGGCCAACCTGGTAATGGCCAACATGGTAATGGAAATGGCCAACCTGGTAATGGAAATGGTCAACATGGTAATGGAAATGGCCAACATGGTAATGGAAACGGGCAACCCGGAAATAGAAAGCCATTTGGTGAAGATGACTTGGGAACTGGGAATAATGGAAACTGGGGAAATGCTGACTTTGGGAACTGGGGAACCGGTGATGATGGTAACTGGGGTGCAGACGCCAATGCTGAAGCTGGAAATGGATATGACACAGACGGGTATGGTGATGATAGCTTTTATCGCAGGATATTGAAGGAACTGCTGAAACTGTAAATTGAGTTACTACAAAAATATATAGAATCTGTGCATAGGGGATAATGTCCAGGGTAAGATTTTTCTCAGAAGACATAAAGGTAATGTTATTAATCATGTTCATATTGAAAGCAGAGAAAAAAAGTAACTCTTTCAATTGTGTATTATTATTTTAATAGAATTAAAAGTGACAGAATTACAAATTCAATCTCAAAACAGCCAGAACTGTTTTTTTGGTGTTTATATATACATCACCTTGTTTGATAATAAAAGTTTGTTTGATTGTAAATGCAACCTCCATGGCAGGAAATAGAGAAAGAATTTATAATGTGATAAAGAAATACATATGAAATGCAACTATATATTAGCTTGTCTTGATTTCTCTTGGAATTTGCTCAAAATGATACTAAACAGTTTAACTTTTTAAAAATGGCTCGTCCGTTAAGAGTTTCACATAACTAGATCACTATTGGTAGCCACTGCTCCTTGACGCTGAATATAAACCAATGCATTGCACCAAATCATACATCAAAGAATTCCGATGCATTTAAAAATATTAAAACATCTACCGTCATTATCCATTTTACCCTATGAAATGCTTGTAAATATCATATGTGGTAGTCATCCAGGCGAATTCGGGTGATTTTTTTTCATGCCATATCCACAATTCGTCAATAACACCGATGTGATGTTCCACGGCTTCTGTGCCATTGATAACTTTGCATCCCAGATAGATCTAAACAAATAAGAAGAAATATGATAGGGTAGAGAAATCTTAGGTATCTTTTCTCCAACTGCTCAATTGTGGATTTTAACGGAATGTTCTCTGTATTTCCACCAGGTGGATAAAACATAATACTGCAATTCTATTGGCTGAAAATGTTCCTGCCCTTGGCTGTGATTGGCTGAAGCAAAGTGCATCCTAGCAGCAGTATTTTTAGTGCATTTTAATGTATATTTGACACTTTATCATTTAGATGATGTTTGCTATTTTTCTGAGAAAGTTCTAATTATGGAATAAGTTAGTTATTACCTACTGTGTCTGAAAAGCAAAATAAGTAATAAGAGGAGAGGAAAGACTTATGTCTTGCTGAATTCAGGGCTGCTCAGTGAAAAGACTCTATTAGTTATGTTCGGAGATCTAACCTTCACCAGGATTTGATATCCTTACTCCACTGTCTGTCAAAAATACTATTTTCTAAAACTTCATCAAATGATTGGTAATTACCTTATTTCATGCCCATATTTGGTGTCCATGAAATAGATTTGTCCAGAGTATTAAGAAAACTTAAAATAAACTATGACAAACTGCGTTCTTGCCTCACCACCACAGTTTGTTTGTGACGTCACTCATTGAATTCAAGCATCTTACGTCATATGCCGGGCAGCAAGGCTCGCTAAATAAGGTCAATAATTTCTGTCTGCTATACTGCACATTTTCCAAAACATTGAAAGAAATCCAGACCAGGCATGAAAAACTCGTATTTAAACGATTATTATTTATGACGTAAAATTAAATTGGGGACATAGTAACTTTAATCGCCAGCACTAGAGCTGAACACCAAATGAGCTAACTAGTAGCAACTTTCCATTGCTCCAGTGTACCCATTGCAAGAACCACAATTTATCTGATAACCCCAGTCAACATGGACCATCAACTTCGTGGGGCACTGGCGTTTACAGTTGGTTCACATAAAGTGTTCACTTTGCCAGTTCATACTAAAATACCCATGATGACTCATGATCTCACCCAGTGGGCAGACAATGCTAGATCAATGCTGATGACAGATTGAAAACAGATTGATATATCAACCAACACATTTTCAATAATAATCAATATTGGTATATACATGTTGAAGCTGTCAATGTCTCTGCAATGCTGTTTCAGCATTGACCTGCTAGTATTGATTTAACCAATGTCTTTGCAATGTTGATTCAACATTGGCCAGTCAATGTTTGCTCAATCAATGTATTTGCAATGTTGATTCAACATTGGCAAGTCAATGTTGGCTTAACCCATATCTTTGCAATGTTTATTAAACATTGGCAAGTCAATGATATTGATTATATTGATTTGCCCACTCGTTATGTGACGATGACTCAGCTAATACTCTTTTGCATGGTTCATTGAACCTAGGTCAAAACTGACAACTGACTGTGGAGACAAGTTTTTTTTTAAATTTTGACAAACAACCATGATCATGACCCATCAAATGCAGTGTGCAACAGAGGACGGGCAACACCATATGCCATGAATAAGCAAGTGTAAGCACTTTACATGAACTCACTGTAATACGATATCACCCAGCAAGGTTAGGGAAGTAACTTTTTTGGGTTGCCGAGTTAGCTCAAAAATTGGTAAAAACACGGTGCCTCAAGTGCTGAAAATGTATATAGTGAAGTAATATACTTGTAGCTTTTATCTGGAGCATACCATGTATGAATAAACTCAGAACCCTTTACCCATCAAAGTCACTAAGTCTATTGGATGATAAGCAGCCAAATATGCATGTGGGATTTTCCTGTGTCTAGTTTCAGCACAAAAAGGAATAAGGCCCTTGTTTTATTTCAAATTTGTGTTTATAACCATGAAAAAAGTTTCCACATTGCCATTTTACGGTACCTTAATTGTTGGGACATTGAGCAGGTCAATTAATTTGTAGTAGTGAAACTTATTTAATTTCTAGCTTCTCATATTTGACTTAATGAGGAATATTCCCTCAGAAAATGAAATAAATTGAATTTTTGAACAACCCTTAGAAATTGCCCTAATAAGATCTGAGAAGCTAAAAATTAAGGCAGTGTGGCTTTAGTGTTCAAAATACCGTCCACTTTTCCTGTGCAGAACTTGAAAAAGATGGTAGGTAAGGTTCACTAGAGAAGTGGCTGGACAGCGGAGCAGATCCAACCGGACAGCTGGAAATGTAAACAGTCAAACCCGTCTTAACTGGATCGAACACCACCACGAAGTGTCGCCAATAGCCCACTGTTGGTGCGTTTGTTTCCACAACCCATCTCTTCGATATTCGATCATCAACAGCGACCACGAGTTTCGAATCAGAAGACCGTAAAAAGATCTCAATCGCTCTGCTGTTTAACATGTAGGTGGTCTTTGGGGAATTGTAGCTGTGCCATGCAAACCAAAATGAAATTGTGACACCGGTTGCGCACTGTGAGATGGCGTTCAGACATGATTGCAAATTGTCCAGTTGACTACATGGTTGCCCGGTGGCCGAATATTGCACAGCGTTTCCCAGATATCCTGTGACTGGTTTAACATTACCAACGAAAGAAATTGTGGTTCCATTTGACTCTACCTGCATAGGGTTACTACTGATTGTCTCAAAACTGGAATAGGCAACCATTCCTGGAAAAGAAGCGTACAATTTAGGCATACCAAGATTATGATTGTATTAGTCTATCTTATTATTTATCATTATCTCTACTTTCGGCAGCTGGTCTATTAAGCTGACTACAATTTACACAATTAATTCCAATGTAACGCAACACATTAAAAGAGTAATCTTGGGTTACCATTTGAAAAAACTTTAAGGAAAGACTATAATATGATATGATATGATATGATATGATATAATATGATATCACTGGTAAGCCCACAGTAATACATGCCCTTCAATAAAAAACTTAAAAAAAAATTGAATCCATCATGGCTTGCATTATAATTTATTGGATTTAAAATTTTTGTGCTCAATAAGCGAAAATATTTAATGCTTTTCCGTCAGAGTTCAAAAAGGTCACTTGCTCATATGACCTGCCATTCAGCCTTGTTCTGAGTTTCATTCAAGGGGCCGGGCAACAATGGTGTGAACGGTTGCTCAAATTTGAGGTGACTCACTTATATATCTATATATATAGAAAGCCCACTATAATACATGCACTTAAAAATTAAAAAAAGTGTTTGCACCGTCTTGACCTGCATTAAATTAATTGGATTTAAACATTTTGTGCTATTAATTTTAAATATTCATCATGTACTGCTCCTGCATTTTGTATTCCTGTTCAGTCAGAGTTCAAAAAGGTCACTTGGTCATGTGACCTGCCATTCAGCCTCATTCTGAGTTTCATTAAGGGCCTGGCAACAATAGTGTGAATGGTTGCTAAGGAGCTTAATTTAGCAAACATATGGTTATTAGGGGTAGTCATGTGACCCACAGGCATGGTTGCCATGGTGACACAGGACCTTTATCCATTTAGCCTCTTTCTGAAAGTGATGGCAGCCATATTGGTAGCAAGCATGTGCTTACCTCAGGGGAAAATAGCCTGGGTAAAATAGAAGAATAGAGTATGAAAAGAAAATTGGAATGGTGACAGTTAGTTAGTACCAGGCGAGATAGAAAGAATGAGGTAGGTCATGGTATGATCGAGGCCCAAATGGCAGTGTACATTGACGCACAAATTCTAGCTTACAGATTATATAAATATATATATATATATAGGTGAGTAACTTTGAAATTTGTTCACCAATGCACGCCGCATTTTGGATCATGCCGTGGCCTGCCTCATTTTTTTTCTATCTTCTCCAGTTCTAACCAACGGTCACCATTATAACTCTTTATCTACATACTTTTCCTCATATTCCCTCCATCTTTTCGCCAAAGTGAGCACGTACTTGCTACCAATATGGCTGCCATCACTTTCAGAACGAGGCTGAATGACCTAAGGTCCTGTGACACCAGAGCATCGTGCCTGTGGGTCACATGACAAGCCATGATGGATACAAAAATGTTTTAAATGTTGGGCCCCAGCTGGGTGGGGGGGGGGGGGTGGTTGATAAATTAAAGTGAATGTATTATAGTTGACTTGTAGACTTGCTTGTATAAAACAATATAATACAATATAATACAATATAATATAATATAATATAATATAAGATAATGTAATCTCGTAATTTCTATGATGATAGATCAATATTATCTGTTTTGAAGTTCATTTCCTGGTAAAATAACCACTAGATGAGTCAAATTATATATAAATAAAACTGATTTTTTTTTATCAATTACCTTGAAGTTTCTGGTTGTAATAATCCTTTGCCTCCTGCTTGACCTTCATGAGGGAAAGTGATTTTGAATTAGTGAGCAACTTAAAAATTGAATCAAACATAGGACACGTTTTGCAGATAGTACATTTCCTGTCTTCGTAGATGTAACCGATGCATGATTTGTTGGCACACAACGTTGCACATTGAAGGCTTGAATTCTGATAGAAGATATCAAGGCTATCGCAGAGCATTTTGTCCAGCGAATTGTCCTTTGTTAAATGTCCTGTTGATATAGTTCCATCAACGTAATGATGAGATGACATGAAAATCAAAATAAAACCAAAGCACAGCTGATTAAAGTAAGCCATCATTTAAAAATATTCCCAGTAGATCTAATTATTCTTGTCAGTTGAGATGGAAATAAATTGTTGATATAGCGCTTCAGCGCATATGGACACTTAAGGCATTACGCCAGATAAATATCGAAGAACATTAACATAACATCACACAGAAGACTGAATATGTACACCACACAAAAAGAATGTTCGGAAATGATCAATGTTTATGAATGTTTTTCGAGATCAATGGATTGAGGAGACAGTGAATGTGGTTTTTTCTATCGTACTCAACAGAACATAATAAAAAATGATACGGACAGACGATTAATTCTCACATTTAACAGAATATGACAATAAATATCTTCCATCTATAAAAGCTGGTTCAATTGATCATAAAAAACCTCTCTTTTCAGTGACATGCATCGATCAGTCTCAACTGAAGAACAAAAGAACATCAATGAAATCCAGACAAAATAGACTGTTTGAAGAACAATAGAACGAAATAATACAATGGAAGAAGAGCTCAAAAAGTTTATATCTACGTATCAAGTGTTCCATTGTTAAATATTGACAGGTCAAAAAATTCATATTGACAATCAGAAAATCAGATTTAAATATACATCTTACTGTGAGAGAATAACAGATAAACAACACTACTGAAAAAGTTAGGGATATATTCATAAATGTTAAATTCCTCAAAGTACCTTAAAAATGTCTATGTATATATAACTGCTTTAGTTGATCTTAAAATGACCTCCTATGACCTTTCAAGTGCATTTGTCCATATGTTGTTACAGTACTTATTGCATAACAGAGTGAACATTAACAAGGGGTCAGCAGTAAAAAGCATAAGTCTTTGTGACATTAAGGGCCCTTAAATGTTCCAGTTCATTGCATTCATGTATTTAAATAGTTTTTTTGTAAGTTCCATGCCCATTTTGACATCAAAGACGACACTTGATAATTGAGCAGAAACAATTCCACATCTCATCAATTTTACACTGTCACTGCACATCTGAGTAATGCTGGAATACCTCTGATTGATCCTACAAAAAATCTGTTGGGTCAGCTGGGTTGTCATGTTGGAGGTCGTCCCCCTGCACCTGTGACCTCAATGACCTTTGAATAGTGCACTGGGACACCAGATCAGTATGCAAATAGTCTTGCGAACAGTATGAGACATCATTGCGAAGCTTTGTTTGATGCTTGGGGACACATGATACGTTCCCGAGAAATGATACTTTTTAGAAGTGGGAAGCCACTATTACTGTAAAATTCATTACTGTTGCAAGTGTTCACTAAAATGCTCTTGTTTCAAGCTATAACTGTTGTTTATAATTTGTTTACATTGTTCTGAAATTAATCCCAAAAGTAAAATACGTTATTTTGTTACAGACAGTAAAACTGACATGAAAACCAAAAACATATAATACTGCCCTCTGAATAAACCATGGGTATTTCATAGATTTAATTCGGATGTGAAGATTGTACCATTACATTTGCAAACAATATATTCCATTTCACAAATTGCTGTGTATTGCAGCTCACGGTTACGGGTTTTTGGATCAATTGTATTTTTATTTACCAGGAAGCATGCACAACTGTGAACACCATTATCCATAGCTGAACATCACTGTCTACAATTGGGAGGCCAATAACCAGCTGGTTACCGCGGATGGAGCTCAACATATTCTCCTTCCGAATGCCACAGAATGGCATCTTGAATGACTCTGCATTCACAATTGACAATATTTTCTGATGAGCCACTGCAGGTAGTCATGTGACATAGTGTATCTCCATGCTGCCGCTTTTTGGTTGGCAACCACTGATCAGATAATATATGAAAAAGACATATAACAGCTTAATAAGAACAAATTAGGATGGTTTTGATTGCATGAAACTGGCTGAAACACCGGACCTCACAAGTAAGATCACCCTAGGCCTTGAGGAAAAATTCATGTGTTTTTATTTTCAGGTAGTCTTGAAGAAGTGTTTTGAAAAAATTTTACACAAATACACTTCCTATCAGATGTGTACATGCAATGTGATGGGACATTTACTGCATTGTGGTTTATAAACAGTCCAGAGAGTGGGATTTGAACAACAAAATGTATCACTATGTCTCAACAGGACAATGGGTTGCTTGAAAACAATGGAATAAACAAAACTATGGACGAAGAGCTCAAAAAGTTATATCCACTTGAAAAGTAGTCCATTGATCAATATGGACAGAAAAAATGTATATTAACAATTAGAAAAATCTATTTGGCAGTGTGAGACAGTGACAGATCCACTGTATTGACAGATTAATAAACAGAGACGAAAACCAAAAGCAAAATAACAATACCACAATCTTAAATATCTATGGCAATGTAATAGATTTAATTCTGATATGAAGATTATATCAAAAGCAGATGGAGCTCAATGTACAGAAATGTGCGATGAGGAAATGGTGTGTTATACGAGGCAAAACTGAGTGCAATATAATACTTCCGCATGCCACAAAACTGAATGTGGCCTTCTGAATGCCACAGACTGACAGCAGGCTTCAGCCTAAAAGTTGTCTCCAGCAGTTAGGTTTAATTGCTGCTATATGAATAACTTCCTTTTTTACGTTTTTTTTCTGTTTATTTATTTTATTAACCAAAAGCCCACTACAATACTTGCACTTAAATTTATCAACCTCCCGCCCCCCTCCCCAGCCAGGGCACAACATTTGAAACAGTTTTGCAGCCATCATGGCTTGCATTAATATTTTATTGGATTTACAAATGTTGTACTATCAATTTTAAATGTCCTATTTAAAAAGATCGAAAAGTGAAATGTTGCCACTGCCCCTGCATTTTGTTTACCTATTCAGTCAGAGTTCAAAAAGGTACTTGCTCTGTGAGGTCATGTGACCTGCCATTCAGCCTCATTCTGAGTTTCATTCAAGGGTCCTGACAACAATGGTGTGAATGGTTGCTCAGGAGCTTATTTGCAAGCATGGTTCATGTGACCCACAAGCATTGTTGCTGTGGTGCCACAGGACCTACATCCATTCAGCCTCTTTCTGAAAGTGATGGTGGCCATATTGGTAGCAAGCATATGCTCACTTCGGGGGAAAGTAGGGGTAAAAGAGAGGAATGGAGTGTGAAAAGAAAGTTGTAATGGTGAACGAAAGTTAGAACCGGAGAGGATAGAAAGAATAGGGTGGGCCACGACACAATCAACACCCAAACGGCGGCATGCATAGATGCACAAATTCGGACTTACCTCTTTGTATAAAATTGATTACTTTTTTTTCATCAAACATGTTTTAATATTCTTGCATAATTAATACTTTTCCTTGTCTATTAATACTATTATTTATTCTTCATGTAGTGTATTGTATATATCAATTTACTGACATTGTAGGATAGTACATATTGACTTGATAAATTTAGAATTTATGCAAAATAACATTTATGTCACTACTATTGATGAAATTGTGATGTGTAAATCCCATGTGATAGGACAGGGAGTGAGATGTGGCTCATAAAAAGTGCAGGGAGTGGGCTTTGAACCCATGTACCCACAGTCACTACCATGGATGATATGACAATGAGAAATAACCACTGTAATTTCATGGTTCAGTTTCATACTGACGTCATAGAAACATATCACGTACTATTTACAAAATATGAAATATTTCCTTAACACAACATATTACCTCAAGGTATTGGAAATTTCCTTATTTTTAATTACTTGAAGCAACTGTACCCACTTCAATTGTGATTTATTCCTTAGGCATTTTAAAATGTCCAAACAACAGACCCAAAACCATGACCTACCCTCAGTCTGTTTATTAGTGTGACCAGAAGCAATAAAGGAACAGTAATTATTACATGTGGCTGGTAAACAGATAATTTATGACTTTGTCCTTGAACAACAGGACCTGAATATTTAAGGTTAAAGGCACACTTGAGCTAAATGTTGTTTAAAGGTTTGAAATACTTTTGTTTTTGTAAAAAAGAACACATGATACCCCTTTTATATATTTGCCAGAATAAACTGTCATAAATCACTCCAACAAACAAGTTAAGTTCAACAGCTGGTCTACTCCCTTGGGAGAGTTACCTTTACTCTCTTCAGAAAGTATTTTTATTTATTTTTTTTTATGCTAGGTGTCAGTAACTACGGTTGGTTCCCAGACAAAGGTAGATAACTTCTGCTATACAATACTACCTTCCACTAAACAGATCTCTCTGGCTATAGCTGGCTACTCAAAGTCAGATCTAAGTACATGCAGCCCCATTTGTTGCATAAGTTTACAGTCACGCATATTTGTCATTTCTTGCTGAAAAGGTGCATGTCTATTGCATATTTACTATATGTTATATTTCTTACCTTTATGAAGATTTCTATTTTTTAAGTTGTGGTAGGTGTAAGCCAACTATAAGCTAGCAGTGGACAAAAGCGGCTGGCTTTAGCTACAGCCAAGAATAGATCGCTACAGCTGTCTAGAGTCAACCATATTTTATGTCAGCTATGTAAAGGGAAAATGTTGTACAGGAGAGGAAGTATATTCTATGAAGTTGTATGCTGCAAAATTGTATGGTACATTTTCTAACAATTAAGCTTTTATATACTGTTGGAGCAAAATGCACTCTTTATAGGGAGTAAAATTACTCTCCAAAGGGTGGTGTATTCTGTTGGAGAGTTACCTTTAGAATATACATTATACAATTATACAATGGTTACATGTGAGACATGATGATATGTATACCGGAAAAGTCAATGTGCAACGAGTTGTACATAACATTTGGGGGTGTACATATCTCATGTACATAACATTTCAGGGTGTACATATCTCATGTACATAACATTTCAGCATGTACATATCTCATGTACATTTCAAGGTGTACATATCTCATGTACATAACATTTCAGCATGTACATATCTCATGTACATAACATTTCAGGGTGTACATATCTCAAGTACATAACATTTCAGCATGTACATATCTCATGTACATAACATTTCAGTGTGTACATATCTCATGTACATAACATTTCAGGTGTACATATCTCATGTACATAATATTTCAGCGTGTACATATCTCATGTACATAACATTTCAGGGTGTACATATCTCATGTACATAACATTTCAGCGTGTACATATCTCATGTACATAACATTTAAGTGTGTACATATCTCATGTACATAACATTTCAGCGTGTACATATCTCATGTACAAAACATTTCAGGGTGTTGTACATATCTCATGTGTCACAATGTTACCATTGTGTAATTTGAACAACAGTATCATTTATCATAACTGTTCCTACGTAATGATTAAAAAAAGTTAGATTTAGAAAAAAAATACAATTCATTACTTCGAAATAATTAATTTTTATATATCTTAATTACAGTTTGTATGGAGTGTACATTTTTATATATTTATTTGCCCAAGTGAATTAGAACTTTTGGAATATGTAAGAGTGCATGCATTTCTAAATGGAATAAATTATTTTGCAACGCCAAGTTGAACTATATTGCAATTTTTTACGCCACAGTCCCTGCCAGTAAAATAACATGTTTATGAAACATTTACAGTTGAAAGGATTTGCACGAACACTAAAGTCACGTTTTGAGAGTAACAAATGCTCAAAATAGAAATATAAGGAAAAATAAATAAAAGGCACTAGAAGAAAAAGCAGGATATTTCTCAAAGAAATATGATCTGAGGAAGTTTGATATAATTCTAAGCTATAAACAATATATTAGCAACATATAGTGTAGACTCCAAGCCTTGTCATGTCATCATTACATCTGCCTCTGACAGTCTGAGACGATAAGCTTTTTACATAATAAAAATAAATTGTATCCGTTTGATGAATTAAAAAATAAAAAATAAAGATAATAAAGGATTTTTTAAGTACAAAGAAAGAAAGAAAGAAAGAAAGAATGAAAGATAGATAGACAGATAGATAAATAGATAGATAGATAGATAAGTAGATAGATAGATAGATAGATAGATAGATAGATAAATAGATAAGTAGATAGATTGATAGATAGATAGATAGCTAGATAGCCAGCTAGCCAGCTAGATAGCTATGTAGATAGATAGATAGATAGATAGATAGCTCGATAGAAAGCTAGATAGCTAGATAACTAAATAGCTATGTAGATAGATAGATATATAGATAGATAGATCAATAGATAGATAGAGATAGATAGATTGATTGATAGATAGCTAGATAGCTAGATAGATAGATAGATGTCAAATACATGAAAGCAAAAAAAGCTAGAAAACTCTTGTGAGAACTCCCCATTCCAATTCCAAACATTGTAAACACATAATTATTCCTCAGCTCAGTGCATATATTACTTAGTTTTGTTCCCATGACGACCAGAGTCATTCAAGTGGAACAGTGTCAAAAATTGGGCTGAAAGGAGTACTATAAATGAGGGTGAAGCGAGGGCAAAACATTGAAGAGCAGCTATAAGAGAGGTAGGGAGTTCTTACTTATTTTCTTCTTTTTTTTATTTACAGGTATTTCTTTTATATTAGAGCTTCAATGCTTGTATGATAAAATGTGGATCTTTTTTATCTGGAAGTTATTTGTAAAATAATAATGATTTTGATATTTAAAAAAAGACATTTTAATATTCAAGATAAATGATAATGTGCAATGATTTCTATAATGTGTAAAGTTTGTGAATATATATATATATATGTATATAATATATATATATATATATAGAGAGAGAAATTGGTAAAATATTCTGATAACTTGCACAGAGAGTTTCAACATTTTCCTTTATAAATAGGCGTTGTTTTACAGAAAAAATATAAAATATAAAATGAACGACCAGGTAAATAGTATACGAGTTACTTTAACTTTTTTACAATTTTGATGTAAGTTGGCATGACTAGATAGCAATCTTTAACTGCATAAAACGAAATGAATTGATAGATCAATTAATATATTTGTTTTGATGATTTTCTGTAGCACCATGAGGCTCACAAAAGTATGGCTGTTTTTAGCCATAGCTGTAGGCATGGCAACAGCCAGTGAAGGTAAGTAAAAAATCATGAAAAACATAATTGTGATTTTCATGAAACATTTTATTAAAGGAATCTTTATCATGTTTATACTCTGAAAGTATCAATAACATAAATCTTGTTGTTAATGTATATATAATCAATTATGTAACATATATATATGCTAGATACCAGAGCTATGTAATTATATATTAAACAATCCAATACATCTTATTTTATGATAAATAATGTCTTCTAATCAATCTATCATTCTTAACAGATGACTTGAAAAGATTTTTGAGAGTTCTGGCCACCAGGGGGCTTAAGCAATACAACAAAAAAGGTAAGCCACCTGGCGGAGAGTTCACATATAAAATAAGCAGGAACATAGTTAAATAAAAAATACAGCTGGTGTTACAACCAATAGCATGTCCGGCCAAATTAGCTGACCCGTTATATTAGTTTATTTGTCAAATTACAATACTTACCATGCCTAGAACACTTACTTCTATATGTCAACAAACCTGACGTGATATTGTTGCTTGGTAAGCAAATTTGTCGGACATTTTAATGTTATGAAGAGCGTTGCCGATTTGCGATTTCAGAGTCATTGTATGACAAAATAAGATCGAAAATGTTCTATTCGAGCCATAATTGCATTACCAATACATTTTTGTACATAATTAACTTTGAATTTGAAAATCGGACGATAATTAAAGATGCTGTTTATTAAAATGTATCACAAAGCGATGACGCTAATAATGTTCATGACATTCGTCTGTGCCTCGTTTTAGTATTCTGTATTATTTGCCAGGCAATATAACTGACCGTGATATTTGTCAGTGATGTTTGATATTCTAAAATGAAATGGTGATATTATTTGCCGTGAGCACCATTGGATACAGCAGCTGCGCTTAATTTTGAGACTGCATTGATAGTGAGTCACAATAAAGCAAAACAACGGTGTTCTTCTAAACTTTTATTCAGGCAAATATGAAATATAAGTTAGTATATCTTTTATGAATTCAATCCACATTCACAGAATGTATCATATATATTGTACCGCATTCATAATAAAGCATTATCAAATTCATTATTCCATTTTTGCATATATATATCTTTCTGACTTTACAACAGCACTCAACGAAGGCAACTGTGGCCTCAATCGCTACAACAACCAGAAAAGATCAGCAAACTTAAAGCGAATTCTCGAAGGAGTTTTGAAAGACGGTCCGAAAGCCGAAAAGTTGGCGGCGAGAATCCTCAGTGGCCGAGATGCCCGAGAAGGCGAATTCCCTTGGATCGGGTTCATTGATAACAAACATTTTGGAACTATTGTAAGTCATTCTAATTTTACTTATGAGAAGACTTTTAATTAAATAGCATTGATGATTCACTTAGTATTAACAACTAAATATATATACAAGAATATTTAATTTTCATTATTTGACAATGTAAATACTTCAACTTATTTAAAGTGACTTATCATATATTCTGGTATACTCTGAAAATAGCTTTGATCTACCCTGATAGCATTCCAAATTGGCCCACCGTCGTTTCTGTATTGGCCACTGTCTGTACAACATCGTATCAACATCGCCGACATCATGCCGATGTTGAAACAATTTGGAATGCTATCTGGGTATTGCTATCATAATCAGAAATTGATATTTTTGTATTTAATAATATAACCTAATGCAAATACATATGTCATTGATATGGTGTCGATGTTGAAACGATTTGGAACGCTATCCGGGTATTGCTATCATAATCAGAAATTGATATTTTTGTATTTAATAATATAACCTAATGCAAATACATATGTCATTGATATGGTGTCGATGTTGAAACGATTTGGAACGCTATCCGGGTATTGCTATCATAATCAGAAATTGATATTTTTGTATTTAATAATATAACCTAATGCAAATACATATGTCATTGATATGGTGTCGATGTTGAAACGATTTGGAATGCTATCCGGGTATTGCTATCATAATCAGAAATTGATATTTTTGTATTTAATAATATAACCTAATGCAAATACATATGTCATTGATATGGTGTCGATGTTGAAACGATTTGGAACGCTATCCGGGTATTGCTATCATAATCAGAAATTGATATTTTTGTATTTAATAATATAACCTAATGCAAATACATATGTCATTGATATGGTGTCGATGTTGAAACGATTTGGAACGCTATCCGGGTATTGCTATCATAATCAGACAGAAACATATGTTCTTAATATGTTATTATTGATGTATCCACTAGATGGTTTATTTTCCTAATATTGTATACTCACTTATGTGTTACAGTGTGGGGCAACTTTAATTGACCCACTATGGTTATTGACTGCTGCCCACTGTATGTATGGAGTCCAAAGGTAATTAAAATTTTTTTGATGTGCCCACATTACCCAGGGGTTTATGGGGTGATGGCCTAGCTCAGAGGTAGTGCTCTGGGCTTCCAACCGCTGGGTCCCGGGTTCGATTCCCGGTCGAGCCTAAGTTGGATGGCTGTTTCATCCTTCATCTCATTGCTATGGTCCCTGCCTGTCCTAATTAGCCCAACTAGTGCAGAAATACAGGAAGTAAAGCCCTATTCACACACACACACACCCAGGGGTTCATATTATACACATGTTCCCCTATTTATCAATAATTTCATCATTATCATCTTCAGTTATGAAATATATATTAATATATATCATACTTTATGTTAGACTAAATTACAATGAATATGATAATGAATATTCTATTTTTTAAATTATTTTACAAAAATTCTAACAATTTCTTCACTGCCTTTATTTCATTAACTTTGCTCTGGTTTTCACAGCTTTGCACATACTATATACCCTTGGCTGTATTTTTCAGTGATAATTATCCATACATTGGTAGCAACCTGAATCAAGTCACATTCTATTTGGGAGAACATAACACCGCCCAAGGTGTAACGGAAGCTTCAGAAATCGGGGTCAAGGCAGAAAAAGTTGTCGTCCATGCCTCCTATGATGTTACTAGTAAGTGGCAGTAGTGGTGGTAGTAGTAGTAATAATAGTAGTAGTAGTAGTAGTAGTGGTAGTAGTATTAGTAGTAGTAGTAGTAGTAGTAGTAGTAGTAGTAGTAGTAGTAGTAGTAGAAGTAGTAGTAGTAGTAGTATAGTAGTAGTAGTAGTAGTAGTGGTAGTAGTAGTGGTAGTAGTAGTAGTAGTAATAATAAAAGTAATAGTAGTAGTAGTGGTAGTAGTAGTGGTAGTAGTAGTAGTAGTAGTAGAGGTAGTAGTAGTAGTAGTAGTAGTGGTAGTAGTAGTGGTAGTTGTAGTAGTAGTAATAGTAGTAGTAGCAGTAGTAGTAGTAAAGGTAGTAGTAGTAGTAGAAGTAGTAGTAGTAATAGTATAGTAGAAGTAATAGTAGTAGTAGTAATAGTAGTAGTAATAGTAGTAGTAGTAGCATAAGCAGAAACTATTAATACTATAGATACATCAATACTACTAGTAGTACAGGTAGTAGCATTGTAGTATACTACAGATTAAGGGTACACAGATCAGATACTTTTTTATCTGCAAAAGTCATTCGTAAAGGATTGTGGGATTGTTAGGCTGCAATAATGATCTATTAATTCTTATTTAATACTTTTTTTTATTCTTTGAAGATCTGGACAATCACAATGACATTGCATTGGTCAAGTTGCAATCTCCAGTGACTTATGGAACCAATATTGTTCCTATTTGCGTTCCAACCTCCGCCATTCCTGCAGGAACAACGTGCTATGCATCCGGATGGGGAATTGATCGAAGTGGAAGTAAGTCCATATGATATTACAATGATACAGTCAGGCCCATAAGTTTACATACACCTTGTTGTCAATGATATTTTAGCAATCATGGAAAACGCAAGTGGCACATTTGGCCATGTAGGACCTTGCATGACATTTCCATGACATACGTTTAACTTCAGGGGCCTCTGGTGGGGTTTCCCTTTGGATTTTGCTAGGGGTGCTGCATGAAGGGATTTCCAAGAATTACCATAAGGTATGCTTAGAAGTGTAGTGTTTTGCATATGCTGAAATGTACCATGGGGCCAATTAAAAACGTATCACAACGCTGACTCATAAATAAGTAGAAACTCATCCACATTGATACAGCATGCATTGTATACTCTGCCACATAACATTGATAACTCAGCAACTGATTATGACATCATATGCTGAACTTACTTACATTCTTTTCTATGCCATTATAATTGGCTTATATTTTGTCTAGATATACAATCCATCCTAAGGACTGTTGAACTTCGTACGATCGACAGAAGTCAGTGTACGCAGCAGCGCGGTCACACCATCGATGAAGGAATGTTGTGTGCAACAAAACCACCAGGTGTCGCATCGGCAGATGCATGCCAGGTCAGGAAATTTCATTGATTCTTGAAAAATGGAGAGAAAAAGTAACAGAGCCTACAGGAGGCGCTACCATCGTAGCAGATTAAAAATACACAATGACGTCACTACACATTGTTACATGGATGACGTCACAGAATAGATGACGTCATCAAACAATACTTATCCGCTAGGGTGGCAGTGACCTCTTGTGGTACTTTTTCTCCCATTAAAGACAAACTTTCATACGATCCTATTTGGCCAAAGACAAACTCTACTTGTCACCTTATTGTTGATGTAAAAGTTCTGAGTTAAAGATTTTTGTTGTGGTAGAGTCCTGAGGCAACTTATGATAATTATTATTAACTAATGAATGTTGTAGACTAGTTTGACAAGCCGGATTAACGTGTAAGGGGGACTATCTCTATGATGGCTGGTCTGAATCTATTATCGATAAATCGAGCTCAATTACTTTGTCTCCGGAATCAAAGATTCCTATGTTAAAGACACTAATACTAGGCCTATTCCTTTTTAAAAGCCGAATAATCCTTTACAAAATATCAGCGTAAAGTACTTTGACACTACCACTTTTAATATTTTACAGGGTGATTCCGGTGGACCGCTGTCATGCCTCATTAATGGAAGGTTCTACTTAGCGGGAGCCACATCTTATGGAGTCGACTGTACCAGCGGAGACAGTGAACCTGGGGTTTATGCCGATGTCTTTCACTACTACCAATGGGTACAGGAAGTCATGAGTGGCAATGACCAGAGCACTTCTGGAGGAGTGAGTCCCAGTGGAGGAGGAGGCGGAGGAGGAGGAGGCGGAGGAGGAGGTGGAGGAGGAGGAGGCGGAACTGGTGGTGGAGGAGGAGGCAGACCTGGTGGAGGAGGAGGAGGCAGACCTGGTGGAGGAGGAGGAGGCAGACCTGGTGGAGGAGGAGGAGGAGGCAGACCTGGTGGTGGAGGAGGAGGCAGACCTGGTGGAGGAGGAGGAGGAGGCAGACCTGGTGGAGGAGGAGGCTGGGGAGGAGGAGGCTGGGGAGGAGGAGGAGGAGGAGGAGGATGGGGTGGAGGAGGAGGTGGCAGACCTGGAGGAGACAATTTTGATGATGACTTTTGGGATTGGTTGGATGATGAAGACATTGATGACCTTTTCCCAGATGATGATGATTTTGGATTTGGCAATGGTGGAGGCAATGGTGGTGGATTTGGCAATGGGGGAGGAGGATTCGGCAATGGGGGAGGAGGATTCGGCAATGGGGGAGGAGGATTCGGCAATGGGGGAGGAGGCAATTGGGGAGGATGGGGCGATGATGATTTTGATTTTGGTGAATGGTTTCGTCGGCTTCTGAAAAAGGCAAAAGATGAATAAAACATTCGGTAGAACCCATGCACCGACCTGTTATCGGCCATAGTTGTTGACAAATGAAAACCGCTGCCAACTTGCCCATTTGTTTATATAATTCACTTTCTGTAATTTAAATGTTATTAAAGCTGTTATTTTGCATTGAAATGTGGTTTCTTTCGTTTGCTTTCATCAAGAACAGAATCACAAAACATGTGGCAGACTAGTCAATGAATTTCATAGCGGAATCCTGGAAATAAAACAAGATATCTAGAAAAATATTAATGGAATACACTGATGAAAAGTAACAAGAAAGACAGTTCCAGCAATGTTTGTTTAAAACGAACACTGAAGAGTATCTGAATGTGATAGTCCTTTTTATATATAGTTATGATGAAAAAAATACTGGAAGAAATGCAATGTTTTTGTAGCAATCATAGATGATAACGACACTATGACATAAGACAGCTTTTCTAGGGTTAAATCCTGCTCAAGGAAGTCTCCAAGAGCTACAGTTCAATATCAGTAGCATGAGACATTAGTTTATTTAATTGGTGCCCCGCAAAGTCCCCGAGCCTTCTTGTGGCAAGGGCGGTAACACTGCGAAGACCTCAACTGGAACCCTAGTGTCCAACACAGGACTCTAAAATAGCTTGTGAATCTCATCCGAATGCTTTCGTTCTTCATATTATTTCTTTGTCCATTTATCATAACACTGTGGGTGAAGCCTCAAACCCTAGTATTTAACACAGGGCCCTACATTTGAGAGCAAAGAAGAAAAAAACTACTTCCGGGAACCACTTCCAGAACGGCGTCATTGAAATTGCATGGAAGGGGCTAAGTTAGTGTGGATTACTAAACAATTACAGCTTGACAACTCATGGTTTTGATTGTTGGAGAAATAGCAACCTTTAAAGTAAGTTTTAAGCCCAAAACGAGAGCTTTATACCTCATATTATTTGAGTAATGGACCTGAGAAGTTAGGCGTGGTTCGGCCGGTACTCAAGCCATCTATTTAGGACAAATATTGGACTGTGAGTGATAGATAGCCCTCGAAAATGCTATTTTCGATACTTCTGATGACAGTTACATGCTTAACTCCATTGAAAAAATACCCGACCATCAGCTTTTGTCTTGTCCATTCACTCGCCTAATTCAAAGATGGCGGCGCTGGGACCCAAGAGTAAGGCAAAAGCGTGGACTGCACTACAAATTGAAGATATTCCGGTCATTAAGACAGACCAATTAGTCCATTCATTTCATGTAATGTCACTATATCTAGTAAATTAACTCATGGCTGTGGCGTTTGTCATCATAAACTGATTAAACACGTATGTAGGAACAACTTTTTGTAAACAAAGTGGACATTAAATATTTTAGAAAAACACTTAATCACCTAAAATAAGGGCGAGGAGCAGGATCGATGAACTAGTCAACCGCCATGTTTATTTTCACAATGCATTGCATGGAGCAGATTCTGAACAGCACAATTAATTGTATAGAAATGTTAAATATAAGTCAAAACGACTTTTCTATAAAAAAATCTGAAATAGCAGAAACTGATTATTTAAAATGTATAAATCTCGCTTTGGCCATCATTCTCTGGCATTTACATATCAATATAACGTTACTGGTTAACAAAGATGACGCACCAACTCCCTGGTGGTGCCTTGTACTTAGTGTCTATGCTGAGGCAAGTAAAATACCCCACTCATGGAGAAAATATATAACATGGTGTGGACTCCAAGCCTCGTAATCTCATCATTATGTCTGCCTCTGACAGCTGGTCATATAAGCACATTTAAAGACTAAAGCTTCGCGTGACTTTTATGAAATATCAAGCAAACTACTGAAAGACATAAAACTGGAAATATCAAAACCTTTAGCAAAATTGGTCAATCAATCATTATCTTCTTGAATATTCCCTAATGCATTAAAATTAGCAAAAGTCATTCCAATACACAAAGGTAAAGACCCTGAAAAAGTAGAGAATTATAGACCCTCCCAGCTTTATCTAAAGTGTTTGAAAAAGTTATGAATAAACAATTACAAAATACTTTGAAACAAACAAACTGTTCAATAAAAACCAATACGGTTTCAGAAAAAAGCATTCAACTGAAATGGCTTGCTTACAACTGACCGATAACATCATATGGATGATGGAAGAAAATAAGGTTCCTGTAAATGTGTTTATGGATCTTAGTAAAGCATTCGATACTATAGACCATCAAATTCTTTTGAATAAACTTCACTTCTATGGACTAAAGGGCACTGAACTGGAGCTATTTGTCAGCTACTTATCAAACCGAAAACAATATGTGCAATTCGAGGACAAAAAATCAAAAACTGAAATTATTACTACAGGAGTACCTCAAGGATCAATATTAGGACCTTTATTATTCATAATATATATCAATGATATTTGCAGGGCAACCGATTAGTTTGATAATATATGCAGATGATACCACATTATGTAGTTCTATAAAAGTCGAGTTAACAGCCGCTCAAAATTCAAAAAATATAAATGATGAACTCCAGAATATCTCTATATGGCTAAAATCTAATAAACTCTCATTGAATACAAATAAGGAAAAAAGCATGATATTCCATGACATCCAAAAAAAAGTAGACCAACCAGAAATAAAACTGAATGGTAAGCAAATAGAGCAGTTTCAATTATCTTGGTATACTACTGGACACTGCACTCACATTTAAGAATCATATAAGTAGATTAACAGCCACATTATCAAAAACTATTGGCTCCTTAAATTTGATCAAGAAGTCAGTGTCAGAAAACATTCTGCTTCAAATATACAATTCTTTAATTCATTCGAAATTATGTTATGGAATACTTGTCTGGGGACATAAATCCTACAAACTAAATAAGATCCAAAAAATAGCCATTCGTGTAATAACCAATTCTAGATTCAATGCCCATACTGAACCACTGTTTAAAAGACTTAATATATTACGTTCAGAAGACATCAACAAATTACAGATATATAAATTTTTACATAAACTTGAAAACAATGGTGTCCCTGAATATTTCCAAAATATTGAAATATTGAAATCAAAAGACATACATAACTACAACACCAAATCAAAAAATCAATATTACAATATTTTCCATAGAAGGACATTAACTGAAAACTGCTTAAAGTTAAAAATGATAAATACATTCAATAAAACAGAACATATCATATCTACTAGAGTAGCTCATGGTGGTTTTGTATGCACTTGTATGTCCAGAGCTAAACTCTTCAAAAATCATCTAATTGAAGGTCATTGAACAATTTTTGGTTGGTAACACATTTGCCACTGACGGCGAAATAGGTGAAATGGCCACGCCCCTTTTTAAGCGAAGTACTACCACCCGCCATTACTGTATCTCCAGAACCGTTGGACCTAGAAGGTTGTGTGACCACTCAAAGTGTTCGGAATGGCCACATTATGGAGGGTCAGTAATACATTTACATGTCCAAAAGTCAAAGGTTTTTAAGATATTTGCCAAAAACTGATTTCAGCATGGTACACACTACAGTTCTGACCCTTTATTATATTACCTGTTGTAATTTTACTCCTGGTACCCGGCGAGTCACCCGCCGGGTCATGCCCAGCGACTTTTTCCGCCAGAATCCGTCGCCAATCCCTCGAATTTCGGCCGTTACGTAATACTACGAGTTGACTACGGCAAACTCGGCTATGTGGGAACGGGGCTTAAAAGTTAAAAATGATAAATACATTCCATAAAACAGAATATATCATATCTTCTAAATTGCAAACGCATAGTCTTGTTGGATTTGCTCAATATGTCAAACTTTATATAATTAATGGATACCAAATTAACTGTAACATACAGAATTGTTTTACTTGCAATTATATTTAAACACTTTGAAAACACACACCTAATCGAGCGGCCACGAGCCAATTTGGGTGTCTACTAAATAAACCTTAAGCTGACTGAGCTTCACACTGTATACTGTTGAGACATTGAGAATCATTCAATTTTGGATAACCCTCCTCCTCCCCCCCCCAAGAAAAAATATATAATAAAGGAAATCATGTTCTAGCCTAGTTCGTGACACTGTCCACTCATTAACATACAGAGGCTGGTCACGATATCCTGTATATAGGTTCTTTTTGTGAGAAACATTTTGAACCTGTAATGAATCATATAATTATAATTTTCATAATTTTGACATAACCTAAGGTTCAACTCTTGCATCCAGTTCTGGTCGGTCTGATGCGGTATAAGAAACATCTATTGTTAATGTACAATTATCTGGTAATGTCGTTTTCAAAAATTGAAATCATAATTGTTGCATCTTGATAAATATCCATTACGTGGAAAAAAAAAATATATAAAAATATTAGTCTGAATAATAATAAAACAATTCATCTTTATGGAATTTCTTAGATATATCTTATTGTTACTGGACCTGCCAGAGGCAGACGTAATGATGTGAAAACAAGGCTTGGGAGTCCACACCATGTAACACATTTACCCCATGGCTGGGTCTTGCCTTAGCATAGACACCAAGTACAAGGCACCTCCAATTTAATGTCTCATGCGATCAACATCCAGCTGGGATATAGCTCAGGAGAGCTGGCCAATGCGGAATTTGTAGATAGCCTTCCATTAAACCATCCAGTTAGATAGATAGATAGATAGATAGATAGATAGATAGATAGATAGATAGATAGATAGATAGCTATATAAATATATAGATAGACAGGAAGAAAGACAGAAAGATAGATAGAAAGATAGAAAGATAAATAGGTGGATAAAAAGATAGATGGATAGATAGAAAGATAGATGGATACATAGATAGATAGATAGATAGCAAGAAAGATAGATAGATAGATAGATAGACGGACAGACTGACAGCTAGACAGCGCGACAGACAGACATACAGAGAGACAGACAGACAGTTAGATAGATAGTTAGATAGTTAATTAGAGATATAGATAGCTAGAGAGAGAGATAGACAGATAGATAGATAGACAGATAGCTAGATAGATAGATAGATAGATAGATAGACAGACAGACAGATATATAGATAGATAGATAGCTAGCTGGATAGATAGACAGACAGATAGATAGCTAGAGAGAAAGCTAGATAGCTAGATAAATAGATAGATAGTTAGATAGACAGATGGATATATAGATATATAGATAGATAGTTTGAGTGAAATACTTATTATTGGGTGAGTAAATATATGTGAAGCAGTATATGAAAAATTTTTCCATCACCTTCAATTACTGACATGTCATTTGAGTGTAAAATGCATTATGTTTTGATGACTAATACATTATACACGAATCCAAATAGGTTTCCTTTTAAAATTCCCATAATAATTATGCTAGTATGCTTACATGTGCGTTAATTTGTTTACAAAGACATTTGTGTTCACTCAAGCGGAACGAGGACATGAACTGGGATTATATAAGGGTAAACATTGGTAAGTGAAGGCAGATTTTGTAAATTTTGGGAAAATTTAAGGTAAGTTGATTTTTTTTTTTCCATTTTTATGTTTTGCAAAGACAGGAATGCTTCAATTTTTTTTGGGTCCAAATATCAACTATAAACTGAGTTATCTTATAGTTAAAGATGATTTGTTTGAATTAATACATAGTGATTTTCCCTGAATTTATTGAACTGTAATACCAATGCATCCCTCTAATTAGATTCTGATAGTCATAGGCCTTTGATAAATTAGCTGAAGGATGTCTACAATAATTAAGCTGGCCATGTATTATATATATATGTGAACCTTTTTTTTCATTTTTTTTCTTAGCTCTTCTAAAAAATAAAATTAAAATTAAAAATAAATAAAAATAACAATAAAATAAAATGCTAATCGATAACCAATAGATTAGATATATTTATATGTTAAAAAAGGTTTCTTCTTAAGACATACACAATAATATATATAATTAAAAGCATACCTGTGATAGTGTAGTAGGCCTACACAAATTTTATCTCTTTATATATATTTAAAATTCCAGTAATAATTTTACCATTTCTCTACATAGCAGTTCGTTAATTATCATATATTTCTATTTTTTAGCAGAAATATGCGTCTCACCACAGGCCTATGGTTATTTTTAGCCATAATTATAAGTTTCTCTGCAGCTGAGCATAGTGGTGAGTAAATATTATCAATTCAAAGATTTTTGACTGCTAATAAAACTAGCAATGGAAAAGTACCTTATGAAACCAAGTGCCTAATATAGTACCCCTCAACAAAGTGAAACATATTAATAGTTTAATAAGTAAAACCTGACTTTCTTGGTCAGATTTTTTATTTATTATTAGAGCGTGTTTTTCTTTGTATTTTTCCCATATATTCATTGTATAAATATATATATATATATATATATATATACATGTATATTTTTTTTTTGGCTGTAAATAAATTAACTCTGAGTTCTGAGTACTTACAGTGCAACTATTTGAATGTGGCTACAAATTTGGTCACCAGTAAAATCAAGTAGAAGCCATAGATATATTGTTGCTATTTATATTATTGTATCATTTTAGTTAGAATTTTACATATGTACTCCGCTTTTATTTGCCATTGATGATTTTATTGTATCTATGTATTCCCTGCTCTGGAAGTTCAAACAAATAAATAAATAATAATAAAATGTATTCTTGTCTCTAGTTAGCCATTAGACAGTTTAGCCGTGTGCCATACCAAGGTGCTTTCTGCTAGTTTAACTCTCCTGGCGAGCTGCCTCCAGAAAGTTGTTGTTACTTCGACTAATTTCAACTAAAACTAAATTTTCATTATGTTTTAATACCTTATTTCCTAACAACAACAGCAGATTCTGATCTACTGGAAACCTTTTTGGAAGTTCTTACCAGCAGGGGATCCAAGTCAGACAACTTACAACCAAAAGGTAATTTGTTAAACTGAAACAGTTTCATAACGTTTTAATTCAGGCTTTTTAAACATCAAGCAATTTACACTGCCTTAGACCTTTTTCAAATTAAAAAGAATCACATTGTAAAGTACCTGACACAATTTTGTGGTGAAAATCATTTAATGCTCAATATAAACGAAGATGATTGATTGATTTAAATATTTGATTGCAAAAAAGCATTTATATTAAAGACGCTCAATTTGTAAACTCTGTAATTATCGCTGCATCCAATGGTGCTTACGGAAAATAACTAATATCACCATTTCATTTTAGAATCTCAAATATCTCTGACAAATATCACAGTCAGTTATAGTGCCTGCAAAATACTACAGAATACGAAAATGAGGCACAGACAAACGTGATGAATGTCATTAGCGTAATTGCTTTGTGATAATTTTATTAAACACTGCAACAATGTTGGTCCGATTTTCAAAATTCAAGTTTATTATGTACAAAAACGTATTGATAATTCGATTATGGCTTGAATGGAAACATCTCCTATTTAATTTTTTCATAAAATGACTCTGAAATCTCGAATCAGCCACTCTCTTTATAACGTTATAATGTCAGTAAGGTAATTTTCCAGGCAGACAAATTTGCTTACCAAGCTACAATATCACTTGAGGCTTGTTGACAAATAAAAGTAAGTGTCCTAAGCATGGTAAGCATGATTGTTATTTGACAAATAAACTAACATACCCTGCCGGGTCAGCTAATTTGGCTGTAAGTTCTATCGTTGTAACAATTATGTGTTGATTTAACTTCATATTACAGCATTAAATGAACCCCAGTGTGGAATAAACAAATACAACAACCTAATGAGTAAGAAAACTGTCGCCTTGAAGAGGATTTTTAAGGAACTCACAAACAACGAGGAAGAAGCTGAAAATTTAGCATCAAGAATCTTGAATGGGAGGCAGGCCAAACAAGGGGAATTCCCATGGATAGCATCAATTTCTGTTGATGATTACTTCGTGAGTAATAACCTTTTGATGCTAATTTGTTTACCACAAAAATATTACCAATGGGACTACTCATATAAAGCAATTTCGAACCCTATTCTTATAGTGAATATACACTCTGGGTAAGGAATATATTTTCCAATAGGTGGTCTATTCTGTTAGAGATTTACATAATATGTATATGACCTATATATGATGACCGACATGAAAAATGGGCTATACATGTTCACTCATGGGTATGTTAATCACGTATAAATGCTTTCTACAAGTGTACGTGGGGCAGTCGTAGATTGCTCGGCCAAGGATGGCCACAGACGTACATAAAACTTCCGCCTAAGTTCTAAACATTGTTTAAAATTTTTTGCCCTCTCCATGTATGCTCTTGAGAGGTCAATAAAATTAGGGGCATTCTACGAATTAGCGCGAGTGTATGTAAAATGCTCAGTGAGTGAATCACGTATGGCCAAGAAGAGCAAGAAAATATTTTCATCTGTCGTCATATGTATGTCTTATTTGTAACAGTGTAAACGCCCCTTTACAGTGAGTACACTGATCTTACTTTCATTGGGGTTAGATGTTTAATCCTTTGCTGTAACGATTTGGATATTTTATACTCCACTTCTACATGGCCAAATGTGCCACGTGCTTTTTCCATGCATTTGGATAAACGCATGGGAAATGCATGGTTTTTGCCTCATTATAATTAGCTAAAAACCATGCGATTTCCATGCGTTTATCCTTCTCATGGAAAACGCACGTGGCACATTTGGGCTCATTTCTGTGCAACTGATATATATCAATATTTTCAGTGTGGTGGTACATTAATCAATTCATGGTGGATTCTAACGGCTGCTCATTGCTTTTGGGGATCAGAGGAGTAGGTAATGATTTGAATGAATAATGTTTAATGTTTATTTTCATTGTTTATGTTACAGTGTGTCCAACTTGCTATGAATAATCTCAGAAGTTGTTCAAAATGTTACTGCCAAATGTTTTATCTTTCACAGAATATATCATCTTTCTAAATGAAGATCTAAGCTATTTAATGATGCCCGGAATAATTGACTCAAATTAATAAATAAACAAATATAAAGATGTTTATTGTCATTTTCACAGTGAAGGTCTTCCATTTTACGGCGACAAACCCGATAAGGTCATGTTTCACTTGGGTGAATACAACGTCGATGCAAAAGACCTCTCTGAAGTTTCAGTGAAGGCGGAAAAAATTGTTGTCCATTCTAAGTTTAATGTTAAAGGTAAGGATAAATAAGATGATAAATGATATATCTCAGCTAATTATTCTAGTTAGTTTATCTCATTTATGTTCATACATTTATTCTTTAGAATCAATGTGAAAGCTTTCACGCATGTTTGATATTCTATACATTTCTGAGAGAAGCCTAGCTGGTGTAATACAAGGTGACTAAAAGATGTGTGAAAACTGAGGTCAAAATAGCATGTTAATATGCATCATTAATTAAGGTTAAAATTCACATAAGCTGCATTGACAGTAAGGTTCTTCACAAGTGGCGTCGATTCAGGGGGGAGGGGGATGTTGGGGATATGTCCCCCCCCCCCACACTTTTTGGGAAGGGGAATAATGCAATCGTCCCCCCCCCCCTGAAATTCACAAATAAGAATTACCCTTTTTTACACTTTTGCATTGTAAAATTTGTGCTTTGTTAAAGCTTTACACTTGATATCACATATCAGTACAAGTTTATAGTATGACATCAATGATCCACCATTAATTACCTATTGGCCAGTGTCCACACATTAACTGCGGCCACTTGTATGAGCGAGGGAATGTCACAGTGGGAGAGACAAAGTAAGGATGCATCCCCCCCCCCCCCCCCCCCCCCCACCGACCGCCAAGAGAAATCGACGCCACTGTTCTTCACTAAACCGTATCGTCATTTCGATGCTAAGGTCTAATGATGTTATAAGAGGCACAAGTGACAATTTTTCTTTAGAGATCAATACATTCCCCAGACAGCATGCCAACGTCGGACCAATGTCAGACTGACATCAGACCAACATTGGTTGATGTTAGTCGACGATGGGCCAATGATGAGCTGATGTGGTTTATCATCTGGGTCTTTCTCCATGCATGTAAGTAGTAAGGAATGAGCGCTGATGTGCTTTCTGTTTTTCATACAGAACAGAACTACCACAATGATATTGCCTTGGTGAAATTGAAGATGCCAGTGGTTTACAACAAAGACATCATTCCTGCTTGTGTCCCTACAACTCCTATTCCTGCGGGAACGAAGTGCTGGGCAGCTGGTTGGGGAAAAGATGACAGTGGAGGTAATAACAGTTTAAAGATGGAATTTAAACAGAGAAAAAAAGTCAACAAATTTGCTCGGACTAAAATGATAAGCGTGGAAAATGCTACTTTCTAAGTAAGATTCAAACAACTTTACAAAGAGATGGGATGAATTTTCAAAGTGAAAGGCAAATAGTGTATAATATAGTTTGTAACATATTATCTGGCAAACCAATTATCCCGATAAAATATTGGAAAAAAGCGTCTGGGTGGCCTTATAGTTAAGGCATCCACCAATTCCATATTGGCCAGCTCTGTTGAAGGTCCAAGGACCAGGGTTCTATCCCAGGCCCGGGCACTCTTCATGAGCTACATCCCAGCTGGATGTCGATCGCATGAGACATTAAATTGGAGCTGCCTTGTAAAATATCCCACACATGGGGTAAATGTGTAACATGGTGTGGACTCTTAGCCTATCATCTCATCATTACGTCTGCCTCCGGCAGCTGGTCATATAGGCTGACTAAGCTTCGGACCCAGTAGCATTGAGACATTAGAAAATCATAATTTAGCACCAAAATAAGTGAAAAAATCATTTTTACAATATCAATGGCGAAAAAATATTCATTCATATTCTTTTCCCCGAGGACAAGGCAAAATATGTAATTTGTCGGACAAATCTGCTTCGGTTACTTGATACAAACTGTGCTACCTTTTTAGGACATCCCTCCATACTTCGAATGGTCGAACTGATTTCAACGGATAAGGGTCAATGTGAACAAGAGCTTGGATACAAAATACAGAGCGGAATGTTGTGTGCTCAGAAGCCACCCAATGTTCCTTATGCTGATACTTGCAAGGTAAGTAACTTCAATTATTTACAGTTGTGGCAAAAGTTTTCAGATAATTGCTACTATGCAGTATATATGGTGCTTTTTGACCTTCCATCATTGGTTTTATGACCCTTGGCCAATGGTATTGTGAAGGCCTACATCTGTCAGGTTGTCTCTTCCTTTTTTCTCTCCATCTGTCTGTCAATCACCCTTTTGGCCACAAAAACTTCAGGTCTATTGATGCTTGGCTCATGGAACTACACGAATATACCTTGGAAAAAGACCTTGGGTGAACACAAAGATGAGTATCTTCTCTTAAGCAAATAATCTCCAATCTTTACATTACAATAAAAAAAATTATAACCATTTTCCTTAATTTCAATAAACGTTTCAGCAACTTTTTTATTTTTTAAAGTGCTTGATTTTTTGCTGTATGTACAGGGTGGGGAAGCAAAACTTGAAATGAACTTTATATTAGTCCAAATAAACCGACAACCACTTGACTGAATGTTGTGAAACTTTTATCAAAACAAACTGTAGCCAGTCAGTAAAATAGGTGTTATGGACCTAGCTATGGTGGCTGAGAAGTTTACTTCTCGGCCACCATACCTAGCACCTAAATAGACTACTCAGATGGACAAAAGACAAAGAGTGGCAGACTTGCACTTTGTCCAAGTCAATCCTAAAAGCATTTCCAACCAAGGTAGATACTGTTTTGGACTTCCGAAATGACCGATTCCTTGCACAGTTGACAGCTGATGTCAAGAGCACCCTCAGGACCAAGCATCCAGCCCTGGTCATGGTCTTGGGTGTAGTGGCCTCTGGTGGCAAGAAGATCTCCCCCTTCATCTTCCAGCCTGAAGAAAGAGTGGGTGCGCATGCTTATTACAAGGTCCTGAGGTACCATGCCATGGCTGAAGGCCAACTACCCTGAGGGCAACAATGCGTGGATCAAGGATGGTGCCCCCTGCCACACGGCCAAGAAGTTGCAGCAGTTCTCCTAAGCCAACATTGCTGACTTCTGTCCGGCAGATATCTGGTCCTCCTCCAGCCTAGACCTGAATCCACTGGACTATGCTGTGTGGGGCATTTTAGAGCAGCCATTAACAAGACCCCCACCCAAGTGTTGACTCCCTCAAGGCTGCCATCACGAAGGAGTGAACCAAGATGTCCAAGGACTTTATATAAAGAGATGACCAACTTTACAGGGCCGCATTGAATCTGTAATTGCAATAAATTGAAGCCGCTTTGAATAAAATGATCACTTTTTGTCTTATCTCTCTATTTGTTAATATCCTTTTTCAGTAAATAGGCCCAGTCATGCATAATAAGCGAGTTTCAAATTGCAGCAATTTTCCAAGTTTGCCTCCCAACCCTGTAAACTTCGGGCTTGATCGTATTTGTATATAAGAACTTATTGATTTTGCAGGGTGATTCCGGCGGGCCTCTTGTTTGTCTGATGAACGGAAGATATTACTTGGCGGGTGCTACGTCTTATGGAGAAGAAGAATGCAGAAAGAGAAGCACCCTTCCCGGCGTCTATTCTAATGTCGTTAATTACTACACCTGGATGCAGGAAGTTATGAGCGGAAATGATCGAAGTTCTAGCGGAAGTGATCCTGAAGGTAATGATGACAACGCCACCTAGTGGTTATATTTATTTTTGAGCGTAAATGGGCAGTCAATGGAAACTGGATGTGGTAGAATGATAGAAATTATTATCTAAATGGTAGAACTTTGAGAATTTATTGTTTGAAGAGAGTCAAGATAAGTCTTTGGAATGGTCCGTTTAATTGTTATTGGAAGTAGCTGTTGTGCCCCCAGTTCAACAGACTCAAGACTCAAGAAATGTTATTCATCTATTATAACAAAAATAGTAACAATAAGTGGGGTGGCTTCATAAAGACAAATTTTGTCGTTTGCATGATGCCACCCCAGGAGTTACAGAGAGACCCATGCAAGCTCCATATTCATGATACATTAATGATGATACATGGTAAGTACATGATATACTGATGATGATGCTTGATAGGTATACATATATTTAGATGAGTGTGACCTTGATTTGGAAGTATGATGATGAAAAGGAAACTGTATAACAGCAATGTGTACAATCAATTCATCATAGGAATAGTAGATTATTTAATATAATGTATGTATGGGGTGATGGAAACCCCAATTCAGAACAAAATTAGAATAATCTCTTTCCACTTCCTATCTACTCAAAATATTGTAAGCTTGAAAGATACCACACACACAAAAAAACCACTTTCTCTTAAATGGTAAGTTACTGCCATTTCACTAACCATGTACACACAGGTCAATATAATTTCAGTCTAACTGGCTTGGTACGTCATGTTTTAACTTAATTTCATTGACTATCACCAGATAAATCGTCATGCCCTGACAGGCTGACTTAACTGGACAAGGTTTTCAAAACCAAAGCGCTTGAAGCAAAATTACATTTTCTACATTTCCAAATGTGCCTCGTGTGTTTTCCATGAGAAGGATAAACGCATGGAAAATTGCCTAATTAAAATGAGGTGAAAACCATGCATTTTCCATGCGTTTGGATAAAACTCACATAGCACATTTGGTGTTGTAACTCTTATTGCAGAGGTTGACGGAAATGATGATTCAAGGGGCAGCCACGAAGGCGGTGGTGGAAGTCACCATCATGGAGGGGGGCATCATCATGGAGGTGGATGGGGATGGGGACATCGTCATCATGAAAGCGGGGCGTCGCGGCGACCGGGTGGTGGCGGAAGGTGGTGGGGAGGACATGGATCGTGGTGGCGAAGACAACTTCTCAAAAACGACGAACTGACCAATGATGACGAGACATTCTAGTGACATAGGACAATAACTTCAGTGCTTGAATGATCTGGATATCGCTTTTGAAATTTAAACAAATGTTTTATCAGAAACTGAAAAGTGTAACAATAATTTTACTAAAAATACTGTTATTCTTAGAATATTGCTGAATAAAAAAAATAAATTGTTCATAAATTTCGAAGTCTAAGAATTGTACTGAAGCTGATTTGGAAAGGTTATTAAAGGGACTTTCAGCAGTACCATATGTAGTTATTGCTTTTGCTTCTTTATGTGACTATAGATAGATAGATAGATAGATAAGTTTATTCACTGAACATAACATAATATGAACAACATTGACACTATGCACTATTAACAAATATCAATAATAGTGTCAGATATATGAATAAAACTTTAATGAATGTCAACATATTTTACCAGAGTCTCGGGTAGCAATTTTTGGTATGGTAAATTGGAATTTCGTACTTCGATTGCAGCTTTAAGTTACAAAGATGAAAAGTGGTCATATTCTCTAATTAGATTAATGATTTCGTGTTTGTCTTATATCTGTCTGTATGGTCCCATTTTTCTGCCAGAATATCAAAGAACGTCCCCCTCTTATTGTTTCTTGCATGGATGTAGGCGCCATTTTGTAGAATAATTCTTAGCAATTTAACCAATTTGCAAAACACAGTTGAATGTCATTTGTAGTAGCATAAAATTTGAGGTTGTCAAAGTCAGGAATAGAAATAATGATAACATGGAGGAAAGTGTTACATGGCCAAATGTGCCACATTATAATTAGCTCAAAACCATGCGTTTTCCATGCCTTTATCCTTCTCAAGGAAAACGCACGTGGCACATTTGGCCATGAAGTATGCCACCAAAGCTGCTTACATAAATAGTGTCTAAATCTCCATTTTCTTTAAAAAGCTTCAGGATGATGTTTGATGAATGCATTAGGTCAATGTTTGGTACAGGCACGCCACCTGGAATTGTAACATATTGTAAAAAATACTTGCTTTTAGATTAATATGACTGATTGATCATAGAATATAATTCTTTACAGTAGCGGATTTAAGGGGGAGGGTTAGGGGGTTTAAATGCCCCCCCCCCCTTGGCCTAGTACATTTTAATTTTAAAATATTAACAAATTCAGATTTCTGGCTCCGCCCCTGCTCTGCTGTTTGACCTTTTTTGAGACAAGTGTGACAAAACAGAAATTAAACATAATTTATTATAATGAATAGTACGCATTATTAACCAGAACCTGCAAGCACAGGTCAATGTGAGATCATTCTGATGAGTTTTTAATGGATGCAGGACAAGGGTCAGCAGTGCATGATATTTTTTTCCTTTTAAAAAGTATTTAAGAAATTGCTATAAAAATTATAATAGAATTGAAAAATGTAAAAGACATACAAAATATTCGACCACAATATAAGATTGACAAAAAATTGTAAAAGTGTAAGGTAAATATTGAAAATTATAATTAAACAAAACCAAGAGTCTGTAAATGCAATTCTAAAAAGATAAGTCTTTAGACTAGATATAAAACTGTTTGTTGATAGTAACTGTCTCATGTAAAAGCTGGTTCCAGAGTTTGGGTTCATTTACGACAAAAGCATCATCTGCAAGCTTGAGTCTCGTCTTTGGGACTATCAAGTAGAGTTGGTCAGCTGATCTAAGTCTTCTTGGTGGTGTGTAGTTCTCCAGTAACTCTTGCAGGTATTGAGGTGCTGTCCCCTGTACACATTGATACACAGCCATCAAACTTAAGATAACATAAGATAAGATAAGATAAAACTTTATTTAAATTCGGTGATGATTGACAACAATAAAATAAGCTATAAAGCTTTTTTAACGACAATAAAATAACAGAAAACAAAAAAAAAGTTATATACTAATGATGAAAATGGCAATAAATGGAAATATGATTAGATGTTAATTTGATTTACATATTATATCGTTGACAAATAATACAAGATCCACATTCACAATTTTCGAGGTAATAACAGTCTCTTACCAAATCTTTTATTTCAATGGGTAGTTCATTCCATATTGTAGCACCTTGGTATGAAAAACATGTAAAACCATACTGCATTGTGTTTTATGTTGGCTTTACAAGCTTATAATTATCTCTCATATCATATCTTGTAGTCTGTCTTGTAAACAAAGTTGAGTGAACATTTAACTTGTAAGGTTCAAATGACCTTCTTAAGTCTAAGTGATATTTCCTTGGGCCAGATATCATAACTGATGTTGGCCTTGAACATGAATTCCCAACATTGTGAGGCAAATAGATAATAGAATATGGTCTGATTGACAAAGTCAGAAATAACCAGACCTTCAGTGATATTCAGTTCAATTACTGTTGCCTCCAAACTTAGCATTTAAGGAAGCTAAATTCAGCCATATATACACTGCCAAGAAAAAGTTTGGAAAAAAATGTTTTTTCGTTATTATTTTTTTTAATTTCATGGTTTTATTAACAAATGTAACACTGACTGGGTAAACAAACACAAGAGAAAAGAATGTGATATTTACAAAACCATTAATTAGCAAAAACATTTTGCACTATACTTGCTTTTTCTTGGTGGTGTAAATGATGTTAGCAGGGTGTTACCCTCGCACCAGGTAGTGACTCTTTGGTAGGCCCCATTTAACCCCATAATTCCCATGCGGGACTCCCATTTGGGAATTGAAGGACTTGGAGGACTTACAGGAAATGCTGGAATTAGACAGGAATTGAAGGACCTCATGGGACCCACATGGAGATAGGGGAGTTATTAAGGATGTAAAGGAATTGCAGGATTTATTGGGCATCATAGGGACTTATTGATCTAACAGAGATTATTTAGGACTTGGTGGAATTATTGAGGACATACGGGAATTATGGGGACTCAGAAGGGCTTATCAGGAATTGCGAAATTATTCAGGACTTACGGGAATTATGGGGACCCAGAAGGGCTTATCAGGAATTGCGGAATTATTCAGGACTTATGGGAATTATGGGGACCCAGAAGGGCTTCTAGGGAATTGCAGAATTATTCAGGACTTACGGGAATTATTGGACTTACAGTGGCTTATTGGGAATTGTGGTACACCACAGGAACTTATGGGATTTAAGGTGATTATGTAGGATTTTTCGGAACTTGTAAGGATGTAAGGGAAATATAAACCACTATGGGACCTAGAAGGAGCTAGAGCTTGGAATAGTCGGACTCGTGGGTTTTATGGGAATAAGCTAATTCTATTCCAGATACATCTTCAACACAATGACGTGATTTTGCCAATAATATAGCTCACACATTTAATACAACCAATCAATTGTTGGCTCAGATTTAGCAAGCCTGGCATGAACACCCAATTACTAGTTAGTACACAGGGGTCACTAACCCCGTAAAGTGTAATGCATGTAGGGTATTGATCCCGAGATTTTAATTTGCCAGGCTTCATACAAGCCAATGGCATTGGCTAAAGGCCCCTTCACACATAGCTGGATTAGACACCGGAGCGTCCCGGAATGAAATTTCTTCAATGTGGCGGTCCAGGCGAAAAAGTTGGAAATGTCAACGAATGAAAAATTTGACGGTGTGGACACGATGGCAAGACATTGGCGACAAGGAGCAACACGGCTATTACACGGATGTATGCGGTCGCTACACGGATATGTACAGTTGAAACACGGCGGTACACGGAGGTGTCCGGATGAGTGCGGAGTGAACCGGATGTTCATGGGGCCTTCACGGGGCCTTCACGGATATACACGATCTGTACACGATCTTACTGCGGAGTTAACCTGTTTTCTCCCGGAACGCGCTAAAATTGTATTTAAGGTGGATGCGTTCCACTGGCCATCATTCCACTTCAGACTACCTTAATTACTGCAAAGGTGTTGCTGCTACTACACAAGAATGGATAATTATTAGGTCTTTATCACACTACGACAAGGTGAAATTGGATGTGAAGTACCTGGACATGCAAGTCCAGCTACTTACTGCTGCAAATAATATACTTCTGCAAGATAAACAGAAACTGCAAGACGCTGCAGAGAGGGCCGCATCAACAACTGATGAAGATAACTTCTTACAAAATGCTGGTGCTGCCCGAAGAAGAAGAAGAAGGCGAATGTGGGTGCGACCTTGGCTTCTAAGAAGACCTCTTTATGGGCAGTATGAAAAACTGATGGCTGAATTGACTGCAGAAGATGAGGGTGGCTTCAAGAATTTCATGAGGATGGAGCCTGACTTATTTCATGAAGTTCTGGCAAGAGTAGGACCTAGGTTTACAAAGCAGGATACCTTTCGGAGGAGGGCCCTTGAACCTGGACTGAAACTGGCTATTACCTTGCGCTACCTGGGTACGGGCAACAGCTACATGTCTCTGCAGTATGGATTCAGGGTAGCCTTCAATACCATTTCTATCCTTGTCATCGATGTCTGCCACGCCATCATAGACGAGTACTCGGCAGAAGTGATGCGTTGTCCTGTAACCCCAGAAGCCTGGAAAGAAGTTGCCAATGGATTCTACAACAGATGGAACTTCCCCCACAGCGTCGGCGCCATTGATGGCAAGCACCTTGCCATCAGATGTCTATATAGGAAGTCTGGATCCCTTTTCTACAACTACAAAGGATTTTTCTCTATTGTCCTACTGGCTGTAGTTGATGCTGAATACAAGTTCCTCTATGTTGACATTGGTGCCAGTGGATCAGGCTCAGATGCTGGAGTGTTTAGTCAGACAGAATTGAAGGAAGCGCTAGAAAGTGGGAACATTGGATTACCCAGACAACCTGCCGAATGATGACCAGCCAGTGCCTTACTTCATAGTTGGGGATGATGCCTTTGGACTGCAGACTTGGATGATGAAGCCTCTGCCTCACAGGAACATGACGATGGAAGACCGAATCTTCAACTACAGACTTTCTAGAGCTAGACGGGTGGTAGAGAATGCCTTTTGGCTGCCAGGTTCAGGTGTCTCCTCACAACAATGCCTCAAAGTCCTGACAGAGTGTGCACCATAACTCTTGCTTGCTGTGTGCTGCACAACCTACTGAGGCTGAAGTATCCAACTGCTCAAGTGAATGCTGTGGACCAGGAAAATGCAGACATCTATGCGATCATCCCAGGTGCATGGAGGGAGAATGCCAATCTACCAGACATGGGAGATGTGTACAGAGGCAACACCAGCAGAGCAGGCAAGGAAATGCGGCAATACTTGGTCAACTACGTCAACTCAGAAGCTGGCAACAAGACAAGATTTGAAAACAACACAAATGATGTAAGTTGGAACATTTAATTGTTACGAAACCTCAGACATCTGCAGCACACAAGTACAAAAAAGTACACAGCATTTAATGACACTGCATTTAATTATTGTCATGCAAATGTATGCAATACAGTTTACGTACATGTAAAAAATAAAAGTTAAAACTACAAAAACCTGTAACTTTAAATGTTTAAACTTGCTTTTTATAAAAGTTCATTGTTTGTTTTCAGGTGAAGATTACTCTGTTGTGGTAGTTGGAGGCATGGGCACCGAAAAGGAGGAGTTATGGTCATCACCACCAACCATTCCCCCCCCCCCCCCACACTAGTGTTCAGCAAGTAGCTGGTGAGAGAAGCATCCTGAGGTGTGCTGCAATCAAGTAGTGACATGGAAGGATGACCGTGCCGAGGACCTGCAGTCAACCATGCCTGACTGATGATCGTCGAAGATATCTCAGGAGTGGGAGTCGGTGCAGGCACAGACAAAGGGGCAGACGACATGTGCGCTTGGGGCGAAGGGAAGAATGCACGAACATCTGGGCAGCAGGGCTGAAAGAATGACGAGGGAACATCTGCCCAACAGGGGCGGTCGAAGTGCCTGTAGTAGGGACGAACTGCTGCTGCTGAGGGACATGAGGCACATATATGGGATGATACTGCTGTTGCTGTTGCAGTTGCTGTTGCTGCTGCTGTTGCTGCTGCAACTGGCGCTTTCGACGATACTCCTGCTTGAATTGCATGAGGTGCTGCAACACTTGGGCCTGGTAACCCGACCAAGTGTATGTGTCCATTTGCATGACCTCGTGGTATATCATGTCCGTGAAAACCCTGTTCGACAAGCTGGCTGAGTCAGTCGGCTGACTCATCTTGGTCTGGATATCCCGCTGGAGATCGTTGGCCTTTTCGATTGGCGGGAAATAGGAAAGAACAGAACATTAGAGTAAGTCACATGGCAACTGCAACAGCATGTGCATTATTGACAATGTAATGAAAAAGACACATTACCATACAGTGAACACTGGAAGTGCCAAGAAACAAAGCTACCACTTGCTACTATGGAAAAGCTACAACTTTAAACTGCAAGATTACAATTACAAATTTACACTACAAGATTACTATTACATTCTCCTGATTATCATGACAACTGAAGCAGTATACTTACTTGTGTGACAGCTTGTGTAGCATATCCACCTCCACTACCTGCAAGGCTGCATGCATCACAGTCATGATGATGACGAGGCTCGTGATGGCGTCTTGACGTCTTCTTAGTTGGAGGAGGGGCCCCCTTCCTGCTGCTGCTGCTGCCCTTGTAAGGCTCACCCTTGGACCTGCTAGTATCCGAATCTCTGCCACCATCATCCGAAGTATCCACAATGACCTCCGCATCAGAAGTGTCATCATCCTCAGTGGTACCTCTGTTGCTGGTTGATGTGCTTTTTGCCGATAAACTGTGGGAAAGCTGCCCACCTTCTCTTCCGTTTCCCAGCGTCAACCCTCTTGATGTGCCTCTCAAGATACCCTAAAATTTCCATTATCCAGTTGTCCCGGTCTGTGAGGATTCTGGCGGCCCCACCAGAAGGCTTCTTGCTTTGATCAGTAAGCTTCCCCACTGATGTCCGCATGGAGTCGTCCACGTCTTCAGCTGCTGGGATGTGCACGACAGCTCTTTCGCCTTTTGGTCGATTATTCGCGATTTTATGTCTATCCACTTGTATTGTGCAAGCCGCCGGTTGTATAGCATCTCCTGGGCACGGTACCAGTCAGCCACATCTTGTTCCTGGTCTTCTGTCAGGTTCAGGGGTTCTTTTTTGTGCCTTTTCGCCTTTGCTGTAGGTGGTGGTGGAGTTGCAGCAGCTGCAGTTGAAGCAGGTACCTCAGCAGCAGCAGGTACAACTGGCCCAGGTAAATCAGGCATGCCTTGTGGACTTTGTGGTCTTGAAACTGTAGAGGTATTAATTCCTGCATCTTCAACAGCAGGTCCAGCTTCCCCTTGCATGACAGTCTTCTTGGTAGCCCTCCCTTTTCCTCTCCTAGATGGCATGGTGGTTATTCAAAGCAATGGCAGTAATACCAAGGCTTTGGTAGAGTTCAGCAATCCAGAAGAAGTGAGCGATAATGCAATTAATTCGATGATCAACGATGAACAGCGTGCGCCGGAATGATGCTTCTCCCAAGATGGCGGTGCCATATATACGAAAACATCCGTACTCACTCCGTGTCAGTCTATTTGACACCGTGTTGACACCTTGTTCACTCCGGCCTCCATATTGACTTAGTGTGACACCTTGGACCTAACGTGGTTACCGGGGTCAAGCAATTGACCCGTAACCCGCTCTCCTTGTTCACTCGTGTTGAACCGCGTTGCTCCTTGTACTATCCGACATGGAATTTTCATGCGCGGTTGACGCCGGACTTAATCGGAGGTCACACGAAGTATTCCGGAGTCAATATGGAGATTCCCGGAGATCGGTGGAGTCTACTGAGAGTCTACACGCAGCAACACGGATGAAATTACTCCGGTACCTCCGACATGAAAAATTAAACATGTTTGATTTTTTTTTGCCAGAGTCCCACGGTGTTCCCGGATAGCCCCGGACAATGCCGGAAATGCACACAATGTCTATACGGCATTACCCGGAGTATGCTGGAGTTGTCCTCCAGGACTCTCCGGTCTCTAATCCGGCTATATGTGAAGGGGCCTTAACTGAAGTCATTACTTATTTGCGACATCCCTATTTTGTCAAAATCGATTTGGAATAAAACAAGAAAAGATTTTGTTGTTCAAAATTTATTATAATCTGAAACAGTATAGCCTCAAATGAAATACAGGAAAGTGGATTCAGAATTATTTTCACTTGAGAGTACATAAATATTATTTTAATACAAAAATATGATTATTTATTGTCACATCATCCAGTAAGTACCGTTCAAATTTGCAAATTATGTCAGCAGCACATTTATCATTCCTTCTGGTATTTTTTAACAATGTGTCAATACATAATGTTATTACAATAATAATAACTTGACCAGTACAAAATTATATGAGTACTGATTAGTAAGTTTAATTGCTTATATAGGCCTACATTGAAATAAATAGTCCCTGAACAGGCAACAAGAAGTTACAAAACTTAAGTCTGTTAGAGTCTACTAAAAACGGAATTGATGAGTCACACTCCCATTTGTCCTATTACAGCTTTTCTATTCCATGATGACTCATAAGGTAGGAGTCTTCTATCACTAGAAGGCAAGTGGTGTCACTGTAGCTGAACTTTGTCCTCAATGACAAACTTCAGTGAATACAGGATTATCCATTGCCATGAATGTCTGTATGAGTCATCAAGGGAGCTTAAACCTCCACAAAATATAGTTCTATGTATCAACAATGACTCATCAAGTGCAATTTTTTACCTTACAAGTGAATTAAAGTTTACATATCAATTTTGATTTACACTATACACCACTTTTATATTCTTGGCAACTAGTTCTTTGGCATTTTCACAATGCATAATATATGCACTAAACAACACAATAAGATACAAGAAGGCAGTTAAAAAACCTCACAATGAGGTATTTCACATCCTATAACTTTATCCAATGACACAAGCTGAAGAAGTCAGTGTGATACGAAGCTCCTTATGCTGAAACCTATCACTCCAAATAGGTATCTTATCAACTGAATATTTCTTGGAATATAAATGAACACATGTTTTTAAAAGTACTGTTCCACAAAGGTGTTTTCTACTCTATAACATACAGTACGTTCATTACCTAAGTAAGCTATACCTGAACCAGAAACCCCTCGGTGTTGGACATTCAGCATTTTGCATTCGCACCAGCATTTTCGAATAAATGCATTAAAAAGTTGCATCTTAGCTGCTTTATATAATAGTATCATGTCTACCAACCACAAATTGCACTTTGATGTAATGTACAGAGCAAGTCCTAGACTACTTATAATTAGATGAAAACCATGTATTTCCATGTGTTTATCCAAGTCATGGAAACGCTTGTGACTTATTTGGCCATGTAGCAAACTCTCATATTACAAAAGCAATCGCCAACAACAGGTAGTAGTGGGTAGAGTGACTTATTCTGAATGAAGTGCCAGTGGCATCAGGAGCCCCAATAAGTACCAAGTTTTTGGTGTACACCAATGACATCGCTGACTAGAAGCTTATGGGGTATCACCAATACACTACTCACAGATGAATGCCTAACATACCATGAAGTAGGAAACTCTATGCAGAACCATCAAGTGTTACAGGAAAACTGGATCAACACCGCCAATGGTCCAGCACATAAAAAATGTTATTTAATGCCACCAAATGCTTCCCCATGTAAGTCACTTATGCCATGAAGAACAAAAAGCTATAAACCTACAAGATGCATAAACTGAATTTAGAAAAAGTAGATGACATGCCCGATCTTGGGGATCAACTAAATAAATCCTTTTAGTAGGGAGGAAAAAAAGAAAAAAGTAATAACACACTTATTCTAAGCTCATGATGTTTCTACATCTTCAGTTTATCAGATCTAGGGTAATCAATTTCTGACCATGTACCCATTCATGCCTTTAAATGTTTGCGTGCATCAATTTGATCCGTCAAAATTCAAGCCTTCACAGTACTTAAGAACACATGAAGCAGAAAATGTTACCTCAAACTCATTGTGACACAGCAAACGAATCAAAAACAAGTCTTCACTAATAATGAGTGGGTGCCCTCAAAATTAACCATAAATAAATGCTCGATTTTCATCGTCGTTTCATTCTGTGTCTGGTGTATGACTTGGTGATGCCTTCAGAATCAGACTCAGTTTCTGCTGCATGGGAACCTGTAACAAGTAAAAGAAGTTCCAATGAGATGCAATGCCTTTTTTGTTTCCATTTCCCTGCCTAAACTTCTTTTATTTTATTTTTTTAACTTTTAAAATACATTACTATACATTATAACTATATACATTTAAACTTTGGCTGACCTACGGACCCTACCTTGTGAGGGCTATGAAATCAGAAACCTAACAATATTTTTTCATTCAGCCAAATTAACTTAAGGTATCCTATCTATCTAATGATAATTTTTTTGCCATGTCATTCATCGTTATGGCCAAGTTGACTTGTCACAGAGAAGTAGCCATGGAGAGTATTGCAATATGGCAAACTAAGGAAAAAGTGCAGTATAACGGACCCAGATTTATGACCATATTTAACAAGCCTCATTGCCTGGCCTATGACTTAAAATGCTTGAAATGTCACAAAAATTAATGTAGTTATAACGGCGGTTTCATCTTCACGGCAAAGACAGCGTTTATTTTCGTTTTTTCTTGGGGACTCCACCCCCAAACCCCTGCTTATATACACCAAATGTTATTTTAATTGTGCTAGAACTTAAAACTTGTGAAATATTTGATAAAATTACATTTTTAATGGCCGCCAAATATGGGCATAAATTTGGGTCCGCTATACTGCACTTAACCCCAAACTAATTTTTTCAAGCAAAATAAAGACTTTTCAAAGCTATATCTAGTCAAGAAAATTTTGTCAAGATTAAAGTGATCAGAAATACATATACCTTTGAAATTCTAGTTCTTGAATATCAGCATCATCTTCTTCACTTGCTGGCTGTACAATATCAACAGTGACATAATTCTTCCTGAGGACATTCTGAATATAGTTCATAAAATTGTACATTCCTTCTTGTAGTCTTATTTTTTTTTTAAATTTTTGATGTTCATCATAGGAATTTCTTGCTTCTTTGTGGCAAGGTTGACAACCCTTTGGGCGAAGAACCCCAGGGACCAACACGGCTTGGTTGAAGCACACTCCAGTAATACAAAGGTGTCTACCTCAGTAGTGCCAGCTTGAGCTATTATGATTGCTATTGGTTAAAGGCATAGTTTATGAAGTTATTGCAGTCAAAAGCAGTCACAAATAATTAAAGCGATCATTAGCTGGAAGACTCATAAAGTGATCATGAGCTGGCAGAATTCATAAAGCCATTGAGTCTGTATTTGCCCAGCTGGATGTCCTTTCCAGTCTCTGAAAGATCTCTATGTCAATACCACTAGAAATTAAGAGATAAACGTTATTTCATATCAAACCTATGTTTAATTTAATTAACTTGTTACACCATATTTTCATTCTTCAAATACTTAAATAACTGCTGCAATATATATTTCAGTGAATCTGCCTAATTACTATATATATATAAAAATGGAAATTGGCAGGACTATAGGAAAAATTAAACTTGTGAGGAGTTACAACGATGGTCTGATTGTATTAGGAATTATGCATTGATTATGGTTAAGAATTAGATGGAGTTAATGAATGGTCTAGATTTATTAGGTATTATGGGCATCATCAGTATTAACAGGGACCTATAGGAACCAGTCCTAACCACAAGGACTTATTGGGAATTATGGGAACCACAAGGACTTATTGGGAATTATGGGAACCACGAGGACTTATTGGGAATTATGGGAACCACGAGGACTTATTGGGAATTATGAGAACCACAAGGACTTATTGGGAATTATGGGAACCAAGAGGACTTATTGGAATTATGGGAACCACGAGGACTTATTGGAAATTATGGGAACCAAGAGGCCTTTTTGGGAATTATGGGAACCACAAGAACTTATTGGGAATTATGGGAACCACGAGGATTTATTGGGAATTATGGGAACCACTAGGACTTATTGGGAATTATGGGAACCACAGAGACTTATTGAGAATTATTATGAAATATTGGAATTATCAGGGACTTCCAGGAATTGGTAGGAATTGTTGGGAGTTACGGGAATAATTGGAGTTGCGGGAATTATGGGGTTAAATGGGGCCTTTTGGTGTAATGGTCAACGCTCTCACTTCCCGTACGAGAGGTCCAAGGTTCCCGGGTGAGGCACTCTCCTCTCAGAAACATTACAGGATGTCCTTCAAGATGACTAAGCTGGCTCACCTGAAAATGGTGCCCGATATATTACACTTAGCAATTATCAACGGCTAGTTGCCCAGTGAAACCACCATCAACCGAATACTTGAACATCAGGTGATACCAAAACTGTATTAATCTGAACTACTAAAACACCAGCCAGATTAAAGATAAAAGAAATCTCTCGGAGTCAGTAAGATGATTTGCACGTGCCATTGCTTTTGCAGACATCTCATAGCTGTAATGAAAACAATTTCGTCTTTTATTTTGTCCTGCATATTCCTTGTCAAAAATTGAAGAGCTTGACATCTCGAAATGACATATATTACTGCTGCATCCAATGGTGCTTAAGGCAAATAAACTATTATATCACCATTTTTTTTTAGAATATCAAATATCACTGACAAATATCACGGTCAGTTATATTGCCAGGCAATTGCTACAGAATATGAAATTGAGGCACAGACGAACGTCATTGGGGTCATTTAGTTAAACAGCACCAACAATTTTCGTCTGATTTTCAAAATTCAAAGCTTATATTTTATACAAACATGTACTGGTAACTCGATTATGGCTTGAACGGAAACATCTTCGATCTTATTTTTTCATGAAATGAATCTGAAATCGCGAATCAGCGATGCTATTCATAACGTTATAATGTATGTAGCTTAATAAAGGTAATTTTCCAGGCACACAAATTTGCTTACCAAGCAACAATATCACGTAAGGATTGTTGACCAATAAAAGTAGGTGTTCTAGGCATGGTAAGCATTATTGTTATTTGACAAATAAACTAATATACCCTGCCAGGTCAGCTAATTTGCCACAGTTGTCAGCCAGCAATTTTAATCATCGTATTGAGCAGAATACAGTGGGCATTTATCATCAGAAGGAAGGATAAAAAGAAAACATAGAGAGCAACCCTTAGAGATAGCTGTTGGATATAAATGTAAGGAAAGTCAAAATATATTCTGGGTACAATGTTTCTGTTTATGGAATAAAGTTTCCTTGTAATTAAAATGTTGGCAGCAAGAGAAAAAGACAAAACAACTATTCAGATGAGAAAAAAAAAAGGTTACCTAATAAAATTGGTTGAAGATAAGTGAATCATTAGAAGGTAGAACAAAAAGAGGCCAGCTAAAGAAAAGATAGAGAAACGGAATTAATAAAGTATAGATTTATATGCAAAATGGTTTTGGTTATGGAAAGAACGTCATCTTGTAGATAAAATTACTTTAGCATGAAATTTAGGTCCAAAGATACACAACCTTCTTTAAAAGTCTTTAAACTTACCTAATAAAAGCGGTGGAAGATACATACTTCTCCCATGAAAGATCCTCTCTGTCACCAAAAGCGCTTGTATTTGAAGTTGTTCACGATCATTTCTGTACTTTTTTAGCTCTTCCAGTGTTTCGCATTCTTTTGTGAACCAATAGCACTCCCGTAGTTCCAATAGAACCTTTTTGAATATTGTGTTCTATTCTTAAGCGAATCGCCTAGGAGAGGTGTTTAAATGGGCCAGGATTTCTTTTCGTTAAAGCAACAATTTCACGAGCTTCAATGATTTCCTTAGGAGTAAAGTTATTACACAATAGAAGAGTCTTCATTGAAGACAAATGTCCCGAGGAAGCAAATTCCAGAGCACTGAAACCATCATGGTTGCAATCTGCACCATTTTCTATTAGAGTTTTACAAGATGTACTGCCATTGTAACAGGAATAATGGAGAGAAGTATTTCCATATATGTCTTGCATATTCACATCCGCTCTATGCTCAATTAAAGCTTATATTTGAGAACTTCCATATTTTGCACCTTTATGAAGGGCACTCTGTCCTTTAAAATTGGTTTGATTTATATTTGTCCCAGCCCTTAACAGAGCTTCTACTATTCTGGCATGATTTTTAGTAGCAATGAATAATGAAATCATGTCATCCGAATCATCATAATTTATTTTGCCCTGTGTGGTTTTCTCATGATAATGTTTCTAGTAGCAATAAATAATGGAAAAGTTCTTTAATGTTGGAGGTATTGACATCATCATTGAATTTCAGCAATGTTAGAACGATTTGGTCATCACCTAAACGATAATAGATAAAAATAAAAGCGCGTATATTTCAGTCGAATTTACTGGTGATGAAATACAAAACTCTTTATGACAACCCAGAAACATGCCGAATGGAGACTATGAAAAGTTGTTGATTCCATCTATTTTTAATTTTCTGCAACTCCTTTCATATGTTTTGTGTTTTATGTTAGTTACAATTAGGGGCATATGTTTAGATACAGCTATGAATTATACAAACATTTTATTGTGACAAAAATTATGTGGCAGATTTCCAATCAACATTGGTTTAAATATGGAAGATATCATTTGAAATATCCAAATCAAATGCAAATTGGAGGCATAACCACGTTCACAAGGTATTAAGTAACATTTTCCAAAACTGGTGGGTCATAAAAGTACATACACAAACCTCAATGGCTAATGGTTGGTCCAATAAATGTTTGACTGCAATGAAAACGCTTCGGTATTTTTCCACACATATTAACCAAATTCCGAAGATTTCTTCTCAATTCTTTTTTATTTGAATGGTGTCACTACCCCAAGATTGCCCATGATGGTGATAATCACTGTTTTCTAACTCCAGCCACTAGGTTTCCATTGAATATTTAAGTTTATATGTTTTTAGCCATTCTAAGATGTCTAATACATTTGAATTTGAGCATACTGATGCCAAGCATGACTTATATTTCATATCATTGTCATTTTTCAAGACACAGTTGCACCCATGCATTCATTTTTCAGTTTTTGATTTGCTTATTTCTAAATACTCATTCAATTTTCAAGATTATATCACATTTGATAAGGTTTCCAGGCCCACGTGCTGCAAACCAGCACCACTGCATAATACTCCCTTCACCATTTTTAACACTGCATACTCACGTGTTTGTCACACCACTCACAGTTTGCCACACTTATCTTGCAGCACCATACCCTGATATTTCCAATTCTAGTTTTGTCACTCAGAAAGAAGTGTCAGAAAGCTTTCTCTTTGTTTGTGAGCTTAATTTCTAAAACTAAACTTATACCTCAACTAATACCTCAAAATACCTCAGCAATGAGCTGGGATATCCATTTAGTTAATACATTTCTGATATGCCCACTGGCCAGAACTTTCTGCATTATGCAGATCACATCTTCACAACTAACTTCCTGGACCAGACTGATTTCTACCTACTAGAATTTCTGCAGTAATCTTTTTCTGCATTTTTAGACCCCAGTTACAGGGAGCTTAGATAAATTTTATCCCTAGTGGGAATATCATGAAAATGAAGATGGAACCAAACTCCACCTAGAGCCTATTACCAAAACTATCTAAACAAATGCAGAGACTCTACAAAGCTATTGTGATGTGAGAATTAATGGTTGTGCTGGCTGGTGGCGACACCTTGAGAGTTTGTGATCTGAAGCACCACCTGGAGTTTAAGTAATAAAGTTTCATGACTCGTTTTTGATGAGTTGGGAGTTTGTGCTCTGAGGTAGAAATGAGTAAGAAAAGGCCATGTCAGTGTCTAATATACTTATCCCAAGACTTGACAAGAAGGCAATGTATTAATGAACCACTAAATATTATTAATTGGGAATAAATATATCTAAAGATAATCTTGGAACTGTTTAAAACCAATGCAGGCCACACAATCGTCACCATATCCCAGTAGGCGCAAGTCGTAAAAATGACGTCTTTTTCTGGTCTCAAATTGGTCATGACGTCGGTGACCAATATGAGACGTAAATGAGACGTAATTTTCAAGACGTCAAAATGACCAGGAAATATGACGTCTTATCCACGTCTTATTCTGGTGCTCAAGCAGACGTAATTATTTTACTTAATTTATACGTCTTTATTACGTCAAAAAATTACGTCCAGAATATGTAATTTTTTTACGTCTTATCAACGTAATCTTATAACCAATTCTTTAACCATGAAGTCTCATACAATTTGCAAGTTAACATTTTTAGCAATTAATATATAATGACTAAATTCACATTTTGTGTAACTTCATATTTTTAATTTAGGATAGAAAATACAATGTGAACTCCTTTTCAGAATATATTTCAATGTATAGCAAATTTATCAACTTTTCTAACCAAGCTGAAGTCTATCAATTGGGGTTAATGGGCTCATAATATCACCCTGACCCCAGTGCACCCTATATTATAGCCATGTGCCTATCATTATCTGAACTGGCTGACCAATCAAACCCCTAGAAATCTTGAGCAGCTGCAGGACAGGTCACATCTTGTCGGTTAAGAATTTGAAATTCATTCAGTAACTTTGGAGGGATACTAGTGAAGTTGGATTTTAAACTTAATTCTTCTATGGAGTGATATATATCATTTATCACATCATTGCATGGTAAGTGAAGTTTTTTAAATTCTAACCACTGTGAAAATATGTTGCACATGCTGATTCATGATTTGGTGTTAGGTTTTATCTGAATATAAATTCATTTCAGGGATCTATGGAACTATGGATGAAACTTGGCTGAAGAATTCTGATATGTATTTATACATGAATAAAAATATATATTTCTTTAAAACTTAAATTGCAGCAGTCCCATGTATAGATTTGCATCATATGTGCATGCATGCATCCAATGATGTATGCTATATTACACATTATAATAAAGTTTTTTTCTTTAATTTTAAACTTGTGTGTGTTCTCTGTACATTCAATTTGTCCAAAGACTGCAAAGTTCTTCTTAAAGAGGTCGTCTGATGATGTCTAAAAGACGTCATCTGATGACATATTTTAGACGTCAGATATTGGTCAACTAAATACGTCTAAAAGATGTCATCTGATGACGTATTTTAGACGTCAGATATTGGTCAACTAAATACGTCTAAAAGACGTCATCAGATGACGTCTTTTAGACGTCTCATATAAGACGTCATTGAAGTTTGCATATGAGACCAGTATGGGCTGGTCATGAGACGTCTTGCAGAGACGTCAAAATGACGTCAATGAGACCACTTTTGCCCACTGGGATGACACACCATCTCTATATAATTATTAATGAGAGTAGTTTGTGTTTGTAATCATATTATGTTTTTATGCTCTGTGCTCCAATATTCCGTATTTTCTTGTATATATCTATTCTTTTCACTTTCTTTTTTTATCTTTTCTTTTAAAATTACAGTGTCTTGAAAATGTCCCCCCATGTGATACATACAATGTATATAATTATCACTTGCATATTATGTTATTATAAAATGCAGTTGATATGTAACGGTAGTTGATGTGTAATTAATATCTACATGCAATGTGAAACTAGACTTCTGTTACTGGCTGGGGGGAGGGGGGGGGGGGCAGTAACTAGGCTTCACCTATGGTAAGGATTGAGTAACAGTGAAAAAGCGGGCAATCTTATTATATGAACAGTCTACAATAGATTTATTAATTCAACAAACAAAATTTCTTTGAGAAAATTTTGGATCTTCAATTGACCTTGACATATAGGTCAAAGGTCTAAAATGACGGCAGTTTCTGAAAGCTCACATGTGAGTTGTGGGGAGTAAACAATTTGTCTAAAGTTAATATTTCTCACTGAAAAGGACCATTTTCACTATCATGTTGCATTGCGGCATGTTCCGCATAAGTGATTCACTTTTTCTTAAATATTATGTCAAAACACTTAAAAAACACATTTAATCACAAGATCCAAGGCCATTGTATGAGACTGTAATGGCTTAGGAGATCAGTCAATTTTAAATTCTTAAAATTTTGAACTAAAACTGACCTGGGACCTTGAGAAATAGGTCAAGGTCACTCAAACTAGGTCGATGTAATAAGGTCATCCTCGGGTACCTTGTTGTCCACTCCTGCAAACTTACATGTAATGTTTTTACAAAGTCTGATCTGAACTTGGTGAAAAAAAGGGAATTTTTGCACATTTTCTCATGACATAAAAGGCCTGATGTCATTATTAGCAAAAAAGGAAAAAAACCTGAATTTTATGCGGTGTAGAAATTAATTGTGCAAATAAAATTCAAAGTGTTAACTTTAGTAAATTTTTCGGAAGAAGGTCTAAGTACATGAATGTTAACTGTATATTAAGATGTATACATTTTCATATACTTTGTCAAATAATTTTGTTTTGAGTTCTGGAACTTATTACCTTTTTCAAGCTCTGTCATGCCAATTTTTCGACACACCATATCTAATTTTGACACCACTTGCTTTAATTTCGACACCCTGTGTATAAATAGGCAATATGAAAATGATTGAAGAAATAATTTCCTTTTCTTACTTTACACGGAAAATTCAGTAAAACAGTGATAAAATTATGCTTATTATGTAACCTGTGATGAGACTTAAAAAAAACCAAAATGAAATATAATTGAAAGTACGTTCTATCAATACATGTACCCAAAATTCAAAGAGTTATGATACCTACAACAGTCAAACAATTTTCTCCTTCCAGCCTGCCCCTGCACAAGGAACCCAATAGAAACGGAAAGCAAGAAAGAAGAGGAGGTACAGGAATAAATGATGACACCACTGAACTTATTTTTGACACTGTTGAAATTAAATCCCAACAGGGTGTCAAATATAAAGCACCCTGGTGTCGAAATTAAGGCATGTTGTGTCGCAATTGGATATCCAATTGGTTTATCTAACCATGTTTCTTTTGGGTAACTGCTCCAAATATGTTATCCTCTCTGCATGTAGCAATGGTTAATTAATTAATTTTTATGCAGATGGGGGAAAGAAAGTTGTCATGTGACTTGTTTCATGCAATGCATATGCATTAACTAATATTTGCATAAATGCATAATTATAAGTGTGCACAGTGGACCTAATTCTCATATTGAGAGAATATGCCACAATTTAAATCAAGGGTGCCGGAATTTAGGCAGTGTCAGAATTAAGCACATAATTATATGCCCTAAAGTATATTATACAAGAATCGTTCATGCAGAATATAGATGATGAAAAATATAATTTCCATTATCATATTCTAATTGAATTTCAGCTTCATAATACTGTATTCATCCAATAGCTCTACCAGGATATCATTAGCATTGTAATACAAATATCTAATTCTGTGATAATACTAAGCCTAAGCATCCTTGTTTTCAACTCTGGTTGATTGTTACTGCAGTACTTTCAGAATATGTGACAATGATGGAAGAGTAAGAATTGCTACCATGTTGAGGCCATTCTAACTTACATTATTTGACATATGTAGTGTTTTGTCATTATAATTTATGTCAAATGATAGTAACCACAATTTATGGCAGTGTCAGAATTAAGTACATATATGCCCTAAAGTATATTATACAAGAATCATTCATGCAGTATATAGATGATGAAAAATATAATTTCCAATATCATATTTTCATTTATTTTCATTTATTTTCAGCTTCATAATACTGTATTCATCCAATAGCTCTACCAGGATATCATTCAAAGAGGGAGATTGTTTTGATCATGGATGGAACATGCAATTTAAAATATTAATTCCAGTTGGATTATTTTCAGAAACAACAACGAAATATTGATAATTTATATAAACTAGAGTATATCTATCTATAGATAGTTATTATAGCTCCATAGACATCTTTATCAAGTCGGAATTTTATTGGCAACAGGCAAACATTGTTTTATTTTCGTTTTTTATTGATTAGGAATCAATGAATTATTGATAGTAACATATTTTTAGGTGAAGATCTTATAACTATCTGTCTACTACATATCTATACTCTATGAGATATTACTAACTTTATTAACAAGAATATTCTTGTTTGTGCCTAGTATACTCCATTAATTTTCCCCACCTTAACTATCATATAAATTCTACACATTTCCCTGAATAATTCAGTCTTTATTTGACGAAAATCGAATATATAGATAGACAGATAGTTTAGAGAGACAGATAGATTTATATGCTTATTAAATAATATAGAATATCTAGCTTAATATTTGGTCCATAAAAGATAGAAAATAAAATCACAGATCAAATCACAAATACTAATTACAATATCAATATTAGATTTAAATTTTACAAAAATATACACAAAAAGATAAGAATGTTCACATAAAAAAAATTACAATACAATACATTGTTTTTAATTAATGAAAGCAATGACATCTTTTTGTAATTGTGAATGACAATCAAGACAATGTCATATTACTGTGTCATCTTTGAACAAACTATGAAATGACAGGTCAAAGAACCCCAATTTAGGCAATTAGGCAATTGACACATGTATTGAGCATTTGCTGTATTCTCTACACCCATTCTTTATATCATTCAAAATGCTAATAGCAATTGACATAACGGTCATGGCAGTTGGCAGAATGAGTAGAAATGAATTGCAATAAAGCTCATCCAAACAATGTATATATATCATGGTCAAAAATATTGACCACACCATTCAAGTCATGACCATACACAGATCACCTGGCCGCCGCCAGAGAACTGCATTTCAGATGAATATCTCGCTTAATATTTGGTCTATTTTCAATCCGAAAACATGATGGAATCAGTATGAACTATGCTACAATACAGTTTTAATTTGACGAAAATCGGACTAATATTAGGGGAGCAGCAGCATTTTAAAGAAGCGCTCAGCCCTTCCTGCATTGATACACTCAGGGCGCGGACGTCTGCGAGAGCACCACTGTTTGCCTCCGCCAACTTAGCTACCTTCTCAGACGAATATCTCGCTTAATATTTGGTCTTTTTTCAATCCGAAAACACGTATGGAATCAGTATGATTTATACTACAATTCAGTCCTGATTTGAGGAAAATCGGACTAATATTAGAGGAGCAGCAACATTTTAAAATATATACAACCCCCCCCCTCCCTGCCTACGCTGACGCTGGTAGCATAAAGCCGGCGGGTTACCCGTGAAAGCCGCCGGGTTACCCGTAGAACCCCTCAACAAGCCGCCGGGGTGAAATTAGGGCCGGATAATTCGCCGGCTTTCACGGGTCACCCGCCGGCTTTCACGGGTTACCCGCCGGCTTTCACGGGTCACCCGCCGGCTTTCACGGGTATTTTTATTTTTTTTTACACCCGTGAGATTGCTACGGTTGTGCCATGCAAGCATGGCACAACCGGCTACCGGGGCCGGGTTTCGCGGCTTGGCCAAGGGTCCCACGGGTGCTTGCCGGGTATCCACGGGTGGCCGTATTGGGACCGCCGGCTTGGAGCCGGGTAGCGATTTTCGCAACTATTACGTAATACTACGGGTTCACTACGGCACAACCGGCCCGTGTGACAGGGGCTTAACACTCGTGTATGTAACATAACTGGCACCCGTGTACGTATAAGTACGCACATTCGTGAGTGTGAGTGATATACCATCTGTAATATTTTTGCCTGGTGTATGATTTCACTCATACACGAGAGTAAATTTATGCCATTAAATAATGTATAAAAAAAAAAGCATATGTTAGATGACATCAATATGACAGCAATGATAGTACATGTCTAGTTGTACAATGAAAACGCTTCATTTATACTCCTAATAACATTTAAAGAACATATGTATGTATATCACGAAATAATATGCATCTGTAATTTCTATTTAATCAAACTTTACAGTTAGTACTTATTATTGCATTTTTCTACCTTGTGCAGCTTATATATAATGGCCTAACTTGTTATTCAACAATTCATGACTAACTTCTCAATAAATTAGGTATTAGTGTATTTTTTATTGTTTTAATCAGTATAGATGATAAGAATGTTGCAAATGAACTAATCAGAAAAAAACCACATTGTTCTATCATGTATAGAAGCCAAGTAATTGCCAGTTGAATTTCTGCACTCCTTCAATATCTTCAGGTGAGTTAAAGATGAACGTCTTTAGTTAAAGAAAGTCAGGTGAGAAGGCCAAGGGAAAAAATTAGCAGTTTCTGAATATAGGCCAAGGCCAAAGGTCTAGGCAAAGACAAAAAGTGTTTCTCACAGACATGAGAAAAATGTAGCTATGCCTAATATTTAATTGTGATTGTGTTTTGGATGGGGTGCATTGAAGTAAGATATAAAATAAAATTTTTATCAACAACACGCGTGGGTCAAGATGTGATGACATAATATAAACAGTGCCAGAATGTTCGTTATCAGCACATGTGTCATGAGCTAATATATGTCGCACTAATTCTTGATGTTTCAACCCAATTTTTGTTTTAAGTTGGTCATTGCATCATCAGAGAGCATGTATTGAATCACATGAATAGTCAAATCACGCTGTCTAGCTAGTTGTTGCATATAGCTCCACTCGTGGCAATTAATCCATCCACTGTTATACTGTGCGTTGTTGTATGAACACGGATGCGTGGTATGACATAAGTTGCATATACACAAATTGCACGTGCATGTATATGTCAGAAAGTACATTATACAGGTCAATCATGAGAAAAATGTGCGTGTATATGCAAGCTATGGCAGTTGTGTACATGCTAAATATGACAAAATATATAGCTCCTATAATTGGGAATAACGCTCAGGACACCCATTTTCTATTTTCATTGAGCTCTCACTACACTGGAAACCTAAGGAACTTTGAAAATAATCTGGAATGATATGAACAACATATAACAACATGATTTTATGCTATTAACTTTTTTCTAATAGATCAATAAATTTGTAAAAATCTGAGTAATGAACGGAGCTTAACGCTCGAGCAGCACAAAATAATCTTCCGTCTTGTTCATAGAGACCAGTGACACAGGAAAAAAACTAGATTAAAGTTTGAGCTACGGATATTTTCACAAATATTATTGCTATCTTTCTGCAAAATTTCAGCAATCTATATGCTGAATTACTTGCATTATTTCTTCAATAAAAACTTAAATTTGAATTTTTTTCTTTATTTGAATATGGAGAGTATCTTTTGTAAAATAAACACTGCAGTGAACAGGCAGAGCAAAAAATAAATGCATTATTATCTTAGTTTAGAAAACTAGACTTAATATTAATTAGAAAATCATAGTTTGAGATATTGAATTGATTGCACGAATTATTGAAATTAATCAATGACATTTAACCAACTTAAAAATTTAACACTAAAAATGGTAAAAAATTATGTTTTTCTGCTGTTCATTTTTTTATTAAATGAAAACGGCTGCATGGATTTGCCTCAAATTTTCAGAGAATGCTAACAACATCTACCAAATATGAGATAAATATAAATAACAACTGTAGATTTAGAAGTATAGTTCTATTTAATGTGAGACTAAATATGATATCAAAGGCTTCATTTGTTTTGCACTAGGCCATAATCTTCATTTAATAGATGCCGAATATGCTGTGGTGAATAAACTTAGCAGTAATAAATTAAACTGATGAGCATGTCAATTGTTGCTTTTATCTAATTTTAGTTGTAACTTGTCTACATCCAACTGCTCCTGCTCATGGTGAGCTCAAGTATGACTCCAGGGTAATATATTTCTATGGAAATGAGGTGGAAGTCAGTTGCAAAATAGGTTATAACTTAAGGGACAAAGATGCCATAAAATGTCAAGCAGATGGAAGCTGGTCAGTGAGAGAGCCATATTGTCAAGGAAAATGAATGAATAAGGAATATGAACATATTCTGTTGAGAGATAACCTGCAAATTATCACACTTATGAGGTGATCGTGTATTAAGTGCACTGCAAGCTTCAAATGGTCAATTTCAGCTGTAACTTGCGGTCATCCAATAGTCCCTGTCAATGCTTGGGTGCAATATTCTGGAAGAACAACATTTCATTATTGAGATCAGGTTGAAGTCTATTGCAAATGGGGTTATCGTTTAAAGGGCAATAACACCATAAAATGTCAAGCAGATCGAAGGTGGTCAGGGACAGAAACATTTTGTGAAAGTAAGTTAATAATAACTGAAAATTCTTCAATAGTGAGCTTAAAACTATTTATATTGAGGTAACTTCGATGATAATGATAACATCAATATCATAACAGTAATTTTGGCTTATTTTTCTTATTGGCAGTTGTTTCATGTGGAAATCTTCAAGATCCCAACAATGGCAAAGTGCACATCCAAAGACTTACTTATGGAAGTAAAGCCATCTACACTTGTAACATTGGCTACAATCTTATTGGTGATAATGAGACAACTTGTTGGGCAAATGGAAAATGGTCTAAAAAAGAGCCTACATGCTACGGTTAGTATAACTTATAATCATGTTACTAATAATAAATAGAGAGTAGTCTTGCACTGACTGCTGCTACATTTTCAATTTAAAATCTTTATTTTTTAGCTGTAACCTGCACTAGTTCAATCTCAAATGACCAACTAAGACTGGTCAGTGGAACAGAGTATGAATATAGAAATCAGGTTGACATCACTTGCAATGATGGGTATCACTTGAAAGGTCAAAGAAGAAGACAATGTCAAGCAGATGGACGGTGGTCGGGGCCACAACCTTATTGTGAACGTAAGTATAATTTGTAGCCTCTCTTCTGGATTGGCCACTGTCGGGTATTCAATCTGAACTCTTTATTTTTTCAGCTGTAACCTGTATCAGTTCAATCTCAAATGGCCAACTAAGACTGGTCAGTGGAACAGAGTATAAATATGAAAGTCAGGTTGACATCACTTGCAATGATGGTTATGACTTGAAAGGTCAAAGAAGAAGACAATGTCAAGCAGATGGACGGTGGTCGGGGCCACAACCTTATTGTGAACGTAAGTATAATTTGTAGCCTCTCTTCTGGATTGGCCACTGTCGGGTATTCAATCTAAACTCTTTATTTTTTCAGCTGTAACCTGTATCAGTTCAATCTCAAATGGCCAACTAAGACTGGTCAGTGGAACAGAGTATAAATATGAAAGTCAGGTTGACATCACTTGCAATGATGGTTATGACTTGAAAGGTCAAAGAAGAAGACAATGTCAAGCAGATGGACGGTGGTCGGGGCCACAACCTTATTGTGAACGTAAGTATAATTTGTAGCCTCTCTTCTGGATTGGCCACTGTCGGGTATTCAATCTAAACTCTTTATTTTTTCAGCTGTAACCTGTATCAGTTCAATCTCAAATGGCCAACTAAGACTGGTCAGTGGAACAGAGTATAAATATGAAAGTCAGGTTGACATCACTTGCAATGATGGTTATCACTTGAAAGGTCAAAGAAGAAGACAATGTCAAGCAGATGGACGGTGGTCAGGGCAACAACTTAATTGTGAACGTAAGTATCAACATTTTAATGTTAAAACTGGTCACAATATAAGAATGTCATTCAAATGATTCAGCGGAACTTGATTTCAATAAACATCACTTCCTAAACAATCTCCTAAAAGAAATTAGTATTTGCGAAATAAAGCACTAATAATAATTATTACAAGCATTGCTTATGGTGTGGAAGTATTATCAGATATAAACAATGATTAAGATCAAAGCAGGGAATGAAACACAGGACTAGAGATGTACCGATATTAGGATCGGGTATCGGTATCGGCCGATACCAGACTCTTGGTATCGGTTCGGTGGATCGGTTCTAAATGGAGCCGATACCAAGTTCTGGCCACACCCTCTTCTGAAGCGCCACCTACACTCAGAATCGGTCAACCGCATCATTGTAGTGGCTCTTACGCAATCCAACTGATGTTGCATAAATTGCCTACCGTTGTATGTTAGCAAGCAGAGCAGTGTGCTAATAATAATAATAGCATAAAACAGACTCAAATACAAAATATTTAAACTTCTAATGCAAAACAATGAACTAATAAGTACCAAAAAACAACATGATGTGTTGGTAACTACTGATGAACTTTTTTTTATTGCATATTTATTTGCCTTTAAATTATATGCGTATTTTAACTAATCTCTCTGTATGCCATTCTGTGCAATATGTACATATCTATAGCATGTGAGTTAACTATTTAAAGAGCTTATACACGTGTTTTTCAGAAAAATAATATGTAATAAGTCGCTGTGAGATTAAACAAATACATGATGTGTCTGTTATTTTACTTGCCTACTGTATACTGAATAATTGTTAGGCCTTTGCATAAGACAATATATAAATTGGGTCATTGCGACCGGAACCCCAAGAATACGAAAGATCTTATCTAACATGAACACAATGCTTTTCTTATAATTAGCATGTGCTCATTCCTGTCTGTAGAGTTATTAAGATGTGAACGGAATATATATGACAGTATAATAGACAATTTTAAGATATAGACAGTATACTAATTTAAATGCTCATTATTACAATGCCCTGCATAAAAAGGTCTATTTATAATGAATCATTTGGATAAATAAGTCAGGAACACTGCAGATATATAGTAGTACATGTAGATATATAAAAAAAAATTGCTGGGACCTGCGCGGACTATATAAATATTTTTAATTCCTTGTATTTGAAAGTAGAAAATTTTCTATTGCTGAGCGCACTAAATTGCTTCATTGTTTCTTTGTTGCATTCAGCGATTTCAAACCCTATAAATAAAACATAAATGTGTCTGAATTGGCTAAACAACCGCCAAAGATTTGGATAAGTGAAACAGTTTAACACATGTGTACCTACACCAGGTAGAGCTATACCAGCATAAGTTACATTAATTTTGTGTCTTAGATGTAAACTTATATATAAATATATAATTATCATGAATTAAGCAAATTTAACAACTTGCGCAATAAACATTTATCTATCTATCTATCTATCTATCTATCTAAGGAGCTTTATTTAATTGTAAATATCTTTGTTTAAAGAAATTTCTGCACAAATAAAGATCAAACAAAGTTAACATTAACAAGGCTATGCATTTAATTGTAAATATTATTGTATTGATGCAAACATTTTCTGGCAGATTTTTTAATGAGGCATGATTATTAACCTTGTTTAATTGATAGACTCTTGCTCGAACACACTCATGAAATTGCGATCAGATTGACATCGTCAGCATGATCAAACAAATTTAAATACAATCCAAATTCTATCAATGATGTTTGATTGTTAGTGAGGCGGAAGTTTTATTAAGGAGGACCTATTATGCCAACCAGTCACTCTGACCTTGTAGACTCTAGCAAATGTACAGATTTTGTGGGAATAACAAATAATGAGCTACATTTCTAAATGGCAGCATATCATAAAGATGAATTCATAAAGTCTGTCAAGTCGTTTGCATCAAACACTGTTGATTTCCAAAATTATTCAATTTCAGGTGTTTCTTGTGAAAATCCAGATGTTCCTCATGCACAGCTGAAGTTGATCAGTGGAACAGCATATAAATATGGCACTCAGATTGAAATAACATGTGACCAGGGTTACTCTTTGACAGGAGCTAGTACAAGACGTTGCGATGCTAATGGACAATGGTCAGGAACCGAGCCAACTTGTTCAAGTGAGTACAACATAATTGGTAGCTGTTGTTCAACCATAAAGGACTTCCAATTAATTGTTAAAGCATGTTCAATTCATGCAATTGGTAGTTTTGACAACAATACAGGATAATGACTATCAATTAAACCCATCCTGGGATCCCCACAATATCACATGACTGTGTAGTTGGAATTGAGGTGTGAGTTACCAAAATGCTACTGGTGGTTCAATTGATTTTTTGACAGAAGCCATTGGTGTTTGTTTTAACTTGCATCATAATATAAATTACACTCTTGGTAATGTGGCACAGAGTCGTGTGGTGGTTCAGATCTATTGAAGTTAGGCTTACATAACAACAGAATTAAACCTGAGAGAATAACTTGGATGAGAGTCTTCATAGGACAGCACATGTGGTCGTAGCTATAATAACTTAAGAAAAAAGGTAATATAACAAAATCATTACCAAAATCACCTAACTCGTGCATTATTTATGATATGAACGGAAGCTTTGATGGCCAGCCACCAACATGCAAGTGTATGTATTGCAATGTATCATTTCATTGAGTGCTATCCTGGAGTTATCCAGAAACAATAATAAACCACACTGACTCTCTTGAGAGAGAGAGGGTTTGTGGGGTGATGAGAGGAAGTTGACAAAGTTTTAAGTGAAACAAGATGTCGGGCAAATTCGATTAGGCCTATATAAGCAGGTGGGTCAATATAGCTACATATGTAGCATCCATGGATACTGCAGTTCAACTCTTTGGATTCTATGCTGGTTTTGTTTAAAAATATATATAATCCTTTGATACTGTGGTATTCATTCTATTTGATACGCATGATGGTGCATCATTATTAATATGTGCTAGTCAATATCTAATAGTGCAAATAGAGATTTGATATTTGACTCTGGGGATAATTAGCAAATCATTTCTGTGAGTAGCATAATCATGGATGTCAACATGCCTGATGAATGTAAATGCTTGAAAGAAATTTGGTAGTTGTTTTGTTAATCAATTTATGAATGAACTTATATTCTTGCATAGGGGTTCTGTGTGAGCATTATATTTTTCTTTAGAAATTATCCTTAAAGCTCGCTTTTGTAGTTTAGATGCTTTTTTTACTTGTGGCCCCAAGGAAGTACACCAAATAAGAAATGTGGTAGGATAAGAGAGTTATACAGAGTTAAAAGTGTTTGTGATGGTATAAAGTGTCTAAGATGTATGAAAATTTCTACTACTTTAAAAATTAGTTATTTTTCTGGCATATTTGTTCAATGTGTGCATTACATAAGAGTCCTTTATTTCTAAATACTCAAAAGTGTTAACATGCTCTATTTCCTGGTTGTTTATGTGTAGGTGTAAAGAGGGTAGTCTCTTATTCATGATATGAAATAACATACATTTTGTTTTGCTGGCATTTAGAGACAGCTTGTTTACTTTAAACCAGTTACTGATACTTTTTAATTCATGATTAGTACTTTGCTCAAGATTAACAGTTTCAAGTGAGCTGCAAGGGTGATAATGTGGCCATAACGGTTGTATCATCTGCATCAATTATAAACCTAAACATATTCTAGGATCTGTCAAGGTCATTTATATAAGTAAGAATAATACAGGCCCTAGTATGCATCTGCCACCTGTGTGTAAGACCTCAGGTCAGTGCAAATGACTAGTTTGCTGTCACATAATTGCCAATTGTTTTGGAGGACTAGTCAAATGAACTGAGACAAAGACCATATACAGGCTGAGCTTTGAATAGTCTGTAACTGTAACTATTTTCTTAGATGCTATTAATTTGTGAAGGTGTTTAAAGGCATTTTTTGCCCCCTTTCCAACAATTATTTGTTTATTTTGCGATTGCTATTGAGAAAAGAAAAAGGATGAGAACTTATATCAAAGAAAGCCAAGAAAGAGTTAAGATAGATAATATTATTAATTGATTTTAGCAAAAATTGTGCAATGGCCTATCTCATATTTCAGTTTGTGGTGGTGAGCTGACTGGTGCTTGGGGAAATTTCACATCTCCAAATTATCCTAACAAGTACCCTAGCAACAAGAGATGTGAATGGAACATCACAGCTCCCAAAGGAACACAAATTTATCTCCATTTTACAGACCTTGAATTGTCGTACTCATATTCATGTGGATATGACAATATTATGGTAATTTGTTATTATTATCATTTACAATACATGTGTTAAACATCAGTATGTGTTTTGAACTCTTTTTGCCACCACTGTTGTTGATAATCTTTATTTAAAATTTAGAAGAGTAAATTAAATCTTGACCAAGTGATTAGTTTACCATTGGGGTGCATCTGTGATATACAATGAACCCACTGTAATATGATTGTTTATTTATTATTTAGCTATACCAAAGTTGCTGCAATTGTAACCATGAAACCTTTTCAGTTTGCAATGGCTTATGCTTGAGAATCTACATATCTAATATTGCTATATAATATCCTTTACAGGTCTATGATGGAATCAAGAAGAATGCTGTTCTGCTTGATACATTTTGTGGCCACACAATCCCCGATCCAATTCATTCCTCAGGGAATTCTTTAAGAGTACTCTTTCATTCTGATAATAGTGTGACCTACAGAGGATTCAGGGCTTTCTATCGCTCTACTGTTTTATCAGGTTTGTAAATCAAATTATGATGAAGTTAAACATCCATTTTTCCCTGACAATGGAATTTATATAATGAAGTGATAGTTTAAGAATATACATGTATTTTATTCATATTTTGTTGTACAAAGAATTTTTTTTTTGTATAGCTTGTGGGGGCTCCTTCTCAGACACCACTGGCATCTTCAGTTCACCAGCAAACCATAACAAAACAGATTGTGAATGGATGATCGAAGTTCATGATGGCAACCAAGTAAATCTGGTTTTCAAGTCATTCAATATACCGGGACCATGTGAAGAAAACAGTGTAAAGGTAATTTAAACATTAAGCACAGCATGTAGTAAAAGCCGTGGTCCAGTGGACAATTGCATGGTCATTAGTTAAACCCTGACCATGGCGTGGAGGCCTGTAATATGTTTGCTGTTCCAGTTGAGTATTATGATGTTTATTTTATTTTATTTTTCATTGTTCACCCAGATGTCATACTAAGTATGGAAGTTTAATGAATACATCTTTATATTAACACCAGTTATTATTTACCAATATATTACAGGTTTACGATGGAACAACAGAAACTGCTTTGTATGATTCATGCGGGAATGCACCTACTGGACCTCTGACGTCTTCTGGCAACGTTATGAGAATTGTGTTCAAAACAAATCCTTCCCAGGGACTGAGTAGATTTACTGCTCTATACTACTCCACAGTCTTACAAGGTAGGTTGACTTCTGTCTCACCACACATGCAATTATGTGACTACTTAGAGAACAAAAATTAGGCAAATATATGTGTACTAAGGTTGCATAATATTATATGGCACATGATTATTGAGCAAGTAGAAATTTAATTATTGTGCAAGTGTGGAAAATACCTATGCCCTCTCAAATTAATTCCTGACTTTCATGTGGGGTATTAATTAATGTTACACTTGGTATCAGGCTGCTTTTGTTTTATTTGCATTTAAAAGATGGATTTTAGATATTTTGTTAGCTGTGGCAGGTCAAATACCAATGCTGGGTGTATGTAAAGCTTGAAGTCAGTTTAATGAAAATCTAAGAAAACGTCTTTTCTCCTATTGCCCACTTGTTCAGATTTCTGAATCGGTGCAGGTTTAGAATGAACTAGTTTAGTGCAAAACTCCTTTTTTTATTGATTGTAAGAAAATCATAAATATATATGATACACATGAAATTAAGCATGGCACACTCTGGAATGTTTCTAGGAAAAACACAGTTTATTATGTAACACAAAGGTTAATATTGCCAGTACAAATAATGAATTTGCACGTTCATTTTTTAATTTTCTATGTCCATTTAGGGGGTCAGTAGGAAAAGTCCAGGAATATGTAAACATGTTGTGTTCATGTTCTGTACCAAAATATGGAGCCATTTTTAGACATTTTCACAGTTCCTTATATATATGTATATATAACCATAAACTGAATATTTTTATGGTAGGTTTGATTAGATGAATATCAGATGATGGCTCCATGAAATAAAAAGATATGTGGACATTTTTTTACATTTTAAGTGACATAGGTAGATACTGATATTGATTAATAGATGAACTAAATACCTTTGACCAAAAGAATAAGGATTAGGATTTTTTCATAATTTTGCATCAGAAATTAAATTCATCTTGTAGATGTTATTTCTATTAGATAATTATCTTCATTCCTTGGTACAGTTTTTTGTTGCCGTTAAGAAATTGTTACATTGATTTTAATACTTTCTTAGCTGTAAGTACATGTGTAAAGTTGGGGCCATATGTTTACATACAGCTAAGTATTATACAAACATTTTATTGCAACAACAATTCTGTGTTAAATTTTCAATCAACAATGGTTCTGTGGAAAAATACCAAAGCTCTTTTATTGCTGTAAAATATTTTATTGGACAAACCATCAGCCATAGAGGTTAGTGTATGTACTTAAATGGCCCACCAGTTTTGGACTTCTTGAAAGAAAATGTTACATTATACCTTGTGAAAGTGGCTATGCCTGAAATTTGCATGTGATTCAGATAATTCTAGTGATATCCTCCATGTTAAAAGCATTGTTGATTAGAAATTTACCACATAATTGTTGTCACAGATGTATGTAAACATGACCCCAACCGTATATACATGCATCTTTGAATGCGTGAAATGTCTTTAATGCTTTATTATGATAAATGTATTAAATGACATAAGGTCTGAATATCCTTGGATTCAAATGAAGTTAGCCTAAGTCACAATATGAATAACCAAACAAAGCAGCACTATGGCTACAGTTTTCCCATTAGATTAAATACATTTATTAATTTTTATGGAACTTCCTTTTACCAATAAGCTGAGATTAACATCTGTCTGCGAAAGATAAAATATATCATTGTATGACCACTGTGTTTTATTCTCTCTTATTGGTCAAAATTAGTAACAAGTGACTTCATTGTAAGGCTTCATATTGCACTGTGATAGGTAATAATTGGAACCACATGGGGATGTTATCAGTTGCGTTAATAGAAAGATAATGCAGTGGTCATACAATAAAGCAATGCAGCTTTCACCAATATTAATTTTTGAAGTGCTATTAAATTTTAATTTTGTGCCAAACAGCATGTCGTATATGTATAATAGCATTATTGATATCCTAGTTATTATCTAGGTTGTCATTATAATTCAATATTGATAAAAGTTTAACATGATGCATGTATATTTTCTGAAAAGGCAGTAAAGGGAAGTATGTAATGAAATATCCTTCTGTTTCAGGACATGTTTTCTATAAATAAAATTCAAACCACAATACTCCAATATGAATCTATCATAATCCTTTTATAGTGTGGTGATTCTATGCAAGTGAAATCCCACTAAAAAAAATATAATTTCTTCAGTAAATATGTTTGGGTTTTCTGTCTGCCATGTATATCGGCCTCTTCCAGTATCACAATTTACACCCTTGGCAGGCCTGCTCAAGCATGAGTCTTTCTCAACTCCCTTGAGGGTATACACTCAACCTGCAGCGATTAATGCACTATTTAGGGTCAGTGCACTCTACAATTACCTTTACTGCCTATAGCCAAGTACCCATTCACACCTTGGTGTAGTGAAGCAGGGATCTGCTAATTTCCTCAATGCCGAGGCTTGGATTAAATCCACAACCTTGTGCATACGAGTCCAATGCCTTAGTTACTAGGCTACGGCACCCAATAACAATAAAAAGGAACAAAAATTATCTAGAAAGTGATAATATTACACAAATGCCTGTATATCAATGAGGTAGATTTTTTTTTTGTGGATGTTCACTTACTTATGCACTCGATTATAAAGGAACATGAATTAAAAAGACACATGCAGGGTTAGAGATCTTGAAAATGAATGAATTAATTTTATTGTGCTTGACAAAACAGAGACCATGGCCTTGAATGAAATAGGAACTCCTGGACTTTCTTCAGGTATGTTTGCATAGTGTGTGTTCTTCAGATTTGAATTAATTTGGCATATTAATGATATGTCCAATTTCTATGATGGTCATGGGTTTCAACTCTGGCCCAGGGAACTCTTAATTGCACGCTGTTCACAGGAGATGTAAGCTCTTGTCTCCTAAGTAAAAATTATGCAAGTAATATTCACTTAATTTTAAACAAATAATTTTCTGTCAGCACCTCATTAGAAACTCAATTGAACTGCACTGGTGTTTCAGACTTTATGGCGAGTAACTTTAAATTAAAGGATTCACTTATGGAAAAATATTGCAGACTGAGCCAGAATTACAAACTAGCTTATAGCTCAGATGCAAAAATTCGACCCAGCGTCCTAGTTTTTACATAATAATTAATAATTTAAAGTCATATAAAAAGTGTTATTGTAATAACTGATGTATGTACATGCATGTATGATATCAGGATGCTAAATAAATTCAATTCAATTCAATTCAATTCAATTCAATTCAAAGACCTCACACACAGAATAGATGATTGGCATCGCATCCTTTCCACCTTAACATGGTACCCCATGGCCTGAACACTATATAAACATTGAAGTGACATTTGTTGGTTTTTATTACTTTTCAGCTGCAATCATAACAATCACAATCCTTGCAATTTTGCTGTTGGTTGCAACACTGGGGCATTTCATCTTGTGCAGGTATTCCGTATAGATATTCAATTTGCTATACAATAATTTTAGGTAGAGTTTATCATCAAAATAAGCAGGAATGATTAAGGTCTGCTCTTAATATTACCTTAATGATGTGAAATGTTTAAAGGACATATTTTGTGAAAAAAAAATAATGCAAAATATTAAATACATTTACATGAACACAATTTTCAGAAAGGTTATCCAAGCAAAGAAATCATCCAAGAAACATAATCGGATTTCTAACATACATGATTATGCTTACATCGATCTCGGTCAGCTGGGCCACCAGAGTGAAATGCTAAGGTAAATATTTATCAAACAAATTGCATAGATGTCTAATTTATAATAGAGCTTTTGTAATGATGGTGTGATGCATCATTAATAGTTATATGGAAAGACGAGTGGTAAGCTGTAAGCCCCCTAGAAAAATAAGAAATAAACTGCGCTGTTACCAGGAAAAAGAAAAAAATGCCTTCATTAGTTTGTGACGTCATTCATTGAATTCAAGCATTTGACGTCATGTGCTTGGCAACGAGACTCACTAAATATGGTCATAAATCTGGGTCCGCTATACTGCACTTTTTCCTGCTCATTTAACAGAACAATATAAACTGAGCATCAAAAGGAGATAGTCAAATGTGGGGTGTTTGAAATTAATTTAAGCCCTTTGGATAATTTGCAAAACAAGTACACGACACTGTAAAAGAGTATTCAACAAAGCACAGAAATCAGCATTATTTCTACAGCTTTTATGTGCAGGAAGTAGCCTCGTCTTTTGGTGTAACGAGATGTCTCTGACAGGCTGCCTGTTTTGGTAAAGAACGATAATTTTTGCTCTTACCAACCTTAAATGGTCATTCCTTATACCCCTAACCACTATGAAAATTTGAAAACAGGGTTTCATACTTGTTCGGAGTGAGTTTTTTAAGATATTTATCTGAGAGTCTCGAAACAGCATTTACTTGAAGTTCCAATCACTAAATCGTTATTTTGATATTATAGGTTCCACAATATACAAAAACCTTGCAGTTTAAATCATTCAAAATCAAAATAAAAGTGAAAATTTTCTTTTGATGGTCAGTTACAATTGTGGACTTTTTTTTAATGAAAAGAGGCTGCATTGAGATATAGCTGTTTATTAGTCCACCTGCTTTGCACCAGAGTGATATGCTTTGTAACATTTCTAGTGTACCAGCTTTGCCCAGCGTTTCAATGATAACAGGGGAAGGATCTGCATTAAGTCCAGGGTCAGAACAATTTACTGGAACAAACACTGACCAAAGGCAGTTGCCAGAACCTCCAAGGTAAACTGCACTATATCTCAATAGATGCATGAATTAAAGGTATGAAATTAAGGTTGCATGCAACTCCTACCAATATATATGGCAATTCCACATAAGTCCACCTTTTTCATATTCCTTAGGGGAATTCAAGATGGTCAAGGGAACTCAGGCAGACAAGTTTCACATGCAACAAATGACAATGAAAAGCAGCAGGCAATTTGTGGACCCTCAAATATGGATGATGATTATCTCTCTCCAAGGTATATTCAAGTTTTCATATTATTACTGCATATGGCTTCAGCGCTAGCAAAGTCATATTGATGTTATATTACAGCGAAGGTGTTGCAAATGATAACTAATTCTGTGTTACATGAATGCTCCCTATCCCTTTTGCAAAAAGTTACAAGAAAATATAACTGCAGTTTTTGTTTATCACAGCGAAATTTCGAAGGCCAGTGGAAGAAATCAAGTGATTGCCCATCCAAGAACTCAAGATAACCATGAAGACCCCACTCAAAATGATGGACAAATGCAGGAAAATGAAGATGTTGAACAAGAAGACAAGGATAAAACGGAGAATGATTACATGGGTCTTGACCAAGAGACAGTAATCAAAGTTAGTTTGAGAAACTCAACTGAGAAACTCTACACACTCGTTGATATAGAACAAAGGTATACTAACAGTTATATTATTTGTTTTTTAATGTAAGGCCCGGCCTCAGTAAGTTGGAGGTAAATAACAATTTACACTCTTTCCATTCCAATGTCTGATTTCTAATAACCCAATGCTACTATGTCTGAAGCTTAGTCAGTTTATAAGATCTGGTGCCAAAGGCGGACATAAAGATTCACAGTATGTTGCAAATTTATCCAATGGGTGGGGTCTTTTACTTGCTTTACCACAGACACCAAGTACAAGGCACCTTATTTATCGTCTCATACAAGCAACATCCAGCTGGGATGTGGCTAATATCCACTATCCTTATAAGTGGGCAACATATAATATTATGTATATTACCATTACAGAAATATGGATTGCTAAAACTACCATTGTCATATATTAGTTACATCCAATGGTTGAATCATTCGTAATTTACACAACTCATTAATGCAATTTATTATATTTTACTTGCAACTTATTTGCAATTAGTTTTTGTAGGATTGCTGCCATGACCCAAGGAACCTCTGCTTCATGTGAATTGCCTGAAAACAATGGAAAGATGACTGGTCACCACAACACAGATGTAAGTACCAATGTCATTGACCAGGGTCAGGAAAGAGATACCAAAAAAAGTGTGGAGATGACCGAAAGTGGACCACAGGCTCAAGAAAACAGAGCAATCTCTTCTGGAGCAGCAGCCTTCCTGGGAGATAAGGATGAGAATGACTACCTTGTGATCTATCCAAATGACAAATTCCAGAAGAAGAATTGATACAGAGATTAAGGGAAATGATTCCTTAACAAGAACACATCAAAATGACTCTCTTTCAGCTACTTTGGGAACTTTGATACTAATTACAGTGGCTTTGATATAATTACACTAGGTGGCATTCACAAAAGCATATTACTTGGAGCCACCTAGTATCAATTTATATTTTGTATTGTATTGTATACTTTATGTTATATCAAGTGAATATAGAACCAGTTGACAATAGAACAGCCATTCAAAATCAATACTGAGAGAAACTGTTTCCTTTGAAAATATTTTAAAATAGTCTGTAACTAAGCAACCTGGTGCTTTTGATGAAGCATGGTCAGGTTATATGAAACACTAAGGCAGCAAGGCTGTCCATATAAAGGTTATATTGTGTTTGCGGCACTTAATTTGTATTTATCAAGAATGATGCTCTGTACTTTGTGAAATGTTGAATGATCAATTCGTTTTTTTGTTTTAATGACATCCTGTTCATAGTCTTTTCTTCATGCACATTAATCTTCACTCACACATAATCAAATACATTTCTTACATTTTGCAGTATTTCTGTTACTTAGCATTTATTTTTAAGATATGTATATATTTTCCAATTAGTAATTGTGTTTCCTTTGTTTTGCCTTAGTTGAGTTACTATGTTTCAAAAATATCTATAGATTTTCCATAGTTCACTGAATACTTAAGCTATATCTTAATCAACATACCGATGTTAATTTTTTTCAAATACCAACAGCAGTATTTCTTCATAATTAAGGTCTGTCACATACAATAAATTATCCAAATAACTTCCATATTATGCCAAGTTGTATAATTTCAATACTGAAAAAGTAACCCCAGTTTATAACATATTGGTCATAAACATTGGCATAATTAATTTTTTATCATTTTGAAATTTCTGAACATTATACATTTGTTTAAGCATGACCTGACAAATAAGTCACACTTGCCTTTTTGATTTTTATTTTGCATCAGAACAATAAACCATTTGAATATAGTTTGTATTATTCCTGTCTGTTCATTATGCAAAGCAGCGTTCTGCAGGACTTCCATTGCAGATCACCTGATTCACAAACAGTCTTGATGCGGATTCATTCTCTAAGATATACACAGTAACCTTCAAGGCATTGGTGGAATATTTCCATTAACAAATAGATATGAATCAATGAAAAGAACATGAAAATGGAAAAATAAACATGGAATATCCATTGAGACACTGAGTCAAAACTGATATTGATACTATCAATTGTTTTGTTCTCTCAATCTAATCTAATTACAATTAGCAATTAGCATTATGATTAAGGAATACTATAAAAATTACAATAAAATCTCAACAACATAGTTATCTTTAATCTACATAGTGTTTGAGGTGACGCAATAGTTCCACGGATTGTATACAAATTCCTGAGTCTTCTGCTTGAGCGAGAATACCTCAAATAGCCATAAGGGGGCGTGGCAGATACACTGCTCACTTTATAATTATGACCAACCCGATATTACAACCATTTTGGAGTCCCAAGGTGGTGTCAATTTCGGGGTTCCACTGTACTTGGAATAATGTTATCACAAGCTTATTAACACCAGATGGCATATACTGCCACCAGTGCCACCTGTTGTTGATTATTTCTGAATGATCCAGACATAGATAATTAGTGTGCAGTTATCAGATAAAAGTTATCTCCAAATCCCATCTGTGCAAGGATTCATTGATAAAGGACAGGTTTCTGCAAGGAAAAAGATGCCCTTTAAGGTATCATGTCTGTAAGTGCGGTTCGCAGAAGGCCATATAATTTAGTGTGGTCAAGTGCAATGACAAAGACCGCAAACTAATTTCTTCAGGAAATCTATCATATTCAGAGATCCATGTTTATGGAATAGTCTCCCAATTAAACTAAATGACTACTCTTCTCTGGATGACTTTTAAAGTAAATATGAATTGACATATTTCTTAAATTATATTTGTGGCTTAGAGTTAATCATTTTGTTATTATGTTGTGGGAGCACGGTAAGGTCTTAGGTGTTTCTAATTGTTTAGCTTCTTGGGATAGTTCAGCAAGTTGTAGTATTGCTTTTCATACACCATTTATTAGTGAATTAAAAAAAAGTCACAAATATTAGCAGACTTGCAGGAATTTATATATATGATATCCAGGGGCTGATCCAAAACATTCTGAAAGAGATATATAACAACTCGGTCTCTGTCAGAATGTTCTGGTCCAGCCCCTGGACATAATAAGAAAAGAATAAGATAGATATGACACTAAAATATATCTATCTATCTCATCCTTTTCTCAGAATGGTTTGGAGCTGAGTGGCCTAATGGTTAAGGTATCTGCCAATTCCATATTGGCCATCTCTGCTGAAGGTCCCAGGTTCAATCCCCGGCCCGGGCACTCTTCATGAGCTAAATCCCAGCAGGATTTCGATAGCATGAGACATTAAATTGTAGGTGCCTTGTACTTAGTGTCTATGCTGAGGCATGTAGAATACCCCACCCATGGGATAAAGTGTAATATGGTGTAGACTCCAAACCTTATCATACAATCATTACATCTGCCACTATAAGCTGGTCATATAAGCTGACTAACAAACCCAGTACCATTTAGACAGACATCTAGAAGAAAGTTTCTGGCTGACAGGTTGTTCAAACTGATCATGTTCCCTTCTTTCAATTAATCCACTGAAAACAGCGGAAGAAAGAAACACTGATGAGAACTGTAATATAAAAAATAAATCCTGCAATTAAATGCTTGCCATGTCTTTGGTGTATTAATGTCTTACTTTATATTGTACTTTAGTGTTGAGTAGACGGCTGCGGCTAAATTCTGTTATAACATAGCTCGTCTGGATAAGATACAGACCAGTGGTACTGCAATTACCCCAGTGCAAGTACCAAATTAAGTATATTATACAAGGATCTTTCATGCAGAAAATAGATGATGAAAAATATTATTTCCAATATCATACTCTCATTGATTTTCAGTTTCATAAATACTGTATTCATCTAATAGCTCTACCAGGATATCGTTAACAATGTAATACAAATATCTAATTCGGTGATGATGATAATAAACTATAGCTTCCTTGTTTTGAACTGTAGCTGATCGTATCTGAAATCCTTTCAGACATGAGACAATGATGAGACAGTAAGAATGGCTAGTATGTTCTTACCTCTATTTCTCTTCATTTTGCTTCTTGTTTACCACAGTTCGTCTGCAAAAGGTAAGTTCAATTGTGCTATTCTATATTATGTCATTAGAACTTGAACATTAGACCCTAGCAGGATGCAACACTATACATAGAATAATAAAAAAAAGAATTATTTAATTCAAATATTGATAGTGTATCTTTGTGACCCTGTGCCATAGACTGTATTTCATTTTACAGATTGCTGTGAAAATAACATAAATAAAAATAATAATTAATATCAGAAATTAAAAAGCATACATTAAGTGTAGTATTATTCAAAAGAAAACTATTTTCAACAGATGTACACTTGAAGGGAAAAAATGGCACTTTTCGATATTCTAGCGCAACATATTAAATTCTACCAAGGCCAGTGTTACATGTGTATCAGTCTTCTCAAACTTTAAAATGAAAAACACAGAATTTCACTCTTTCAAAAACACATAAGTTCAGTTTTCTCTGATGACAAATTAGTAAAATTTGTTACAATGGTAACGGGTTTGACATACTGGTTTCAGACAAAGCGTGTATATGCTAGATTACCAGAGAACTGCTACAGATTGTAACCTAAAAGTTGATAAATCCATAATATGAGCTTGGAATCCAAACCCTGCATTAATTAAGGTTGCTACAGTAACTGATAACATATTCAAAACCATTTCTTTGAAGGTAAACAACTTTTCTTAGAAACTAGATTTTATAGAAATGTACAATCCTGGTGATTTGAAATTCTATTTTTTGGAAGGTTAAGAAACTGGTCTTTTAGTATTTTGCAATAACATGCAAGATGCTAAAGAGTGGCATTTTAAACATGGTAAATTTGGAACTTTAATGAATAACCTACAAAATTCATTCAGAATAGTGTTGCTGACACAAGCTGAGTTGCCATGGTAACCTGCAATAAGTCCATAACAACTATGAAAATTAAATTGAATATTTGAAAACTAATATTGAAAATGCTTAATGGCCTAGCTACTTTCAACTAAAATTTCTCCTGAATGGAGGGACTGGCCTTTTAATGATTTGAATGTGTTACTTTTGAATATGTGGTATCCATGGCCAGCCACCAACATGCACGTGTATGTATTTCAGTGTATATCTTTTTTTGTGTGATATTGTTAGGAATTGGGAGGCCTACTGTTTTGTACTAAATCATATACTCTGAGACTGGCTCACCAATTTACTCGCACTCTACATTGAATCATTTGCAAACAATCCAATGCATGTCATTTATTTCAGTCTGCGGTGGTAAGCTTTCTGGTGCATGGGGGAATTTCACCTCCCCAAATTACCCATCTGATTACCCGAGCAACACAAGATGTGAATGGAACATCACTGCTCCCAAAGGAACACAGATTTATCTCCAATTTGCTGACTTTCAGATGACTCATTACTGCAAATACGACAACGTTACGGTATATCACACCTCCTTTTCAACCATATTTTATAGCTGACTTTATTTTCTAGTTTAGTGGCCCTTTTAAAACCACTGTTGCTGAGAATTGTTATTTAAAGTTTGGAAGGGTAAATCATATACTGAATGGAAATAATTATGTCTATGTAAAAGTAACACTCTGCCTTTTGCTTATGCAGTTGTATGCAAAAGTTTGGGAAATCCTCTGACATCACAGGATTATTGATTGTATCGCTTTAAGGATAAACCACAGCAATGGGCCAGTCATTATTTAGTGAAAGGTAGATGTTAGGTTGCTTTTTAGGCAATAATTATTGAGAAAGCTGTATTTGCTTCTATAGCAGAAATAAAATGGTAAAAAATGGGCATTGCGAAAGTTTGGGCAACCATGTAATTGGCTGTACTTGAGTGCTTGTAAGTGTTCATTTGTTGATTAACCAAATTGTTTTGTTAAGTAAATTTAATCCTAGACTGAAAACACTAGTGCAACCAACCATTAAAAATAACTTTTAACTCAATTAGTAGATATTTATTGGTATAAACTGATTCTCTTTGGGAAGCGACTTTATGGGAATCTCAAAAAAAGCTATCCAACAACTTAAAATTATAAATAATTTTGTAGCATGGATAAGGAGAGTATCGTGATGTTGTCACAAACATTTGAACTGTACACTGGTACTTTGAGGAATGTAATGCATAGAACAATGGCCATGGGGTGAAAAGAAGAATCTGGCAGATCAGGGGAAATTTAAAAAAAAGCATGAATGAGAATGGTCAGAAAAAATACAAATTAGTCCCAGACCACCTGAAAAGAGATCCTGAGCTGATAGTGGTATGGTACATTGCGAGAAAGTTCAGGACAATTCACATGACTGGAAGTTGCATGCAGAAAGCTTTTTCATCATACTCACCACATTTAGAGCCACTTAAAGTAGTTAAAGTCCAATCTGAGCAAGCTAGAAGCATTCTGTAATGATAAACTGAGGACAAATTAGAGAAAGTTTGCTCTTTGGTAATGACCAGAAGTGTTAAGCATGTTGGAAACAGTCCACATTATTGAACACATTTTGACAGCTGTGAACCATTCTGTACATTAAAGCCATTGGCTACTAAATGATTCCCAATGCCTTTAGAGGTGGTCTGGGGCTAATTTGTAATTTTCTTCATGTATACGTGAACCCTTTAAACCTTGCCATTTTCAAGTGATGTTTTCAAGTCATTAGATGGATATTTTGAGGTTGCTATATTGCCACATCTCAAAAAGAACCAGGTCAGATCATCATACATTAATTAATTCAGTTGACATTTGCCATGGTTAGTTGCATCTATGTATGCAGTTTAATGTTCAATAAACTAAAGCAAAAATTATTTTTTGCTTTGGAATCAAGAATAAAATAATACTTACAAACACTCAAGTTTGGTCAATTACAGTAGTGTCCACCCCTTCTGACCGTTCAACAAAGTCTTTTGCTTAACATGCCCATCTCATTTTGTGTGGCAGATAGGATACTAGGATTTAAAACAAGCACAACTTATTATGTGTGTTGCCCATATCTGCATCAGTAAAATACACCAGTTTGACTGTGAACAATTAAGTGTAATTTTAGGCTGTCTATTGTTCCTGAGTAATGCTGATGCAATCTGAAAGATTAAAATTCTTTCCAATGCTCACTGATAAATTTTGAGTGCCACCACACTTACTTGAAATCATTTATTGATGCTGTGAAACTGCATGCATAAGTCATTTTTGAACACATCATAGTCTTCATTCAGTTACAATATAGCCTCATTGAACATTGCACAGTGCTTCTTTTGTCAGGTGGGCAAAGCCTAAGCTAGTGATCTGAGCCTGAAAACTCTGCTTTCAATATCACCTGCTTCAGTGGTCTAGTGGTAGTGTGCTGAACTTCCAATCAAGACAGTCCTGGTTCAAATACTGCCAATAACTCTTTTCAGTGAAATAGATTTTTTACTGTAACATTCCTGCTCTCCTGACACAGTAGTCTCATGGTCACTGTTTGGTCACGTAGTCTCCATATAGTCACCTTGTCATTGCATAGTCTCCTAGGGAAAAGATTTTTCCCCCAGGGACTATGCATTGACAGAGACTATTAGGTGACTATATTACTGAATTGAGACTGGGACTACATAACTATCAAATCAGGAATCATCCAGGATTAAACTTTACATAATCATCTGAGGGTATTTGAACCAGTGAAATCTTGATCTGAAGGTGAGAAAGCTACCACTAGACCACAGAAGTAGACAAAGGCACAAGCATAGTTGTGTGTCAGATCACTAGAAGGCACTGACAATCTATCAAGACTCAATTGGCACTGGTTCTTTGAGAATTAAGCGGGACTACCATATGACTGAAATGTGACTATGAGATCAAAGTGTGACTGTGTGACAATACTAATGCTAGTCTTTGTGAATGTGAAGGTTTCAAAATTATATAGCACTGGGATTCTCTATCCGTACTTGAACCTGGGATGTCTAAATCAGTACCACAGGCATTTCTGTGTTGCTCATATAAGTGCAGCAGCCAGAGCTGGTTTATGGGAGACTTAATTCTGCCTCATTACACAGGGATGAAACTTTTCAGTATTATTCAGGAAGCCTTCGAAACCATGAAAAATGGTGCTTTACTCATGTGAAATCGGGAGGTCATGGGTTTTAATCACTTTAATTATAAAATAGTATTTAAAATGGTTCTTATGAGACCATCTGAACAAGGAAAACCATGTTTCATCCTTGTGTAATATTGATGAATTAAACTCCTAAAATATGGCACTTTTTTTAGCCTTGGACGCTGGCCTATATAACTAGAAGGATATGCCAACCTATCAAAACTTGACAGGCCATAAACACTGTTCCCTGAAACTAAAACAGGGACTATCTTTGAATGAATTATGACTAGAGAGAGACTTAGTGACAATACAAATACAGGGCTCCTTGAATGTGAAAACTCCAAAAATGATATTGCACTGGTCGTCACAAATTTGTTCTGGTTTGAAACTATTACTCCTGGACTAAAGGTGTGTGTTGTTGGCTGTTACATTATTTTATACAGGTCTATGATGGAGTAGAGGATCATGCTGTTCTGTTTGATACATTTTGTCGGAGCAACCTTCCTGTCCCCATTCATTCCTCAGGGAATTCTTTGAGAATATTATTTAATTCTGATGATGAGATAAATTACAGAGGATTCTGGGCTTTCTATCACTTCACTATTTCGACAGGTAAAAACATACATTTATAATTACATTGCATAGCATGCCAAACAAATTCTGCTAATGGAAATTACATCATGTAGTTATATTACAAGAATATACATATCTTTTATTTATTTTTGTAGTTTGTGGAAGCAACTTCTCAGACACAACAGGAATCTTCGGTTCACCAACAAACAATAACAAAGCAGTTTGTGAATGGTTAATCACAGTTCCTGACGACAACCAAGTAAATCTAGTTTTCAAGTCATTCTATACACAGGGACCATGCACAGAAAACAGTGTTAAGGTGATTTTATAACTTTTAATCACTGGTATGTGCATGCGCGGTCACTGCATGAAAATTTAATTTTGGCTTGGATTCCACACCATGTGGCGTATTATGTTAGTAATATCCAGTTTAGTGCTCATGAAGAGCGCTTTGGCAGGAGGTCAAACCCAGGACTTTCAGAGGAACTGGTCAGGCTATTAACAGGCTGAAACCTCATCACTAGGGATCAATGCCACTCAGCTTGTTAATTATTACACATTGAATTATTACACATTGAATTAGTGCATTACATAATGAGTCAGCTGGGAATAAACCACAGACAAGACATACATGTACAGTATATTGTTGCCATCTATATTAGGATTCGAAGTAAATGTTTACCTTTTTTTTCATTATAATTTGCCATAAATGACATAGAGCAGAAATGGACAGAACTTTTAAACCCCAACTTTCGAGGCTAGCTCATCAAATGCTTCCATTAAATTATTAACATAAAGTTTGTGATATTCTCTATTGTTATTTCTGAACCCTAATAAGTAGCCATATTCATGATATTGCATGATGACATGATGGCATAACATTATATTTGAACAGATCTATAGAAAACTTAATTAATTAAACTGATAAGATCAGATGAACGTTGTTTTTCTGAAGTCAGTGGTGATATAAAGCAATACAAGTTTATCTAAAGTCGGTGGTATAAAACGATGTAACACAAAACAGATTATTTACAAATGAGGAAATGAAACATGAAGTATAGGATTGATGTGTACAAAATCACACTTAGAGGATCAATGCAACTGATGAACACTCCCCTGCTCAAAATTAGTGCAAAGACCTCAAAGGCATGTTGGGAGACCTTACAACAGGTCTCTTTACAACTGGAGGTAATTTCTATCCAATTTCAGTACCACAACACATCACAAGACATGGATAATAGAATTGGCCAAACACTTACTGAAAGATTCTCACAGTTCATGGTAATAAGGAACGGTGCAAAATTTACATTTTTGAACAGAAGTAAATCATGCATGCTGATAAATAATTAATTCATGGTTTGGTCTGGCTGAGATTAAGTTACACACTTTCTGAACAACATGACATTAGAAGGGCATTCAGAAAAAATATGAGCCTTTCCAAGAGTCCTGTATTCTTCCAACAGTGACATATAGTCACTAACCACAAGTTGAGGTTATTTGGCTTCAACTGGAACCAGGGGACTCCATACAGTACAAAGTACTGTGAATGTTCAGGTGCATCTAATCATTCCCTGAAACACGATTTGAAAGTACTCATGCCTAAGATTTGAAAGTACTCATGCTTAATAGGTAAGGAGTAAACAAACCTTATCACAGAACCAAATGATGAGGATACTCTGAAAACACAGCATGTCAACCTAATAAACTACAGCCTTCCCAATAAATTGACCTGGACTTTATTCACTTATTGGAGATATTACTCAGAAGTAAAACCTACACCAATTAAACAAGATTGAATTGTGAAAGAGGTGCACTGTGACGAATGAAATATGCCATATTTGGGTGTGTGAAACAACCTATTATATATTCATTGACAAGGAGATGATAAACTGACATGTTGGTACACTAGATAAAAGGTAGACACAAATACCATTTGCTATTGCCCTTGTTATAGTATTCCTAAGTTCAAGCTAACTATTCGCTAATGAATCAGTAATTTTTTCCTTGCCACATTTAAAAAAAAAAAATTTTCATTAACTCTGTTTATTGTATTGCTTTAACAGTCTAACATGATAGAAAGGACAAAAGAAGACAAAAGATGACTCCCAATTTTTTTTTATTACAATGCATTTGTCTGCCTTGTACATGCAATTTCCATGTTGAAACACCTGTTTGAATACTGTTTTTTTGCAACTGTATTCACTTGGGATGTTGACAGTTTGCTTCCTGTTCTTCAAGTAATTCAATACAAGTTCACATTATGCGACTGATACACAATATGCATTAAACTTGACTATCAATAACCCATAAGGTAGGCAATCAAAGAGTTTACTCCAGATTTCAACACATTTGACCAAGAAATTATTGTGACTATAGAATTTCGACAGGGAAGAGGAAATGAACACACAGTTGGTCACACATGATCCCTTCTGATATTTTAGAAGTTGAGGTTAAGACATTTAGGGGCCTTTAATTTCCCTTTGCTAATTGGTCACACTTTTTTTGCAGAGGAGTTACTTCTGAGCATTTTATTGTCTTTAACTAATAAGTCAGTTGTCTATCCATTTTGCATTACTCCACATTTTTATGATCAAATATATGACTGATAAAACAAATATATGACTGATAAAACAAATATATGACTAATAAAACAAATGGACATATATTATGGATACTTCTCAAACATTGTACCATCCTGTCATGTCATGCTGTATTACTTTTAGTTATTGTTGACTTTTTTCAAAGCACTATTGAAAGCATTTTTGTGCAAATTATCATCTATATCATACATGCATAATCTGGAAGTCCTGGTCTATATTTGTCACCTAAATGTTACAGGTTTATGATGAACAGAACAAAACTGGTTTGTATGATTCATGTAAGAATGCTCCCACTGGACCTTTGACGTCTTCTGGCAATGTTATGAGAATTGTGTTCAAAACAAATCCATCCCAGAGACAGAGTGGATTTACTGCTCTATACTACTCCACAGTCTTACAAGGTAGGTTGACTTCTGTCTTGACAACACATGTAATTACTTAGAGAACAATAGTTAGGCCAATATATGTATACCAAGGTTGCATATATGGTGCATGAATATTGAGTGTGAAAAATATTTATGCCCTCTCAAATTATTGGCCTTCATGTTGGGCAGTAATTAATGCTACACTTGGTATCAGGCTGTTTTTGTTTTCTTTCACAATTTACATTTAAAAGCTGAATTTTAAATATTTTGTTAGCTGTGGCAGGTCAAATAACAATGCTGGGTATATTTAAAGCTTGTAGTTAGTAAAATTTAAATCTAAGAAAATGATTTTTCTCCTGTTGCCCACTTGTGTCAGATTTCCAAATCCGTACAGGTTTGTAGAATGTACTAGTTTAGTGCAAAATTCCTTTTTTGTTATTGCAAGAAAATCATCAATGATACACATGAAATTAAGCATGGCACACACTAGAATGTTTCTTGGAAAACACTGTTTATTATGTTATATAAAGGTTAAAATTGCCAATATTTTTAATCTCTTGTAATATTGAAACTATGAAGCCCCTAAGCAGACATGTCAGTAAATATGACTAATTTTCACGTTAATTTTTTTTTTCTATGTCAATTTAGGAGCTCAGTAGTAAACATCCAGGAATATGTAAAAAATGTGTCAATGTACGTTACAGTATTCTTACAATACGACATTCAAACATCATTCTCACCAAGCGAAAAATGGCATGCCACTAGATAATGCGCAGTATGTGATAAATGATCTCAGAAAGCATTATTCAGGCACACTTATCTTCAGAATGAAAATAAGGATGAAAAAGAACCTGAGCAGAAAATTCATACTTATTGAAAGTGGCTGACTTAATTAAGCCTTTAATCTAACTCCAATCAAATATCCAATTTGGATGGCTCAGCCCTAACCTGTACCAGGACACCCCATATTGATAAACAGAGTAAATGCTGGGACCATCGGTAATAGGGATATAACATGATTTAGTTGTGATTCCAGGGGATATATTTGAATAGATATATTAGTTTGGTATCTGGCAGCGCAGGGTACCAATGACAGTCTAGGCAAGTGTAGCATCTAAATGAGGAGCCATTTTTAGAAAGTTGCACCGTTCCTTATTACCATAAACTGAATATTTGTATGATAGGTTTGATTTGATGAATATCAGATGATGGCTCCATGAAATAAAAAGAAATGTGAAGTTTGTTAGTGACATAGGTAGATACTGATATTCATTATTAGATGAACTGAATACCTTTGACCCAAAGAACAAAGATTAGAATTTTTTTACAATTTTGTATCATAAATTAAATTATCTGATAGATGTTATTTCTATTAAATAATTATCTTTCTTCCTTGGTGCAGTTTTTGTTGCTGTTAAGAATATGTGTTAAATTAATTTTAGTATTTTCTTAGCTGTAAGTACATGTATACAGTTGGGGCCATATGTTTACATACAGCTAAGTATTATACAAACATTTTATTGCAATAACAATTCTGTGTTAAATTTCCAATCAACAATGGTTCTGTGCTCTTTTATTGCCGTAAAATATTTTATTGGACAAACCATTAGCCATAGGGGTTAGTGTATGTACTTTTAAAGTGCACCAGTTTTGGTCTTCTGGAAAGAAAATGTTACATAATACCCTGTGAAGTGGCTATGCCTGAAATTTGCATTTGATTCAGATAATTCTAGTGATATCCTCCATAGTAAGAGCATTGTTGATTAGAAATTTACCACATAGTTGTTGTCACAGATGTAAGTAAACATGACCCCAACTGTATATACATGCATCTTTGAATGCTTGAAATGTCTTTAATGCTTTATTTTGATAAATGTATTAAATGACATAAGGTCTGAATATCCTTGGATTCAAATGAAGTTAGCCTAAGTCACAAAATACCAAGTGAGTATTCTACTGTTTTATTTATAAATTTTTATGGAATTTCCTTTTACCAATAAGCTGAGATTAACACCTGTCTGTGAAAGATAAAATATATCATTGTATGACCACTGTGTTTTATCCACTCTTATTGGTCAAAATTAATAACATGTGACTTCATTGTAAGGCTTCATATTGCACTGTGATAGGTAATATTGCACTGTGATTATTCAATATGAAATTGGAACCACATGGGGATGTTATCAGTTGCGTTAATAGAAAGATAATGCACTGGTCATATAATAAAGCAATGCAGCTTTCACCAATATGAATTTTTGAAGCGCTATTAAATTTTAATTTTGTGCCAAATAGCATGTCGTATATGTATAATATCATTATTGATATCCTAGTTATTATCTAGATTGTCATTATAATTTAATATTGATAAAAGTTTAACATGATGCATGTATATTTTCTGAAAAGGCAGTAAAGGGAAGTATGTAATGAAATATCCTTCTGTTTCAGGGCATGTTTTCTATAAATAAAATTCATACAACAATACTCCAATTTGAATCTATCATATCTATGGTGTGATGATTCTATGCAAGAGAAATCCCCCCACAAAAATATAATTTCTTCAGTAAATATGTTTGGGTTTTCTGTATGCCATGTATATCGGCCTCTGCAAGTATCACAATTTACACACTTGGCAGGCCTGCTCAAGCATGAGTCTTTCTCAACTCCCTTGGGAGTATACACTCAACCTGTAGCGATTAATGCACTATTTAGGGTCAGTGCACTCTACAATTACCTTTATTGCCTATAGCCAAGCACACCTTGGTGTAGTGAAGCAGGGATCTGCTCATTTCCTCCATGCTGTTGCTGGGATTAAACCCACAACCTTGAGCATACGAGTCCAATGCCTTAGTTACTAGGCTACGGCACCCAATAACAATAAAAAGGAACACAAATTATCTAGAAAGTGATAATATTACACAAATGCCTGTATATCTATGAGGTAGAAATTTTTTTTTGTGGATGTTCACTTACTCATGCACTTGATTATAAAGGAACATGAATTAAAAAGACACATGCAGGGTTAGAAATCTTGAAAATGAATGAATTAATTTTATTGTGCTTGACAAAACAGAGACCGTGGCCTTGAATGAAATAGGAACTCCTGGACTTTCTTCAGGTATGCTTGCATAGTGTGTGTTCTTCAGATTTGAATTAATTTGGCATATTAATGATATGTCCAATTTCTATGATGGTCATGGGTTTCAACTCTGGCCCAGGGAACTCTTAATTGCACGCTGTTCACAGGAGATGTAAGCTCTTGTCTCCTAAGTAAAAATTATGCAAGTAACATTCACTTAATTTTAAACAAATAATTTTCTGTCAGCACCTCATTAGAAACTCAATTGAACTGCACTAGTGTTTCAGACTTTATGGCGAGTAACTTTAAATTAAAGGATTCACTTATGGAAAAATATTGCAGACTGAGCCAGAATTACAAACTAGCTTATAGCTCAGATGCCTGACCCAGCATCCTAGTTTTTACATAATAATTAATAATTTAAAGTCATATAAAAAGTGTTATTGTAATAACTGATGTATGTACATGCATGTATGATATCAGGATGCTAAATAAATTCAATTCAATTCAATTCAATTCAAAGACCCCACACACAGAATAGATAATTGGCATTGCGTCCTTTCCACCTTAACATGGTACCCCATGGCCTGAACACTATATAAACATTGAAGTGACATTTGTTGGTTTTTATTACTTTTCAGCTGCAATCATAACAATCACAATCCTTGCAATTTTGCTGTTGGTTGCAACACTGGGGCATTTCATCTTGTGCAGGTATTCCGTATAGATATTCAATTTGCTATACAATAATTTTAGGTAGAGTTTATCATCAAAATAAGCAGGAATGATTAAGGTCTGCTCTTAATATTACCTTAATGATGTGAAATGTTTAAAGGACATATTTTGTGAAAAAAAAATAATGCAAAATATTAAATACATTTACATGAACACAATTTTCAGAAAGGTTATCCAAGCAAAGAAATCATCCAAGAAACATAATCGGATTTCTAACATACATGATTATGCTTATATCGATCTCGGTCAGCTGGGCCACCAGAGTGAAATGCCAAGGTAAATAATTTATCATACAAATTGCATAGATGTCTAATTTATAATAGAGCTTTTGTAATGATGGTGTGATGCATCATTAATAGTTATATGGAAAGACGAGTGGTAAGCTGTAAGCCCTCTAGAAAAATAAGAAATAAACTGCGCTGTTACCAGGAAAAAGAAAAAAATGCCTTCATTAGTTTGTGACGTCATTCATTGAATTCAAGCATTTGACGTCATGTGCTTGTCAAAGAGACTCACTAAATATGGTCATAAATCTGGGTCCGCTATACTGCACTTTTTCCTGCTCATTTAACAGAACAATATAAACTGAACATCAAAAGGAGATAGTCAAATGTGGGGTGTTTGAAATTAATTTAAGCCCTTTGGATAATTTGCAAAACAAGTACACGACACTGTAAAAGAGTATTCAACAAAGCACAGAAATCAGCATTATTTCTACAGCTTTTATGTGCAGGAAGTAGCCTCGTCTTTTGGTGTAACGAGATGTCTCTGACAGGCTGCCTGTTTTGGTAAAGAACGATAAATTTTGCTCTGACCAACCTCAAATGGTCATTCCTTATACCACTATGAAAATTTGAAAACAGGGTTTCATACTTGTTCGGAGTGAGTTTTTTAAGATATTTATCTGAGAGTCTCGAAACAGCATTTACTTGAAGTTCCAATCACTAAATCGTTATTTTGATATTATAGGTTCCACAATATACAAAAACCTTGCAGTTTAAATCATTCAAAATCAAAATAAAAGTGAAAAGTTTCTTTTGATGGTCAGTTACAATTGTGGACTGATAAGAGGCTGCATTGAGATATAGCTGTTTATTAGTTTACCTGCTTTGCACCAGAGTGATATGCTTTGTAATATTTCTAGCGAACCAGCTTTGCCCAGCGTTTCAATGATAACAGGGGAAGAAGCTGCATTAAGTCCAGGGTCAGAACAATTTACTGGACCAAACACTGACCAAAGGCAGTTGCCAGAACCTCCAAGGTAAACTGCACTATATCTCAATAGATGCATGAATTAAAGGTATGAAATAAAGGTTGCATGCAAATCCAACATATATGGCAATGCCACATAAGTCCACCTTTTTCATATTCCTTAGGGGAATTCAAGATGGTCAAGGGAACTCAGGCAGACAAGTTTCACATGCAACAAATGACAATGAAAAGCAGCAGGCAATTTGTGGACCCTCAAATATGGATGATGATTATCTCTCTCCAAGGTATATTCAAGTTTTCGTATTAGTACTGCATATGGCTTCAGCACTAGCAAAGTCATATTGATGTTATATTACAGAGAAGGTGTTGCAAATGATAACTAATTCTGTGTTACATGAATGCTCCCTATCCCTTTTGCAAAAAGCTACAAGAAAATATAACTGCAGTTTTTGTTTATCACAGCAAAATTTCGATGGCCAGTGGAAGAAACCAAGTGATTGCCCATCCAAGAACCCAAGATAACCATGAAGACCCCTCTCAAAATGATGGACAAATGCAGGAAAATAAAGATGTTGAACAAGAAGACAAGGATAAAAAGGAGAATGATTACATGGGTCTTGACCAAGAGACAGTAATCAAAGTTAGCACGAGAAACTCAACTGAGAAACTCTACACACTCGTTGATATAGAACAAAGGTATATTAACAGTTATATTATTTGTTTTTGAATGTAAGGGTCGGCCTCAGTGGATGGAAAGTTGGAGGTAAATAACAATTTACACTCTTTCCATTCCAATGTCTGATTTCTAATAACCCAATGCTACTATGTCTGAAGCTTAGTCAGTTTATAAGATCTGGTGCCAAAGGCAGACATAATGATTCACAGTATGTTGCAAATTAATCCAATGGGTGGGGTCTTTTACTTGATTTACCACAGACACCAAGTACAAGGCACCTTATTTATCATCTCATACAAGCAACATCTACCTGGGATGTGGCTAATATCCACTATCCTTATAAGTGGGCAACATATAATATTATGTATATTACCTTTACAGAAAGATGGATTGGTAAAACTACCATTGTCATAGATTAGTTACATCCAATGTTTGAATCCTTCATAATTTACACAACTCATTAATGCAATTTATTATATTTTACTTGCAACTTATTTGCAATTATTTTTTGTAGGATTGCTGCCATGACCCAAGGAACCTCTGCTTCATGTGAATTGCCTGAAAACAATGGAAAGATGACTGGTCACAACAATACAGATGTAAGTACCAATGTCATTGACCAGGGTCAGGAAAGAGATACCAAAAAAAGTGTGGAGATGAACGAAAGTGGACCACAGGCTCAAGAAAACAGAGCAATCTCTTCTGGAGCAGCAGCCTTCCTGGGAGATAAGGATGAGAATGACTACCTTGTGATCTACCCAAATGACAAATTCCAGAAGAAGAATTGATACAGAGATTAAGGGAAATGATTCCTTAACAAAAACAAATCAAAATGACTCTCTTTAAGCTACTTTGGGAACTTTGATACTAATTACAGTGGCTTTGATATAATTACACTAGGTGGCATTCACAAAAGCATATTACTTGGAGCCACCTAGTATCAATTTATATTTTGTATTGTATTGTATACTTTATGTTATATCAAGTGAATATAGAACCAGTTGACAATAGAACAGCCATTCAAAATCAATACTGAGAGAAACTGTTTCCTTTGAAAATATTTTAAAATTGTCTGTAACTAAGCAACCTGGTGATTTTTTGAAGCTTGGTCAGGTTATATGAAACACTAAGGCAGCAGTACCACCAGCTGTTTAATTAAGATAGAAGGAGGATTATTTAGTCTAGGCTGTCCATATAAAGGTTATATTGTGTTTGCGGCACTTAATTTGTATTTATCAAGAATGATGCTCTGTACTTTGTGAAATGTTGAATGATCAATTAGTTTTTTTGTTTTAATGACATCCTGTTCATAGTCTTTTCTTCATGCACATTAATCTTCACTCACACATAATCAAATAAATTTCTTACATTTTGCAGTATTTCTGTTACTTAGCATTTATTTTTAAGATATGTATATATTTTTTCCAATTAGTAATTGTGTTTCCTTTGTTTTGCCTTAGTTAAGTTACTATGTTTCAAAAATATCTATAGATTTTCCATAGTTCACTGAATACTTAAGCTATATCTTAATCAACATACCGATGTTAATTTTTTTCAAATACCAACAGCAGTATTTCTTCATAATTAAGGTCTGTCACATACAATAAATTATCCAAATAACTTCCATATTATGCCAAGTTGTATAATTTCAATACTGAAAAAGTAACCCCAGTTTATAACATATTGGTCATAAACATTGGCATAATTAATTTTTTATCATTTTGAAATTTCTGAACATTATAAATTTGTTTTAGCATGACCTGACAAATAAGTCACACTTGCCTTTTTGTTTTTTTTATTTTGCATCAGAACAATAAACCATTTGAATATAGTTTGTATTATTCCTGTCTGTTCATTGTGCAAAGCAGCGTTCTGTAGGACTTCCATTGCAGATCACCTGATTCACAAACAGTCTTGATGCGGATTCATTCTCTAAGATATACACAGTAACCTTCAAGGCATTGGTGGAATATTTCCATTAACAAATAGATATGAATCAATGAAAAGAACATGAAAATGGAAATATAAACATGGAATATCCATTAAGAAACTGAGTGAAAACTGATATTGATACTATCGATTGTTTTGTTCTCTCAATCCAATTAGCACTGTTCTTTGAAGATTGACCGAGTGATTGAAGATTTGGCTACAGTTCAATCACTAAGTTGTATCTATAAGCATGTTCATTAAAGTTGATGTTCAGCCATGCTTATTTGTTTAAGATTACTTTAGGATTAAGCAATACTATAAAAATGTCAATAAAATCTCAACAACATAGTTATCTTGAATCTACATAGTGTTTGAGGTTATGCAATAGTTCCACGGATTGTATACAAAATCCTGAGTGTTCTGCTTGAGCGAGAATACCTCAAATAGCCATAAGGGGGCGTGGCAGATACACTGCTCACTTTATAATTACGACCAACCCGATATTACAACCATTTTGGAGTCCCAAGGTGGTGTCAATTTCGGGGTTCCACTGTACTTGGAATAATGTTATCACAAGCTTATTAACACCAGATGGCATATACTGCCACCAGTGCCACCTGTTGTTGATTATTTCTGAATGATCCAGACATAGATAATAAGTGTGCAGTTATCAGATAAAAGTTATCTCCAAATTCCAACATTTGTGCACGGATTCCTTGATAAAGGACAGGTTTCTGCAAGGAAAAAGATGCCCTCTTAGGTATCATGTCTGTAAGTGCGGTTCGCAGAAGGCCATATAATATTGTGTGGTCAAGTGCAATGACAAAGACCGCAAACTAATTTCTTCAGGAAATCTATCATATTCAGAGATCCATGTTTATGGAATAGTCTCCCAATTAAACTAAATGACTACTCTTCTCTGGATTACTTTAAAGGAAATATGAAGTGACATATTTCTTTAATTATATTTGTGGCTTAGAGTTAATCATTTTGTTATTATGTTGTGGGAGCACGGTAAGGTCTTAGGTGTTTCTAATTGTTTAGCTTCTTGGGATAGTTCAGCATGTTGTTTTATTGCTTTTCATACACCATTTATTAGTGAATTAAAAAAAAGTCACAAATATTAGCAGACTTGCAGGAATTTATATATATGATATCCAGGGGCTGATCCAAAACATTCTGAAAGAGATATATAACAACTCGGTCTCTGTCAGAATGTTCTGGTCCAGCCCCTGGACATAATAAGAAAAGAATAAGATAGATATGACACTTAAATATATCTATCTATCTCTTTCAGAATGGTTTGGAGCTGAGTGGCCTAATGGTTAAGGTATCTGTCAATTCCATATTGACCATCTCCGCTGAATTTTGATTGCATGAGACGTTAAATTGTAGGTGCCTTGTACTTAGTGTCCATGCTGAGGCATGTAGAAGACCCCACCCATGGGATAAATGTGTAATATGGTGTAGACTCCAAACCTTATCATCTCATCATTACATCTGCCTCTGTAAGCTGGTCATATAAGCTTACTAAGCTTCAGACCCAGTACCATTTAGACAGACATCTAGACGAAGATTTCTTGCTTACAGGTTGTTCAAACTGATCATGATCTTTTCTTTCAATTAATCCACTGAAAACAGTGGAAGACAGAAACACTGATGATAACTGTAATATAATAAAAATGTCCTGCAATTAAATGCTTCCCATGACTTTGGTGTATTCACCATGATGTTTTGCTTTATATTGTACTTTAGTATTGAGTATACAGCTGTGGGGTTAGATTGTTCTGTTATAACATAGCTCTCCTAGATAAGATACAGACCAGTGGTACTGCAATTATCCCAGTGCAAATACTAAATAAAGTATATTATACAAGGATCTTTCATGCAGAAAATAGATGATGAAAAATGTTATTTCCAATATCATTTATGTCTTTTTTAAATTTAAATGTAATAAATTATATTTAGATAATTATTTTTATTATTTTTATTATTATATATAACTTTTGTTAATTATTTAGTATAATAATATTGCGGGGATGCACAATTAAACATAGTTTCCATGAAACTCGTGTGCATCCCCCTCATCGAAATATTTGTGTCATAATGAAATGTCTTAATAACCATGTATGTTTAAATTTCGATGAAAATAAAGTATCTATCTATCTATCTATCTATATTCTCATTGATCATGAGTTTTATCAAAATTAGTGCATTCATCAAATAAACCTACCAGGATGTCCTTAACAGATATCTGATTCGGTGATGATAATGATAAACCATAGCTTCCTAGTTTTGAACTGTAGTTGATCGTAACAGAAATCCTTTCAGACATGAGACAATGATGAGACAGTAAGAATGGCTAGTATGTTCTTACTCCTACTTCTCTTCATTTTGCTACTTGCCTACCACAGTTCATTTGCAAAAGGTAAGTTCAATTGTGCTATTCTATATCATGAGATTAGAACTGGAACGTTTCGACCCTAGCAGGATGTGACGCTATGCACGGAATAAAAAATATAATTTAATTTAAATATCGATAGTTTTAACTTTTTGACCGTGTGCCATAGACTGTATCTCATTTTACAGAATGCTGTGAAAATAAAATTAATCAAATTTATAATAGCTTTGAACATAAGTCAAATATAATTAATATGACAAATTAAATAGCATACATAAATGTACTATTAATAAAAAGAAAACTATTCAATGAACAGCTGTACACTGTAAGGAAAAAAATGGCACTTTTGGATATTCTAGCCAACATGTCGATCAATATGGCACAACATATTAAAATCAACCAAGGCCAGTGTAACATGTGTATCAGTATTCTCAAACTTTAAAATGAAAAACACAGGATTAATCTTCAAAAAACCTAAGTTCAAAAGTTTTCGCTGATGATAAATTTGTAAAATGTTTTACCATGGCAACAGGTGTGACACACTGGTTTCAGACAAAGCATGTACATGCTACAGATTGAAACTTAAAAGTTGATAAATCCATATGAGCTTGGAATCCAAACCCTGCATTAATTAAGGCCGCTACAGTAAATGTTACCATATTCAAAACTATTTCTTTGAAATTAAACAATTTTTCTTGAAAACTAGATTTTAGAGAATTGTACATTTGACATTTTATTTTGTGGTAGGTTAAGAAACTGGTCTTATAGTATTTTTCAATCATCCAAATATGTTACCATGGCAACAGGTAGGCCAAACCGGTCCCATGTGAATGTTGCAACTTTTTGAATTACATGGAAGATGCTAAAGAGTGGCATTCTAAACATGGTAAATTTTGAACTTTTATGAATAATCTACACAATTCAAACCGAATAGTAGTGCTGACACAAGCTGAGTTGCCATGGTAACCTGCAGTAAGTCCATAACAACTATTAAATTGAATATTTGAAAATTAACATTAAAAACGCTTAATGTCCTAGCTACGTTCAAGAAAAATGTCTCCTTAATTGAAGGACTGGCCTTTAATGATTTGAATGTGTTACTTTTGAATATGTGGAATTGATGGCCAGCCACCAACATGCAGGTGTATGTATTTCAGTCCTACTGTTTTGTACAAAGTCATATACTCTGAGACTGGCTCACAAAATTACTCACACTCTACATTGAATCATTTGCAAACAATCTAGGGCATGTCATTTATTTCAGTTTGCGGTGGTGAGCTTTCTGGTGCTTGGGGGGAATTTCACATCCCCAAATTATCCTGACAAGTACCCTAGCAACAAGAGTTGTGAATGGAATATCAGAGCCCCCAAAGGAACACGGATTTATCTCCAATTTGCTGACTTTAAGATGCCTGTTAACTGCAAATACGACAATGTTACGGTATATCACACCTCCTTTTCAATCATATTTCATAGCTGACTTTTTTTTCTAGCTTAGTGGCACCTTTTAAAACCACTATTGTTGAGAATTGTTATTTAATGTTTGGAAGGGTAAATCATATAGTGAATCGAAATAATTATGTCTATGTAAAAGTAACACTGTCTTTTGCTTATGCAGTTGTATGCAAAAGTTTGGGAAATCCTCTGACATCACAGGATTATTGATTGTATCGCTTTAAGGATGAATCACAGCAATACGCCAGTCATTATTTAGTGAAAGGTAGATGTTAGGTTGCTTTTCAGGCAATACTATTTGAGAAAGCTGTATTTGCTTCTATGACAGAAATAAAATGGTAAAAAATTGGCATTGCAAAAGTTTGGGCAGCCATGTAATTGGCTGTACTTGAGTGCTTGTAAGTGTTCATTTGTTGATTTCAATGCAAAACATTGCTTTGTTTAGTAAGTTTAATCCTAAACTGAAAACAGAAGTGCAACCAACCATTAAAAATAACGTTTAACTCAATTAGTAGATATTTATTGGTATAAACTGAATCTCTTTGGGAAGCGACTTTATGGGAATCTGAAAAAGCTATCCAACAATTTAAACTTAAAATAATTGTGTAGCATGGATAAGGAGAGTATTGTGATGTTGTCGCAACCATTTGAACTGTACCCTGGTACTTTGAAATGTAATGCATAGAACGATGGCCATGGGGTGAAAAGAAAAATCTGGCAGATCAGGGGAAATTTAAAAAAAAGCATGAATGAGAATGGTCAGAAAAAATACAAATTAGTCCCAGACCACCTGAAAAGAGATCCTGAGCTGATAGTGGTATGGTGCATTGCGAGAAAGTTCAGGACAATTCACATGACCGGAAGTTGCATGCAGAAAGCTTCTTCTTCATACCTTGCATTTTTAAAGGACAAATCAGAAACAGTTTAAGCTCTTTGGTAATGACCAGAATTTGTTAAGCTTGTTGGAAAACAGTACACATTACTATGTACGTACATTTAAGCCATTGTCTCCTCACAACATTCCTAGATGTACACGTGAATCCTTTAAGCCATCGTGAAACCTTCTTGTAATTTCTGCCAGGCAATTATTGCCAGTTTCAAGTCGTTAGATGGATATTTTGAGGTTCCTATATTGCCACATCTCAAAAAGAACCAGGTCAAATCAGCGTACAATATTAATTCAGTCAAATGACATTTTTCATGGTTAGTTGCACCTATGTATGCAGTTTAATGTTCAATAAACTAAAATAAAACAATTTTTGCTTTGGAATCAAAAAGTAAATTAATACTTACAAACACTCAAGTTTGGTCAATTACGGTAGTGTCCAAACCTTCTGACAGTTCAACAAAGTCTTTTGTCACGTAGTCTCCATATAGTCACCTTGTCACTGCATAGTCTCCGAGGTAAAGCCCATCTAGTAGCTTTTTCACTCAGGGACTATGCATTGACAGAGACTATTAGGTGACTATATTACTGAATTGAGACTGGGACTACATAGCTATCAAATCAGGAATCATCCAGCATTAAACTTTATATAATGTCATCTGAGGGTAGCTTAGCAAGCTACCACTAGACCACAGAAGTAGACAAAGGCACAAGCATAGTTGTATGTCATATCACTAGAAGGCACTGAAGATCTATCAAGACTCAAGCGGCACTGGTTCTTTGAGACTGAAGCGGGACTACCATATGACTGAAATGTGACTATGAGATCAAAGTGTGACTGAGTGACATTACTAATGCTTGTCTGCATGACTGTGAAGGTTTCAAAATTATATAGCACTGGGATTCTCTATCTTACTTGAACCCGGCCAGCGCTGGTTTTTGGGAGACTTAAGTCAGCCTCATTACACAGGAATGAAACTTTCCAGTATTATTCAGGAAGCCTTAGAGACCATGAAAAATGGTGTTTCACTCATGTGAAATCGGGAGGACATGGGTTTTAATCACTTTAATTATAAAATAGTATTCAAAATGGTTCTTATAATTTTTCAAACAAAAAGCGTTAAGCAGGAAATATTGAATCTTGTTTTGGTTAATTTTACACGTTGTGAATTAATTTCAATCAAGATGTCATATATCACTGACTTGCTGCAGCTGGTGAATAATGGAGAGTGTTGCAAACTTACCAAATTTGCTATTGTCTAACATTGATGCATAATTCAAAATCCTGATGTGACAGAGAAATTCCAACAGATTTGGATTCAGCACAACCAAGTCAGTCACTATCACTTGTTTTTCTCCAATTAACTAATGAAAAGCTCAAATTTGTTATCCAGTGTATGCTCAAAATGCTATATCTTAATTTTGGAACAAAACCTTGCCAAGGTATTGCATTCACTTCAGTGAAAAGTTGTCCGTTAAAAGGGTGGGTGGTCAAGAAGACGAGCTAGTTGTTTGGCGGCATGTTTCATTTTTGGAACAGAATTTTGAAGTTCAAAACAATACGCGTACATTGATATAATTTGGCATTTCATTAGCCCTTCTGGCCTAGTTGGGCCTTTTGATGGTCTCATTGCATAGAAAAATCTGATATTTTGCCATTTTACCAACTAAAAATCTTTAACCCCTGATATGGATAGCTTATTGAGGTTTACCATACATTGCATATTGCAAACCAAGTTTGTAACCTAAAGAAACAGTACTTTCGCCAATGGCTACCACCCTGAATACTCCCTGCTACTTTGGGGCCAACTGGAGTCCCAACACACTTAATTACTCATCTTCCTAAAGCAAGACGCCATGTAGGGACGTTAGGCGCCTTGCTAGATATGGGCACGATTGCGTGGATTTTGCTTACCCAGTTTGATTGGTCCTGGGGATCTGTGGACCGCCAAATCAGCAATTATGTTCACAAAGAGTTTCTATATTTAGCACAGCAACGTGGCCTGCAGTGACGGTTGAGCGTTTTGAAGTGCTAGTGAGTCGCTTGCATTGGCTGACCTACTCAGTCACGTATGCGTGTTTACCGCTAGAGGGCTACGTGAAGAAAACCATGCCATTGCCGTGAAATCTGGCAAGGCCATGCAACAAAAGCTGTGTGGAGTAAATGGTTTTGCCCTGGGAAGATGGTTGTACTTGTTCACATCATATCAATTGCTCATATGCAGATATTAAGACATTGTACAGGAGTAAATGTTTATATTGTATTTGTTACATTAAAACCCCACATGGGACCACTATAACCAATGTTGTTTGTGTAATGCACATGTTGTAAAAGTCCATGTCATTAAAGACTCCAATATAATGACATTTCCAAGTCCAAGCTGCTTAATTCCAAGCAAGCAGCATAAAGTCAGAGTGACTTGAAAATGCAGACTTTCAACTGAGTCATCTTCTCAGCATAAAACAAGACAAGTTCTTCCAGTTCCAATATGTGTAGAGTTCCAAAGTGCAGTAAGCACAAGTAGTAACACAAAGACAGTATATCTTGCTTTCTCAGTTCCAAATGCTGTTCTAGGATAAACTGATATTTTTATTGGTGCATAGGCTTATGTATTAAAGGTACAATTCATGAAGTTTCCCCCCTGCAGGGCTGAGAGGGAATTATCAACCAATCACATTACAGTAAATTCAGTAATCATTCACATTGCATGGGGTGATACCTCCCCCAAACAGGGCTGCTACCAGCATCTTTCTTCAAATTCTGCCAGGGATTAGGGCAGCTAAGACAATGGAGAAGAAGTGGACCCCCTGCAGTGCACTGCATTGTGCTGAGGCTATGTATAGCTCAAGTCACAATGGGCTATTGTGCACAGTGTCAACTTTGGCTTGGTCAGCAGTTTTGGAGGGAAAGTTAGCTCCTCCCACAATTCAGGACTCCGTAGTGATGCATCCTAACAGGGCAATGCATTCACACAATACTAGCAATATTTAATGAATCAATAATTAGAAATAACATTCAATAAGTTAATAATTAGAAATAAACTTTCAATCAATTAATGATTGGGAATAAACATTCAACAAATTCCTTGCAGCAGGCTAATTTAACATAAAGCTAAGCATGAGTTACCAGAAATTACTGACACATATGAGCAGAGCAGTGTCTAGCACAATGAAATGATGAGGACACACAACAAACTGCATTTAAGTCACACATGAGCAGAGGCGTGCATAGTGCAGGTGCATTGAAGTGCAAACATTATTGCACCTGACATGTGCTTGTATAATATAAACATTAAACAACAAGCAAGGTGTAAAAAGGCAAGTGTAATGAAGAGTGTACACAATCAATGTACCTAACATATAGTTCTACTTGACATGTATGTACCTCCTTTGCTTAAGGCAAGTATAATGAAGAGTGTACATAATAATTGTGCCTGACCTGTGTATACATCCTTTGCTTAAGGCAAGTGTAACGAGGAGTACACAATCAATGCACCTGACGTATAATTCTAACTGACATGCGTGTACATCCTTTGCCTATGGCAAGTGTAACGAGGAGTGTACAGCTTGGTCATGTCATACTGTAATATGACAGCTAATAAGTGGCTGCAAGGGGCTGCACTTTACATCACTCCCCCCCCTATTGTAGCTCATTGATGCTCATCAGCAAGGAGCGTGCTTCAGGGAATGATTAATAGAGTTACCAGCCTGGCATCTAAACAATTCTGACATGCAATACTTGGTGGTGCCATCAAAGATGAGTCACCCTCTGTCAAGAGCAATTTCAAGTCAGTAACATTAATACATACAAAACAGTGAGTAAAATTTTGCAAAAACATGGCCACAATAATGCTGCAAGGAAATGGTGGAACCTGTGAGGAAGCAGAGGTTTTCTCATTTTAACTAAACTAAGAACAGTTCTATGTTGTGGGGATCTCATGACTATTTGTCATCCTGACCATGTCTCCCCTAGAGGTAAAGTTCAAGGGATCCGGCACATTGAAGATGCCTGCTGGGGTGCATGGCATGCTAGAGTTAATTGCCTTGATGTCTTGAGGCTGCCTAGGCGGTAGTGCCCAAGGCCAGCCTGTTCTCTAGTGACGCATCAGACAGTCAATTCCATGAGAAAGTAGCTGGTCATTTCCATGAGACACTAGCTAGTCATTTTCAGGAGATAATTAGTTCCAGTGGACAGTGAATTCCAGGAGACAGCGAATTCCAGTAGCTAGTGAATTCCAGTAGACGGCGAATTCCAGTAGCTGGTGAATTCCAGTAGACGGCGAATTCCAGTAGCTAGTGAATTCCAGGAAACAGCAAATTCCAGTAGCTAGTGAATTCCAGGAGACAGCGAATTCCAGTAGCTAGTGAATTCCAGGAGACAGCGAATTCCATTAGCTAGTGAATTCCAGTAGCTAGTGAATTCCAGTAGACGGCGAATTCCAGTAGCTAGTGAATTCCAGAAGACAGCAAATTCCAGTAGCTAGTGAATTCAAGGAGACAGCAAATTCCAGTAGCTAGTGAATCCCAGTAGATGACGAATTCCAGTAGCTAGTGAATCCCAGTAGACGGCGAATTCCAGTAGCTAGTGAATCCCAGTAGACGGCGAATTCCAGTAGCTAGTGAATTCCAGTAGACGGCGAATTCCAGTAGCTAGTGAATTCCAGTAGATGGCGAATTCCAGTAGCTAGTGAATTCCAGTAGACAGTGAATTCCAGTAGCTAGTGAATTCCAGTAGACAGCAAATTCCGGTAGTGGATAGTAAAATCCAGTAGACAGCGAATTCCGGTAGTGGATAGTAAAGTCCAGTAGACAGTGAATTCCGGTAGTGGATAGTAAAATCCAGTAGACAGTGAATTCCGGTAGTGGACAGTAAAATCCAGTAGACAGTGAACAGTTCTATCCCTGGGCAACAAGGTGGGGTGAGGTAATTCTGCTAGGGCTCAGATCCATGATTACCAGGAGATTGTGCTGGGGAAAGGCGAAATGGGTAGATTTAACTTTCACTACAGTAGAGCTCTCACTGCAGTAGAGAAGTTAAGATGGGTTGTGACCAGCACAATCCGGAGTATATCGCCTGACCACTCACAATCCATTGGTACACCTGGCGAGCTGGTCGACAGGCAGATTCAACATCCTCCACTTCGTACCAGGTTCAAGAGTGCATTTATCACTTCTAGGCGGGCGTGTTTCTGCTGCTCTAGGGAGAGGGGCTTGATATCCGGGGGCAGAGGGCGTTTCGCTGCCCTCAGGATGTATGGACAAATCCTCTTAGCGCTCTCTGGCAGGTCCGCATCGTGCTGCATTCACTCTACTCGGTCTTGCGCCAGGAACTCCACGAAACTCTGCAGTGGCATGTTCTCTGGGGCTTCCATCGCTTCTGCACTGGGGTCCTCGTCCTCACCAGGTCGTTCGTCACCTCGAGCAGGCATTGCGTCTTGATTCTGTGGCCAGTGGAGGGCGATTTAGAGCATAAATGCCTCACTAGCTCATCTGAGCCTCAAGCACATGTCCATGTGTGCTTGGTTGTACTTGCAGTTGCAAGTGTTGACATCACTTAGCAGTGAAGGGCTTGTCTTTCTCTCCTTCCTGTGGCATGTGTGTTGTCTATCCTTGTCCATGATCACGTCAGGGTCACCAATGTAAAAGTCCATGTCATTAAAGACTCCAATATAATGACATTTCCAAGTCCAAGCTGCTTAATTCCAAGCAAGCAGCATAAAGTCAGAGTGACTTGAAAGTGCAGACTTTCAACTGAGTTTATCCTAGAACAGCATTTGGAACTGAGGAAGCAACATATACTGTCTTTGTGTTACTACTTGTGCTTACTGCACTTTGGAACTCTGACTTTATGCTGCTTGCTTGGAATTAAACAGCTTGGACTTGGAAATGTCATTATATTGGAGTCTTTAATGACATGGACTTTTACAATGTGGAGCGATTAAAATTCTGTCAGTGCAAAACAGAAAAACTGCAAGTCGAAGCAGACAAATCTAGGATCAAATTGCATGTGTAATACCCTGAGAATTTAAAGCTGACATTATAGGTCTTATCTGCAATCCAATGCTGTCTTTAACACTCTCCATCACTCTGGTGCTGCTGTATGTCTGTGCTTTAAACAATTTTCATCACAGTCTATGGCAAATGCATATATTTGACTAACCTATGAATGCACGTGCACATCACAGACTTGTTCTCAACAAAATGTGCCGTTATTGCACATCATATGGCAATACTAGACATGTGGTACAGCTAGTTATATTAAACACTGATAAAATGTTTGTTTTGTTGCAAAATGCTAGATGAAATTGTAAAATACTTGTATATATACATCCATTTTTTTTGTACTCTTCATCTTTGAACGGAGTATCAGGTATTTCAAATTCGGTGTTGCAAATTTATCACATCTACATATATCTGTCAATTTCAATACTTTCCCATAAATCAACGAGTAAAACATCATTCTTTTGGTAAAGTGAGACAATCTGAACAAGGAAAACCATGCTTCATCCCTGTGTAATACTGATGAATTAAACTCCTAAAATATGGCACTTTTTGAGCCTATATAACTAGAAGGATATGCCAACCTTTCAAAACTTGAGAGGCCCTGGTCACTTTTACCTGAGACTAAAGCAGGACTATCTTTGAATGAATTATGACTAGAGAGAGACTTAGTGACAATGCAAATACAGGGCTCCTTGAATGTGAAAGTTTCAAAAATGATATTGCACTGGTCGTCACAAATTTGTTCTGGTTTGAAACTATTACTCCTGGACTAAAGGTGTGTTTTGTTGGGTATTACATTATTTTATACAGGTCTATGATGGAGTAGAGGATCATGCTGTTCTGTTTGATACATTTTGTCAGAACAACCTTCCTGTCCCTATTCATTCCTCAGGGAATTCTTTGAGAATATTATTTCATTCTGACGATATGACAAATTACAAAGGATTCAGGGCTTTCTATCACTCCACTATTTCATCAGGTAAAACATACATTTATAATTACATTGCATAGCATGCCAAAGAAATTCTGCTGATGGAAATAACATCATGTAGTTATATTACAAGAATATACATATCTTTTATTTATTTTTGTAGTTTGTGGAAGCAACTTCTCAGACACAACAGGAATCTTCGGTTCACCAACAAACAATAACAAAGCAGTCTGTGAATGGTTAATCACAGTTCCTGACAGCAACCAAGTAAATCTTGTTTTCAAGACAGTCAATGTTCAGGGACCATGCACAGAAAACAGTGTTAAGGTGAGTTTATAACTTTTAATCATTGGTATGTGCATGTGCGGTCACTGCATGAAAATTTAATTTTGGCTTGGATTCCACACCATGTGGCGTATTTACCCCATGGGCGGGGTCTTTCATTCTAATGTGTTATGTGACTAATATCCAGTTTAGAGCTAATTAAGAGTGCATTGGCAGAAGATCAAACCCAGGACCTTCAGAGGAACTGGCCTGGCGATTAAAAGGCTGATACCTCATCACTAGGGATCAATGCCACTCAGCTTGTTAATTATTACACATTAAATTAGTACTTTACATAATGGGTCAGCTGGGAATAAACCACAGACAAGACATACATGTACAGTATTGTTGCCGTCTGAATTAGGATTCGAAATAAATGTTTACCTTTTCTATTCATTATAATTTGCCATAAATGACATAGAGCAGAAATGGACATAACTTTTAAACCCGAACTTTCGAGGCTAGCTCATCAAACACTTCCATTAAACTATAAACACAAAGTTTGCTATATTCTCCATTGTTATTTCTTAACCCTAATAAATAGCCATATTCATGATATTGATTGATGACAAGATCGCATAACACAAAACAGATTATTTACAAATGAGGAAATGAAACATGAAGTATAGGATTGATGTGTACAAAATCACACTTAGAGGATCAATGCAACTGATGAACACTCACTTGCTAAAAATTAGTGCAAGACCTCAAAGGCATGTTGGGAGACCTTACAACAGGTCTCTTTACAACTGGAGGTAATGTCTATCCAATTTCAGTATCACAACACATCACATGACATGGATTATAGAATTGGCCAAACACTTACTGAAAGATGCTCACATCCAAGAAATTTACACAGAAGTATATCATGCATGCTGATAAAAAAATAAATCATGGTTTGGTCTGACTCAGATTAAATTAGACTTTTCTGACCAACATGATATTAGAAGAGCATTCAGAAAAAATATGAGCTTTTCCAAGAGTCCTGTATTCTTCCAACAGTGACATATAGTCACTATCCACAAGTTGAGGTTATTTGGCATCAACTGGAACCAGGGGACTCAACACAGTTCAAAGTACTGGGAATGCTCAGGTGCATCTAGACATTCCCTGAAACACGTGTTGCCTACTGCCTAAGATTTGAAAGTACTCATGCCTAATAGGTAAGGAGTAAACAAACCTAATCTCAAAACCAAATGATGAGGATACTGATACTCTGAAAACACAGCATGTCAACCTAATAAACTATAGCCTTCCCAAATCAATTGTCCTGGACCTAATTCACTTATTGGAGATATTACTCAGAAGTACAACCTACAACAATTAAACAAGATTGAATTGTCACAGAGGTGCATGGTGACGAATAACATATGCCATATCTGGGTGTGTGAAACAACCTACTATATGGCCTTTGACAAGGAGAATGATATACTGACGTGTTGGTACACTAGATTAAAGGTAAACACAAATACCAATTAATGCCCTTGTAATAGTATTCCTAAGTTCAAGCTAACTATTTGCTAATGTATGAATAGTTTTGTCCTTGCCACATTTAGAAAACAAGATTTATTTTCATTAATTCTGTTTATTGTATTGCTTTAACAGTCTAACATGATAGAAAGGCCAAAAGAAGACAAATGATGACTCCCAATTTTTTTTTTACAATGCATTTGTCTGCCTTGTACATGCAATTTCCACGTTAAAACACCTGTTTGAATACTTATTTTTGCAACTGTATTCACTTGGGATGTTGACAGTTTGCTTCCTGTTCTTCAAGTAATTCAATACAAGTTCACATTATGCGACTGATACACAATATGCATTAAACTTGACTATCAATAACCCATAAGGTAGGCAATCAAAGAGTTTACTCCAGATTTCAACACATTTGACCAAGACATTATTATGACTATAGAATTTCGACAGGGAAGAGGAAATGAACACACAGTTGGTCACACATGATCCCTTCTGATATTTTAGAAGTTGAGGTTAAGACATTTAGGGGCCTATAATTTCGCTTTGCTAATTTGTCACACTTTTTTTGCAGAGGAGTTACTTCTGAGCATTTTATTGTCTTTAACTAATAAGTCAGTTGTCTATCCATTTTGCATTACTCCACATTTTTATGATCAAATATATGACTGATAAAACAAATATATGACTGATAAAACAAATATATGACTGATAAAACAAATATATGACTGATAAAACAAATGGACATATATTATGGATACTTCTCAAACATTGTAACATCCTGTCATGCTGTATTACTTTTAGTTATTGTTGACTTTTTTCAAAGCACTATTGAATGCATTTTTGTGCAAATTATCATCTATATCATACATGCATAATCTGGAAGTCCTGGTCTATATTTGTCACCTAAATGTTACAGGTTTATGATGGACAGAAAAAAACTTCTTTGTATGATTCATGTAAGAATGCTTCTACTGAACCTCTGACGTCTTCTGGCAACGTTATGAGAATTGTGTTCAAAACAAATCCTTCCCAGGGACAGAGTGGATTTATTGCACTTTACTACTCCACAGTCCTACCAGGTTGGTTTATACTATCCAGTTATTACTGATATACAACCATGCCGAAAGATCATCAAGGTCAAACGAGGTAGTCTCTTTTAGAGTATTTCTTCCATATGTAAAGTAAATTAAAGCCAACATATGTGAATTATATGATATAGTTAGAAATGTGCCTTGTCAGTGCCATGTCTTGGAGACTTTCGAACAAACAACTGTTTATGCTGTCAACAGGCTGCAAGGACGGACAAACATCCCCTTTTTTAATCAAAATTCCCCATTATTTGTCACAAAAGGTACAAGCTAAATGGAATTATGATGTTATAAGGCATATACTTTTGATATGACTGAATTAAGAAAACTTCATAAGATTTACTTTGACATATGGTTAGTCGGGTTTATTTTAGATACATCTTAACATATTATACATTATACGGCTCCCTTACAAAACATAAATTCTTCTCATTAGATGTCCAGTGTGTTTTGAAAAGTTGTGCTTAGTTTAGTTTTAAGCTTCAATGATTCATATAGACAAACTGTTGTGGTTTTATTGAGGACAAGAAAATATTTTATTCTAAGAATGGAATGAACATAAATTGCAGGGCAAGTTGATGCAACCGAGAACTCATTAAACTCGTTACAGACTGAGACAGGTTTGTAGAATTTTACTGTAATTCAACCAATAACATATGTTTTCAAAGAAAGAATTGAATGATTTAATAAATGAATGTGATTGAATATTATATCAGTAAAACATTACAGCTGATCTGATATATGACCTGACACAACACTATGAAATGACATCCAACTAACATAAAATTTTGATGTTTCATAGAATTCAGTTTTTTTCCAGTTACTCTTGGTATTATTCTGGGATTGGCTCTTCTCGTAATAGCTGGCCTAGTCATCTATATCGTATTGAAGTAAGTATTTTAGCAATAATCGTGTCCCTTGACATTACTGCCTTAATAGTTATATATAATTTTTGTTCACTTATTTATCCATTTTTTCATGTGTTGGTTTCATGCATAGTACACTATGTACAACAAAATAAAGGCACTATAGTTGTATTTAAGCCTAAATACAAAGGTACCTCAATATTACTTTTGGTTCTCAGTCCAACAACCTATCATTTTTTAAATCTTTGTGGACTCCAAGTCATTTCCAACATTTTAAAGGCCTTGAAATTCAGGCCGTCTTAAAACAGGTGGTTTTAGAATTGTTGTATATTTTTTGTATTATACATTGAGACACATCTATTTTAGGACAATTGTATCAAATTAAACTTAACTGGACAGGTATGCAAATTTTAAATATTTTCAGTCGACATAAGAAATCGGGAGACGCCATTGAAATGCATGACCGAAACACCAACCGCACTCCAGCCGGGACAACTGTGACAAATATGTCCAATGCGGCTCACCTCTCGATGTCCACAAACCGCTTCAGTAACCTGGATGAGATGGAGATAGAGGATAACTTGTGTTATGACTCTTTCGAAGCATCTGGAGGCAGCCAACAGCAACCAAGTTCCACCGCTGCTGCAACGGCTAATCGTGGTCCTATTACAGATGACATCTATGCCGAGGTAAATAAGAAGAAACAGGAGAACTTTTACACAAATATGTGAATTGTACTGTTTTCATGTACTGTTCTGAACATTTTCTGATAAACTGATTGGGTATGAATGCAACTACAGTCTTGGTCATAACTTGTCAGACATTGGCTATAGATGGTCACTATGATGCCTTTTTGATTTTACTACATAGTTTTTGTCACCCTTGACCATGAACATGGACTAAGGTATTGCGATGGCCTGCATGTCTGTTAGTTTGTCCTACTGTTTGTTCTCTGTCTGACCGTCAACGACACTCATAGACATGATAACATCGGGTCCCTTGATGCTAAACTCATGGAACAGGTTAAACCTTAGAGCAAGACCTTGAATGAGTTAAAAAAATGGAAGACCTTGAATAATTTTAGATCGTAAACAAACTCATTCAAAACCTTTTGGCTCCTCACTCAACTCCTGCCAACAGCGCCAAGCAAAACATGTGGAAAAATAGTTTCTTCCCTCTGACCAACCAATAGCATGATTATTGTGCAAATGAATTTCAGGATAGTTAAAATTATCAAGTAAATTCAGGAAATTGTGCCTTTAAGCAAAAAACATACCAAAATTTTAGTGTTTCGAAATATTCGAAAATTTTTGGCTACATTTGTATATCTGTAGGTTATAAGTAAACCTTACCTAGGTCAAATTCAAATTAACTGATTTAATTTTCAATAAGGCACATTTTTTTAATTTTTTCGTTGGCAGAATATGGATCAAATAGTTTACATTTCAGAGTATTGGAATAATAATAATAATACACAGAATTACTGGGGATGCTGGAACCTTGGTGTGATTGTGTTATGGGCACCAACAAAGCTTGTAGTCCTGCCAACATACATGTATCATGATATTATATTTATATGTTAGCTTATATATCATATAATTTCTTCATACTTTATTCACCCATTGAAATGATGCTAACTGCATGTGATTGATGTACAGTGCCTATTCCTAGATTGCATTCTAAATCTGCCCAGCATCGTTTTCATGTAGGCCACTGTCTTTACAGCATCGTATTACGTTGCTGGCATCGCGCCGATGTTGAAATGATTTGGAATGCGATCTGGGTTATGACACATATCACAATTAATGATGTAAAGTATCTAATATTTCTTGTATGATATCTATGTCATGTTCTGTGCATTATTATGTATGTATGTAAAAGTTTTTTTTTCTAAATAATAAGAAAAGCCAAAAAAAATCCTTAAATTGTGTATCTGTTATTAGAGAATGCACTTTATCCTTACGCGGCAGAATATTCATGATTATTGATTTTATTATATCATAATGTAGCTATATTATATTGAAGAATATTGTATTACTACTTATAGTAGTATGGATTGGCCAATTACAATTATTATTATCCTGGATACAATAAAGTGTGAACATGACAAATTATTTATTTTTTTGTAATTATGTTTTCCTTTTTGATAATAAAAAAAAGCAAAAAAAAACAAACAAATAACTTATATTTGCATAAAGATGAGGAAGTCCTAAGTATCAGCCAACTTACAGCTGTCGTCTTAAGTTTTCGGTCACTTGCTCTAGACAGTGCTTTTTGATCTTGCATCACAGCTTCTTTAACCCTTAGCCATGTGGCCTAGCGCAGTGTGTCTATTGATGCTATAGGGTCATGGAATTACTGGAAATATACCTTAGATGAAGACATTGAATGAGATAAAAATTGGACAACTTTGACTTTTCCAAGTTACACAATGGCAAAAACTCATCCAGGATCATATGGCTCTTCACTCAAACCCCACCAGCAAAACATGTGAAAAATGAGTCACTTCAATTAGACCAACCATCAGTAACTGTATTCATACATTGGCGTTATTATTGTGAGTGTATTCTCAACAGTAAATGTGATCCTTAATGAAAATAATTCAAGACAAAATGCTGTAAAGCAAAAATCAGATCAAAATGTAATGTTTTAAAGTGTCCGAAAGTTTTGGCCTTGACTTGATATTCCATTGAAGAAGATATGCTGAATTTCAGAAATTATTACGAGTCCACAACATATTACACATTAACCCCGTGGGTTGGGTGTTTTACTTGCTCCACCATATATAGATAGGTATGGAACATGCAGCCCTCTAAGGCAAGTTCTCGCTGCTATTGAGGCTTGATTGATGAGGTGAGAGAGAGAGAGAGAGACAGTCTAGCCATGTTGCACATTTACCCCACTGAGTACAAGCACTATTTAGCATTTAGCATCTCATATATGAACACTTTCAGGTGATATTGAGCTCATATAAAATGCATAGGCTAGGATTTGAACTCAAGACCTTCAGACTATGAATACACGTAATGAAAATTTAAGAGTTACACTAAACATCGTGATTATTGAGTTTAATGTAGGCAGCCTAACTTCTACATAAATTCACACTTAAACTTTTCTAATCGACAATGGTCATCATGACGTTTGGCTCGCTGTTCAAGAATCTCTAGTGAAGAAAAACTCCATGGGTACCGTTTGCACATATGCAAAATTAAAATTTTTCTGAAATGTTAAACAATGGTGGGTCACATGACCAGCAGCGTGATTATACGGCCTACGTTCTCTCAGCCTTCGGCTATAATTTTATTGAGGACATATCCTGGGTGTATATTTTGTACATGAGTCCTAAATCCTCTTATATAAAACAGCATAAATCCTGGATATATAATTAGAAAAGTGTCGGAATCAATACATGACATGCGTAATATCATAATGTTACAGGAACATTTTTTTACATAGGCCTATACTGTGTAGCAAAATTTATATGGGAAGCTACATTACAATTCAAATGTTATGTTTCAGTATTTTACAAGCTAGTTATAGTAAGTAAATGACCCTGCCATAGAGTCCATGATCAAAAAACTTATTATCTCCAATTATAATTGCAGTAATGATACAATTTTTGCATCAAAATACAAGCTTTTAAGATCAAGGAATTTAATAACATCATTTCAAGTTTGTATAATGGATACCAGGGGGCTATATCCAACATGTCTATTTTCTCCATGCTCATGGCTCTTCACTCACATATATTTAATTGTGTTTCTCACATTTTGCAGCATTTATGTTACTGAGGAATAGTGCTTTAAAAATACCAGACTATTTTTCTTATTTCACTGAATACTTAAATGAGGTCTTAATCAACACACCAATACTTTATCTAGCATATACCAACAGCAGTATTTCTTCACAATAAAGGTTGGTCATGTAAGATAAGTTATCTAAACCATTACCATATATTGCGAAGTTGTATCATTTCAATACTGAAAATGTAAAAATCTTTTTACATATTGGTCATATATAATATACATTGGCATCATTAAGTTGTGATTTGAAATGCTTGAAATTTAGGAACATTATATAATTGTTATAGCATGACCTTAAAAATTAGTCATACTTATTTTGTATCAGACAATAAACATAAAATAGCCTTTATCATTCCTATATGTTCATTGTGCAAAAGCAGTATTCTGAAGGACTTTCATTGTGGATAACCTGATTCGTGAACTAAGATTTCCAACAGTAACCTTCAAAGCATTGCTGGAATATTTCATAGTTATGAATCAAACATCAAAATGGAAAAATGAACATGATGGATTATCCATTGATATTGATACTGACTACCAATAATTTTCTTTACTGGGAACAAAGATATCACAACCTTATTTTACACCAGATGGCATACTGACACCAGAGCCACCTGTTGTTAATATTTCCGAATGAACCAGATTATAGCTTCCTTGATCCTGTTAAATATTCACAGATAATAACTATGAGCAACAATATTACTGTGGTCACCTTGATATTAAAGGACTGGATTTTGCAAAGAAAAAACATGTCCTCTTAGATATATTATTAATTTTGTTTCAGTTAGCTTAGTTGGACATAAGGTTTGGTTGGCAGATGGAGAGACCAAAGGGAGGGACAAATAGGCAGAAGTACAGGCCATTGTAATACCTAAGGCCATATATGTGGTCAAGTGGATTGAAACCTATGATGCAAGGTCACTATAGGAATAGAAATGTATTATATTCAGAGGTCCGTATGTATGGAGTAGTCTCCCGATTAAACTGAAAGACTACTTTTCTCTGGAGGACATTTAAAGTAAATAGGAAGTGACATATTTCTTAATGTGTAATTTAATGGCAGATATAAAATATCCGTTAGAGGGAGCAGGTGAATGCTTCAGTATTATACACTAGATGGCGCTTAGTGCAGGTTTTATGAAATATCTCCAGAGTGAATGTTGAACCGCCTGCCCCCCCCCTCCTTGGGCCCATGCATTATATTATATTACAATTCACCTTTATTGTGTTTCATGTTTTATGAATGAGATTGTGATTGTGTATGTAGCTTAATGGTGCATTCTAATAAACAATATGATAAATGCAATTAATTTAGTTACAACATTCAGTTTCTTTTGAAAGTTGAACAGTTTGAATGAGTGTCTATTTATGCAACATCTAGTGGCATTAAAAAAGTTGCAGCCATTAGTGGACTTGTGGGATTTAATAGATTATGTCCACTACACTCTGACAGAGAAAGCTGTTATGTGAGTGAGTGCATATATCTATCATCATTTTCATTCCGAAAGGTTGAATCTACCCTGAACAAAACTTCCTGGTGCACACAGGTTGTTCAAAATTATGTGAGAATGACAACATCATTTGACAGGTGTAGTGTTTGTCAGTATAAATTTATGCCAAATGATTGTAATCACACATTTAAGTATAACATTTTTCACTCTGGATGGATGAAAGAGTGAATGAAGCAATCAATCAGACAATCAATCATAAGTTCTTCAATGAATGAATGGATGAATAAATGAATGAATGAATGAATGAGAATAAATACAGAGTGATCAACTTCAACGTCCTAAATAAGACAACACTGGTATTTTCATCAGAACATTAAAAATCGAAAAGATAATTTCCGATATCATGTTCTAATTGATTTTGAGTTTCATCATACTGTATGCATCTAATTGCTCTACCAGGATATCATTAGCACTGTAATACAAATATCTAATTCTGTGATGATAATAAGCCAAAGCTTCCTTGTTTTTAACTCCAGTTGATTGTTCCCTGCAGTCCTGTCAGAATATGCAACAGCGATGAGAGATTAAGAAGTGCTAACATGTTGCGGTCATTCTTATCTATATTTCTCTTCATTTTTTTTCTTGTATATCATGGTTCATCAGCTCAAGGTTGGTTCGATTTTGCTATTGTATTTCATTTACTTAAATGTTAGACTATAGCAGGATGTGACATAATACACCGGACATCATTGGACACGAATCTTATGATTGAAGTACATTCAATATCTAACAAGAAAATCCTTTATTCCGATGTTTTGTGATTAGTGAATGAAACATTAGAATTCTTTGATAAAATTAGATTTTATTAGTAATATTATATTTATGGATTTAGCTGTTAATGTTTTGCATGACACATGATCTAATGCAGTTGCCCGCATGATTGTTCTTATGTACAGTGTCAACAATGCTATCAATATGGAACTTTGGGCCTTTACCTACTTGCCCAGAAAAATGACTTCATAGTTTGGCAGCTTTATACACAGATTAGAATATTTATCTGCATCAAAACTCCCAAACCCCTTTTTTTGTTTTGATACAATGCTATTTAGACCCTCATAATTGTCTCTTCAATGTAATGAAATATACAATTTGCATATGTCAATATGCGTTACACCCAGGTCATGTGATTAGCTCATGAATATTATTTACTCCCTGGCTCATAGCATAGTCCAGGAGCCAAAGCCTCATATCATTCATATTTAGGGAGTTTCATTGCCGTTGAAGGATACAGGCTGAAATTAGTCTCATTCAAAAGATAAGACCTGGAACCTTCCAAATCCGGGTGGTGTAGAGTTAAAAAGGCAGGTCAGTTTTTTGTTATTTGCATTTCCATAGCAACCATACAACTATTTCTTTAATAACTTTATTAATATAATGCGCATATCTTCAATTTTTACAGGATGAAACAATCATCCATGTGCCTTCCACAAGCTAGCCAACATTTTTTGCTTCAATGTTTTCCCTTGTTGCTATGGTAATCAACATGTTGGAAATTGCCAATTATGCACTCTGTTTTATTTCGCCATTTCATTTGTTTTGCAATGGGTCAAGTATTTTTGGGTAACAATTAGATCAAAACTTTGAAAATAATCTGGAATGATATGAGCAACATATAACACCATGATTAAAAATGTAACTCTTAAAAAAAAAGCCAACTTTTGATTTTTTTTATTGACAAAGCAACAAGCAAATTATTTTGAAGTACAAGAACCAATGTTTGACCTTTTTAAGAATAATATGTAATTTTGATGTATTTTCACCAAATGTTATGTCACTACTGAAGTCCCTCGACTTTTTCACCAGCTAGCTGCTATTTCATGATTTCTGGCTAAAATGTTTTCAGATGAATTTCAGGAAATTCAGAAAAAATCTGCTGAAAATCTTGCTCAATGAAAGAAAAAATTATCCTTATCACAACCCTACCCTAAAATGCGAATGTACATGACTTTGTATGTGCATTGGTCATGCAGTATTGCAAAACAGATGAAAGGCAGCTTTAAAATTTGCAAAATATCATGAATTGTCACTTCCAAGAAAATATAGATGACGGCATGTGTCATTCTTGTCCTGTGCAGAATTATAGTTGACATATTCTGTTGAGAGATAACCTGCAAATTATCACACTTATGAGGTGATCGTGTATTAAGTGCACTGCAAGGTTCAAATGGTCAATTTCAGCTGTACCTTGTGGACACCCGACATCCCCTGTCAATGCTAGGCTGACAAATTCTGGAACAACATATCATTATGGAGATCAGGTTGAAGTCACTTGCAACAGGGGTTATCGTTTAAAGGGCAATAACACCATAAAATGTCAAGCAGATGGAAGCTGGTCAGTGACAGAGGAATTTTGTGAAAGTAAGTTAACAATAACTGAAAATTCTTCAATAGTGAGCTTAAAACAATTTAATTTTTGTATTTTTTGCAGTGGTTTCATGTGGAAATCTTCAAGATCCCAACCATGGTAAAGTGCACATCCAAAGCCTTACTTATGGAATTTTGAAAATATGAAAACTGAATAAAAAAAAATAAAAAGCCAGCCAAACGAAGTGTGATCATGAGGGAGCTATACCAATCAAACACTGATAAATGAGGGTTGGCTGTATTTTGCTGGTGAAATTGACTATTAATTATGTTTGATATCTGAAACGGTTCCAAATTTCCGCCATTGGAGTTTTATTTACAGATAGATAGATCGATATGTGTTTTTTAGACCTGGGTATAAAAAAAATTGTTTGGACTAATTTTCTGACCTTGGTAGCAACCTGACTGAACCAAAAGCATCATTTGCTTCTCCTGGCTTCCCCAATAATTACCCTGATGGAGCCAATTGTGTGTGGAGAATCACAGTTGACCAAGGCCACAGAATTATCCTAAACTTCAGGCAAAAGCTCACAAGCCTTACACTGCCCATTTGACAGTTTTGTGATAGGCACATTTCATTGTGTTTTATTTACATATATAAATGGAAGAAGTTAAAGAAATTTAATGCTTTCTTTGTAAAGCTTTCTTCGTAAACAAAATTGGGAATAATTGTAAGCATCATGTTCTAAAATGTTTAAGGTTGTCGAAGGGTATTTACCCAATGATGGGGTAAGTGATTAACTACTGTTTGGGTGGTAAAATTTGCTTCTAATTTGGTTTGTATACCCTACAGAATTTAGCATCATGTTCTAACACTTCAAGGGTTGTCAAAGGGTTATTACGCCATGATGGGGTAAATGCTATAACTTCTGTTTGAGTTATCAGATTTGCTTCGAATTAGGTTTGTATATCCTACAGGGTGTAAGCATCATATTCTAACACTTTTAGGGTTGCTGAAGATTAATAACCTCATGATGGAGTAAAATGCTTTACTTCTGATAGGATGATAGGATTTCCTTCGAATTTGGTTTGCATAACTTAAGGGGCGGGGCGTACACACCATAATGTATAAGACCTAGGTATGACCACGCATGTCAAAAATTGGCTATACGTGGTCATGCGTGGCTCTGTTAATCACATATAGCTTCTTTCTATGAGCGTACATGGGGCAATCGTAGATCGCTTGCCGGACATCCGTAAAACGCTCTTCGGACGTTTGTCGCCAAGCATACGTGAGGCTTACATGAGGCACTCATAGACCACTTATAGATCGTTCGCACGTTAGACGACGGGCAGGTGACAGACGTCGAGTGGACGACATACGTCCGACAGACATCTGCCGAGCATTTAACGATTGTTTTATGAGTGGACCATGTGGATGGCGAGTATATACGGATGGACAGTGGCTACGTATGGCTATGTATGGCCATGGAGCCACCAGAGTGGTGACTCCATGGTAATAGTGACAGAATGACACGGAGATAATATAATGTTGCCAAAATCACTCATGCAATAAAGAGCAGTTTCTTGGGCTTTATGAGCACAAAAACCTTATCAAGCATTTGACTTGAAAACCTCAAACAGTGTAGTGGTGAATTGTTCTCAAACGCAAGGTGAGTGTTGATAAGTGAAAGAAATTTCATTATGTTTAATAGTAAGATGAAATGTTCCCAATAAACTTTATTCTTGTCAAAAAATGGCAATGATGTACCTATATTTTTTAAATTCTATTTCTGGATTATAATTTATTGCGATTTGCAACAGTATTTTCCAACCACCGAACGATATGTGATTATGTAATTTTAGAATGAATAGAACAGTATGCTTGAAATTATCTACAGATAAAAACAATTGTACATGAATTTGTAAATAAAGAAATAAATTGAAAAGCAATTATGCAGTTTCAAAAAGGTAAGTTCCGAATGTTTTTATCTGAATAATTTACTCATTTCAGAATGAGGTTTGCCATTCTTGTATTCTTGACTCTTGCTTGCATAATGCAGGTTTTTGCATTTGACAGTGGTAAGTAAGAGAATAATTGTTCAATTATCGTCAATTAATCACATTATAATTATCTGCTTTGTACTTATCAGATTGTGATATATAATCGTAATGTAAAATATGAAAGTTATCAACAGAAAACCCAAATTTTTTTTTCTGAGGAGTGATTAAATAAAAATTACTTCCTCATTAATAATTGACATAACCATCAACAGATTAAGTGACCGATTATTTTATAAGGTCCATTTCTTCAACTTCAGATGCTTCTTGAACGACCAACTTCAATTAAACAAGTAGTATGCCATCCTAAAATGTCTTTAAATGTTTTGTCATTCTGAAACTTTTTCAAATGTTTTGTCATTGTAAAACATTTTTCAATTCTTTTTCTTTCAAAACTTTTTTTCTTTCTAAGCCTTTTTTTCCAATGCATTTTCATTCTAAAACTTTTTTCAATTCTTTTTGTCATTCTACAATTTTTCTTCTCATTCTAATGTCGTTCTAAAATTTGTTTTGTCCAATTTATTGCCATTGTAAAGCTCTTTCCTAATGCATTATTTAAGATGTTTTAACTGAGAATTATTAAAGACAATTTGAATGCCATTTTATAGGTAAATTACTAAATTTTGGGTCAACATATAATTATATATAGTTTTTGAGTGACACAGATGAGATGAGATGAGATGAGATGAGATAACATGAGATAACATGAGATAAAATAAGACAAGATGAGATGAGGTAAGATAGATAAGATAAGATAAGATCATAATAATATAATTATAATTAATTTGGATAAGATAAGATGAGATGAGATGAGATGAGATGAGATGAGATGAGATAAAATAAAACTTTATTTATAGACAGAGGTTAAAAAGAGAGTTATATATATTTTATTAAGTCAAGTTACTTTTAATATTTTTGGCTTGAAAAACAAAACCCTGTAAGTATTCCAATAATATAGGATGTATAATTACAAGACAAAGATATGAAAAAGCCAAAATGAGTCTAATCATAAAATTTATTTTATGAATAAGCCAAAATTGCGAACTAGAGCCACCTGTACTATAGCTGACTCTACCTGCCTGAAATGTAAATATTTGAACCTGCTCATTCCTATTACTAGATACCTATACCTTTGTGCAACTTTGATTGTCAAATAGAATAACAGTTTTTCATAGTTCTAGACTTCAGGATATATTCATGGAACTTGTGCTTTCTCTGTCTTTGCACTGCAACACATGGAATAAGTTACCTGAAATCTCCACCAATGATGGCTTTAAGAAGAAACTAAAAACTCATTTATTAGCAGAAAACATTTCTGAAACAGGCACTATGCAAATATATGAATTTATTATTATATATTGATTGTATAGACAGAAATTTAGTGAAATGTTTATAATATCTGAGGCGCTACTTTCATAAAGTTGAAAAAAAAAAAACCAGAAAAAAACACTAAAAAACCAGGCAATTCCCAGGATGTTATATTTTCCCACGTTTGTTTGTTTATGTAATTCCCCCCCCCCCCCCCACTTTTTAGAGGAGACCTAATGACTGTAATAAAACTAGTCAATAATGACAGTAAAATGTGCACCAGGTATCTAGCATTATACAACATGCAAATATAACAAAATAAAATTAATGAAAATAAAAATTACTTGTAAAGCTCGCAAATCAGATAAAAAATAACTCAAGAATATTTTCATTTTGTATAACACATTGTAGGTATCTAATTACTATACATTTATTTATTATTTTTTACAGGTAAATTGACAGAACTTCTGAAAAGATTTTTAGAGAAGAGTGAAGGCAAGAAAAGCTACAATGACAAGAAAAGTATGGATGAATGAATGAATGAATGAATAAAAGAATAAATGAATGAATAATATCAGGACACTGATTATGTACACTCTTACGTTCAAGCAATAGAATGTGAATAATGCAACATAATTTGAATGATTGACTGACTGACTAACAGATGGGCTGACTAACTACCTGACTAATTACCTGACTAACTGACTGACTAACAGACTGACTGACTGACTAACTGGCTAACTGACTGACTAATAGACTGACTGACTGACTGACCACTGACTGACTAACTGACAGACTAACTGACTGACTGATTGACTGACGTGCTAACTGACTGACTGACTAACTGATGTGCTGACTGACCAACTGACTGACTAACTGACATACTAACTGACTGATTGACTGACTGACTGACCAACTGACTGACTGACTGACAGACTGACTGACTGACTGACTAACTGACTACCTGACATGCTGACTGACTGACTGACCAACTGACTGACTGACTGACAGACTGACAGACATACTGAATGACTGACTGACTGACTGACAGACATACTGAATGACTGACTGACTGACTGACAGACAGACTGAGTGAGTGACTGACAGACTGACTGACTGACAGACTAACTGACTAACTGACTGACTGACTGACTAACTGACAGACTGGCTGACTAACTGACTAACTGACTGACTGACTGACAGTAATGAATGTGCATGGATGAATAACAATGTTCTGCATATTGTCAAAAAGAGAAAACAAAATCAAGACAGATTAAAGAAAAAGGGCACATTCATTTTCATTAGATTCAAGCATAAGATAAAAATCTTTACCTGACACATTCACAGAACTTTATTTTCTTCTGTGAATACTACACATTGCTTACCATAACATTTAAGCGACATTCATTAAATGATGGTATGATCATAATGATAAAATTATTATATATCACATAAGATAAATTTCTTTGAAAATTCTCCTTGGCTCGTTTTCTTACAGTATATAACTTCTTTCGTATAATCATGGGCCATAAAATTGCAATAAAAATATATTTTATGGCATATGGCAACATAAATTTCCACGACCTTGAAAAATAAAAACACATATAAAACATGATTTTTGGCATTGGAACCGCCCAATTCCTGTGGAATGACATGGCTTGAACAAAAACACTTTGTTTTGTAAGTTTCAACAAGGGTATACTCTTAAATAGCACAATAACCTTTTTGTAATATCATAACATTAAATGTACTATATTAAGTGCAGTCGAATGACCACTGAATTGATAAAGCATAATATTGTACATTAATATATGTAATGCATACTGGGAGCCTTTTAATTCAGCTTATATGACCAGCTGAAGACAGACGTAATGATGAGATGATAAGGCTGCTTGGAGTCCACAGACTCCACACCATGTTACACATGTACCCCACGGGTGGGGTATTTTACTTGCCTTGGCATAGACACCGAGTACAAGGCACCACCACTATAAAATTTCTAATTCCAACACCGTTTAAATATAACTCATATAGAGAGTGCCCCCTCACCCCCTCCGAATAATAAGAAATTAAATGAAATAAATTAATTAAATAAAAAGAAAAAGAAAAGAATAAACCTAAACATTTCTACTATTTCATTCTTTTAGCTGTCCTTCCCTCCGACTGTGGAATCAACAAATTCCAAAATAAATTCCCAAGACGTTCCGAGACAGCAGAAAATGATGACGTCACTCTACTGGACTATTTACGCCATCTCCTTGGCAACGGAGAAGAGGAAGAGAAGAGGATTATGGGAGGTCAAACTGCCAAGAGAGGGGCACATCCTTGGATTGTGTATTTCAACATTGCGCAAGGGGATGGATCCGCTTCTGGGGTGAGAGCAAAATATGGAAACATTCAAAATGCTGAGAACATGACATGTATTAAGCAGTTTCTGAATTTTAAAGTTAGATTGCATGCTCAGAGGCAGATGCAATGATGAGATGATAGAGCTAAAGAATTCATGTTCATAGGGAAAACCGATAGATAGATAGATAGATAGATAGATAGATAGATAGATCTATATGGGAAGTGCAACCCTCTAAGGCAAGTTCTTGCTGCTATCGAGGGTTGATTGATGAGGTGAGAGAGAGAGGAGGAGTCCACCCATGTTACACATTTACCCCATGGGTGGGATCTTTTATTTGCCTCAGTATAGACACAGAGTACAAGGGACCGCCAATTTAATGTCTCATCCGAGCTCATGGAGTGTGCCCAGGTCCTTCAAAGGAGCAGACGAGCATCTTACCTCTAGACCACCCAGCTGCCTTATCATATATTCCGATCGGATCCAGCCATTTCTAACCAGAGACACCTAACAATAGAAATCCCACATTATTATAAACACAAGCAATTTCCTTATAGGCCTAATGGGTTTAGTTTTCAAAGGGGGGGGGGGGGGGTGACAATTTCGAATATATTGTGGGGACGGCTGAATTTTTGAATATTTTTTAATCAAAATGGAATATTTTTTAATCAAAATGTGTACTAGGCCAAGGGGAGGAGGTTAATCCCCTAATCCCCTAGGCCCTCAAATCCGCTACTAAAGTCTTTATTGTAAATAAAATGTAAATAAAATGGAACATTTACTTTGAGTAGTAGTCTGATTTAAATTCATATTGCTATGATTTTTGATTTGCTTTTTAAATAACATTCCAGTGTGGAGGGAGCCTCATTCATCCACAGTGGGTTGTCACGGCTGCACATTGCTTCTTTGGAAACGAAAGGTAAATCAAATTTTCTTCGCTTACATTTATATGAAAGACTCCTTGTCATCCCAATTTAGTATTATGCATTGCACAACAATAGTAGATAATGAGTCCCACGTAGAGTTTTGTGTAAGGAAAGGTTATATTGGCCGAGGTGATGTCGATGCCATTATAACTTTTTCCCATTCTGGTTTTCTATCGATTCGTGATACATTTTATTCAATAGTTTCTTCATTTTCCATCTGACTAACTGAAAGATTTAAATTTCCTTATGGCTGGAATTAATTAATTATTACCAGTTATTGTTCAGAGCAACTTTAAACATACTTAGCAACATCCAATATACTTAGCAGCATCCAACATACACCCAAACTGGAGGACAATCATCTTCCTAAAGCAAGGTGCCATCTCTGCGTAGCTACGCTATGCACCTTGCTAGATATGGGCTCAATTGCGTGGTTTTTGCTCACCCCAGTTTGATCGCGAAGATCCGTGGATCGCCAAATCAGTGCCGTTGTTTACAAAATGAATCTATATTTAGCGCAGCAACGTGATCTGCAGTGACTGCTGAGGGTTTTTTAAATGCTAGTGCGTCGCTTGCATTGGCTGACCTACCTTCTCATGGGCGTATTTATCACTAGAGGGCTACAAAAAACAAACCACACCATTGCCATGAAATCTGGCAAGGCCACGCAACAAAAGCTGCATGGCTGTCTACCAAAACTCACGAGCAGTATATTTACGTTATCACTACGCACATGCAACGCATTGCCGGATGCACCAAATAGTCCTATATTCATCGCTCTAGATTGCTTTGGAGAGAGAGTATAATAACCTTATTCTGGCGGTATTGTATTCCTTGTCTAATATTGAGATAGTTTGAATCGAGGATCATAGGTCAAAAGTGGCTGGGTAAGTTGTGTTTGATCTCTGGTAAGTTATTCACAATGAGTTTCCATGGACCCTCTGGACTAAAGGGTCCCGGCCAGAGACAGGCTGCGTTGAGTAAGTGGACTTGCCCTAGGAAGATGGAGGACATTGAAGCATGCTGATAGGCTCACAGCAGGATGTAATATGATATTTCCAGGTCAGGCTACGAACCCCTATCGGGGAAATTGGACAACATCTTGATAGTGGTTGGAGAACACAACGAGAATGTCATTGAACCCTTCGAGACAGAAGTCAGGGCGAAAACGATCATTACACACCCGGGGTACAATCCCAGATGTAAGCAGATATATGCATTACTTGTATACATAGCATTCTGGTGTAAAAAACATGATTTTTGGTATTTAAATGGATTTAAAAAAAAAATTCAGATATGATTTTGAACTGTGTGCTAAAATTGAACAGAACTTATTTATTTAACAATTTGAGTTTTTGAAAAAAATCAACAAAATAAAACAAACGGTTGTATTCAAATAAATCATGTTTTGAGTCGTAACCTTGATTTAAATGAATGACTTAAATCACTTGATTTGAATCCGCCAACCTTGCTTCTGGCCAGCTGTATATTTGATCTAGTGTTCCAGGACTGATAAGTTCTCTCCCAAACACTTGAGCAGAGAACTGTTTACTTCTAAGTCCACATCTTTTATCTTGAATAATTCATCTACTAACTTTACAATTCTTACAATTTTACTGTATTTCTTTAAAAGGTTTTTTAAACAGATTCTGTTTAATTCAATATTCAAGATTTCATTGACCGTAATATCATTATTACATGTACATAATCATTATTAATATCTATCTGGCAGCCTGATGCCAAAAGGCATATGTGGCTTTTATATATCAATAATAAAATAACAATTTTACATTAATCATAACTACTCAATTACAGTATTGCGTTTGAATTCTCACATATTATGTATCACACAATTCTCATTAGGCCATTGATAATGCCATTAAGACTTGGTCAAAAATATAAATTACAGAAAAAGTCAAAGTTTTGGATATATTATTTAAAGAGTAAATGAATTTCCAAGGGAGGAATTTATTGAAACTTTTTTTTGTCGTACTTCAGTGACCATCACCCGCGATGACATTGCCCTTGTGAAGCTGGACGCACCAGTGACCTTGAACGATGATGTCAAGGTCATTTGTTTCCCGAGTGCCCCCATACCGGAAGGAAGTGAATGTGTAGCTGCAGGATGGGGTATTGACCACACAGGAAGTAAGTGAATTTACCATTATCATATCATCATTACGTCTGCCTCCACATTAGAAAAAGGAAGAAGATTATTGAGGATGCTTTGAGGCAACAGAATACAACAAGAAATATGGAATAGCTTTTTGAAAATTCATATGGTGATAGAAAATGTAAAAAAAAATTCTTATTTTGATTTTCTCAAAAACAACAAACATTTGACAAGAGCCAAACGCCACGGCTATAATTTTAGGTTAAAAAAAATCATATCACTTTCATTTCTTTTAAATTTATTGAAAACAGAGATAAATTCTGAATAGGTCAATAGCTCATTCGTGTTAAAATCATTTCAGGGACACCATCTGTCCTACGTGAAGTGAATTTAGTGTCATTGAGCCGAAAGTCTTGCCAAGCAAAGAAAGATTTCACTGTGGTGGAGGGAATGCTGTGTGCGTGGAAACCTAAGAATGCTGTCAATGCTGATGCCTGTGAGGTACGTGGTATTATTATGAATAACTTACATTTGGGTTTCCCAAAAAATTACATGCACTTCATCAAGATATCATGAAGGAATCTGTGAATAAATAAGAAGATGATGCTTTGGTCGAAATAATGGGAAATTATTGGAATGGTTATTAGAATTAAAATAATGTTGATTATTTATTTCAGCAAAAAAGGAGGGAATTATAATTCTTATCAACTTTTCAGTTGTTATAATATATTTTATCATAACTGTCATAATACAGTTAGTTTTTTTAAAAACGGTTGACTCTAGTTGTCTATATCTAAACACTGGCAAATGTAAAAAAATTATCTAATATATAAATATGTATGACAGCTTTGGGTAGGTTCAATTTGACGGGCCTTTTTTAATGAAACTAACTTCATTATACCATTCAGTATTACTTTAGCGACTGAATATTTAAGTCAGTCTTTGACCATCAGTTTGTACCACTTCACTACTTAGCACTGTAACATTTTGAATTTGAACATAAAGTAAATATGTTATGTGCATACCATTCACAGAGGTTTGACAGAAAGAAAGAAAGCTTTGTACCTCCTACTTCCCATTAAAAAAGTCATGCCTCAAATTGCATGGCCCACATTTTATTATATTATCATTTAAAGTATAACAATGGTCCAATTTTCAAAGCAAGTTGCTGCTTATGACGCAATCTAAAATAAAAAATAGTCAATTTCTTTCTATTTTATGTATTTGGAGTAGCTGAGTTTCCTGTATGTATTTCTACCATTCATCTTGCACACTGCAAAATGTAATTGTGTAAATAAACAGCAACTTACTGTAAATGTTACAATTCAGATAAAATCTTTCAGAACTTAATTTATCACCATCATCAGTGGAATATTTCTGTAGATTTAACGAAAAATTAGAATAAATCAAACTTTCACAATTAAAAAAATTTCCACCTTACATTTTTTTTTTCTGACCACACACTTCTATTCATGTGGGTGTATCCAAGAAGCTAAAAATTAAAGAAGTATCGTTTGAGAAGAGTACACAGTAAATTTCAAAATACAGTAAATTTCACAGAAGAGGCTGATGCCTATTATATCATTATAGTAAAGTAATTTTACAACTTTTTTTTTCAGTGTTCACCGTAAATCTGCCAAATATATTAAGTAATATTTAATTTTATTTATTTATCACTTCAACACCATTCTTCAGGGTGATTCCGGTGGCCCTCTGGCGTGCAAGATCAATGGGAAATATACGCTAGGTGGCGCCACTTCCTTTGGGGCAGATTGCAGAACCAAGGAGGACACCCCTGGCATCTATGCTGATGTTTACTTCTACAGAGAATGGATTAAGAAAACCATGGACCTGTTCAGCAAATGAACAAACAAGAAAACATCTGATTGAGGTTGTTTTGTCACACCTAAATTTATTCAAATTTGATATTAAATTATTATCCACTAACAAAAAAAAAAAATTACAATCATAAAAATTTATATATTTTTTTAATGATTTATATTTGTTTCTGGAATTAACATTTGATATCTATATGATAAATACAGTTTATTAATCATTTTCTTTATGTATTAAATCACAAATTTATACAATTAAAGTAATTAAGATCAGAGCTTTAAGTTTAACCATACTGTCTTTCTGTAATAGAATCTTAATGTGATAAATACTGTTTGGAAAGGGTTTTCCTTGAAATAGAAGTTCTGAATTTAAAATAATTTTATGTTCTTTGGGATTTCCTTAGTAAATTTTGGTATGGTGGACCGCTGATGGAGAGGCTGGATGGTACCATGTCTTAAACCGGATGAGTGACTATTCGACTAAATATCTGCTGACTAATTGACTAACTGGCACAATGTGAAAGTAACTAAAATTTTAAACACTGAGTTTAACACAGAATTCAAAGCAAATAACAAAAAGCTAACTAAAAATAACTTTATGCTTGATAGATTGTCTGAAGCAATAATATATATTATTAAAATCGTTAAGTAAAACTTTAAAGAATAATTTTTTTAATAAAGCATTGCAAAACTTCAGTTTGTATCTAATTATAATTTTCTTCTAAATTAAGAAATCAGAAAAAATTGAACTCAAAATAAATGTCATGAGATATATTTACAGAGATTAAGGTAAAATTATCTGCTTCTTTACACCCAAGAAACAGATTGGTTGGTTTAACCAATTGCTCAATCAAATTCGTTACCAACCAGGACTTTGGTTAAGTCAGTACCAATATTTGCTGGATTTAACCAGTTTCAAATTCAAGGTTTACCAATAATTTGGGTTGCTCTAACCAAAAACCTTGCAAATTGAATATAGATAAAAAATAGTATTAAACCAATCGGTTTTAGTGTACAGATCTTTAATTTAATCTAAATCTGCATGACAAAATTATACACACAAAATAGTGAGATGAAAATATTAGCATTTACAGTTGGGCCCAAAAGTTTACACACACCTCATCATAATAAGATTCACTTCCATTTTCTCATCTTTTTCACTCAAATAATTAGTCCATTCTGTACATTTCAATATCAATTCCCACCATTTTCCTTTATGTCTACGGAAGGTTTCTGCAACCTAATTTGGATAAATTTATTCCCAATTTAATTCATGTCATCTCGCTCGAGTGCGTGTAAAGTTTTGGACCCGACTGTATCCAGCCAAAAGCTTCAAGGTAAGACTAGTTAATAGTTATGATTAAGCAAGTGTTCTTGTTGATAAGCCATGTCATAGGCTGCATACATCGTGGGAGGCCAATGGTCCAGGACAGTTTCACAAAAGTCTACCCGGCGTTTTGTCCATTCTGAAAACAAAAACAAAAAACAATGGTTTATCAACCAGGAGTCATCTAAAATAACTTTTGCTTATTGTGGTGCTACCTATTGGAAACTTTTACCCAATTATATTAATAATTTCAATGCTTTTAAACGCTCATGTTTTAGCAATGTGATTTTTTATTTAAATTTGTTTTACTTATTTTATGTTTTTACTTCTGCTTTTTAGTTTACTATCAATTTGTACATTATGATTTTACAAGGCCTACATGAAAAACAGTTTTACTGATGTATACACCATGTGTAAATATGTTTAATAAATAGATAAATAGATAAATAAACAAACTGATAGATACAATATAATACGATATGATCCGACACAATAGGATGATATGAGTATTATGACTTAGGAGCATTTGGAATTTTGCATTTTTTTGCAATATGCAATAGAGTGCGCCACTGTTTAGTGTTCGGAGAGTGAAACTAGGAAATATTGTTAATTGTGATTTTAATATGAACAACAACAAAAAATTAGAATAAGTATGCCTCACTATTTTAATGAAATGTTTAACATAATAAATTCAACAAAAGTGGGTAACCAATGAAAAAGAGGCTGCTGCATCAAAGCTAGACCGAAACATTGCTGTCATTTTGCATACACGCCGATTGGCGTGAGGCAGTTTGTTGGACTACACAAATCATCAGCAAAAAGAAAAAAATAAAGAAGAACACAAAAAAAGAAAAAAAACTCTAGACATATAAAAATCAATAGAAAAACTTAAGCTACTTACTCTCATACTGTCGTTCTGCAATGAGGGAGTATGATAGCCATCGTCACAAATAGTATTACAACAAACACAGATATATCCTTATCACAGCACCTGAGTGGTCTAGTGGTCATAGAGCTCTGACCAGTTTAATATTGTGAGTTTGATTCCCAATCCAGGCACTCTTCATAAGCTACATCACCACTGGATGTCATTAGCATGAGAAATAATTGGCAGTGCTTTGTACTCAGTGTCTTTACTAGGAATTGTGAGAGACCTTCCTGTGGAGTGAATTGTAACATTATGTGGACTCTAAATCTTACCATCCCATCTTTACATCTGCTTCTGGTTTAGGGTAAGCGTCGACTCACTGGACCACTAAGTTGTTATGATGAGAAAATGTATCACAAGTAGGCTACTTTAAATTACATGGTTCGCTCATGCCAGTGTCTATGTCTCGATGCTACTTTATATGAACAGCTGCCAGAGGCCTGCCGGGAATTCTGGGGGAAGGAGGTGCAGCGTTTACAATGTGATATAATGATGTGTGGAGCCCACACCATTTATCCTATGGGTGGGGTGTTTACTACAACGTAGACACTAAGTACAATGGTCCTGCACTTTAAGGTCTCATGCGATTGAAATCCAGCTGGAATGTAGCTCATGAAGAATGGCTGGGCTAGGGACTGAACCCAGGAACTTCAGCTATGCTGGCCAGTGTGGTACATGGCCAATTGTGCCATGTGCATTTTCCATACGTTTGGATAAACACATGTTAAACGCATGGTTTTTGCCTCATTATAATTCGCTAAAAACCATGCGTGTTCCCTGCGTTTATCCTTCCCATGGAAAATGCACGTGGCAAATTTGTCCAAGTATCATTCAGAAATACATTTCTCATATAATTAGTTATAAAAAAGTCTTATACTTACTGCATTTTTCCAGAACGGGACTCTCGAAGAACTCCTGGTCATCCAGATCAGCATAGGCTTCTATGCAGGAGAACAGAGCATTTTCCAGCATCATTCCTTCAGTTATCTTCAGCGTCAGACCACTGGTATCGAAGTCGATTCCTATCGGTTTCCCATTAATGTACGCTTTGATATTTGTCGACCTGTCTAGTAAGTCATAACCAAGGCCAATCATCAGCCACTCGTTAGGAGTTGATAAATCAGACTCCTTTTTATAATTGACAATTGCCATTTTCATTCCGAATGGGTCATGATCATCCGATATTGGCATGTTGCCTTGATGCTGGAAAATCTGGTGACATGAAATTTGATATAGTTTAACATACAATCTAATAAATATTCTGCCAAAATATTAGATTATGGAAATTGCATAATGTATAATATTATCTTTATTTAAAGCTGGTTATTAATGAATAAATAAGATAAGCATTAATACTTGTCTCCAACTAGAATGACAATGAGATGATATGCACAGATGAAAAATGGTTAAATACAATGAAATGAAATTGATGTTATATAAAATAATTGGATAACAAAAGAAAGTACATGTAATACTGTTACATACACAGCTGGGTTTCCAATTTCGAATAGCATTCTTAAAATCGTTTAAATCAAGATTCTTAAAATCATTGGGTAACTTGTTTTATGTATTTATTTATAAAACATATTTATACAAGGTAATAAACATTTTGAGCAACAGCTCTTTTACAAAATGGCCCTGTTACAAGTAAGTAATGTATAGTATCGCACCATTATATAAAAGATCTAATTTGCAAGCCATTTAAGGGTACATAATGCCCAGGATCAGTTTTATTAGTAAGAGATCAAATGAGCATCAGCTTGGTTATGTATTGTTTAAATCAAAATTTCAAACATCCTAGTCACCTGATTTTTAACACCTTCCTTCAGAATCACTTCTTTTGTCACATTTTTTCCTTGGTCATCCAAAAAGTTGAACTCCACTACAAGGGATTCATCCGGCATTCGGCGCATCTTCATCGCTGGCGACCAGTCGAAGAATGTCTTCGCTTCCGATATAGGTTCAGCATCAAATTTTACATAGAATTTGAAGCTTACTGCATGAGAAGCTTGCCTTGGCTTGAACAATAAGCTTTTGAAATAAGCCCCTTGAGTGGTTAGGTTGAGTCCTTCTTCTCCGGCTTCTGGTGGTACCTGTGTTCTACAGATGTTTCCGGCCGCAATGGGTAATGTATGTGACAACAACGCCACACTGCATACATCCACACAAATTGTCGTGGCAAATACTGTAAACAATAGATGCTTCAAAAACCTCAGACAAAATTATTACTCAAATAAAAATACAACTCTAAATTGTTACATATATGAATTCAATCTATAATGGCAGTTTATTTTATTCTAAAAAACTATGAAAAGATGTTTTCTGTGGTGCATGTTTTTTCAATATACCCAATTTTATTAATTTCATAATGGCATTCTCTGAATATATGTAAATTTATCAGATGGCATTCCATTAGCAACAAATGTTTTGTCATTGGGGTGTCTCCTTGCTCCATTTTATTGTATATGATATTTGTGGAGTCAATAAATATTGTCGTTATTGAGTAGATTATTCAGGAAAATTAAAAAAAAAAAATTATCCGACTTGTAATATTTGGGAAACACTAAAGGTCGGATAGATACAAGTTGTGGTGGCAAAGACTGCTGACATGAATGGAACAGCGTCACCAGCATCATTAACATCCTCGATTTGTGATACATTTTCTGTAATAATATTAATCTATCAGACAAACTGTGTTCGCACGGGCAGTTTTTTGGCGGTCCGCGTTTCGTCCTTATTTATAGCAGCATCTTTAGTTTGCTTCTTCGGGCATTACAAGAATGTCATTCCGTGTGGTATGAAATGGAGATTACGCAGGCTGTATCACCCATTATTTCAAGTGATAAAGCTGCAATTGGGGAATAAAGGGCATTACCTGATGGGCTAATAAGGACAGGCAGGGACCATGGCAATGAGATAATGGATAAAACAGCCATCCAACTTAGGATTGACCGGGAATTGAACTCGGGACCCAGTAGTTGGAAGCCCAGCATGCTACCACTGAGCTAGGCCCCAAACCCCTGAGTAAGGAAAATAACTTCAATATTCACTAAGCACTAAACTAAATCACTGCCAAAATGTTTCACTGCTGGCATTTACTTACCTTGAGACTGCAGGGCTGCCAACAAACTCACTACTGCTAAAATCATCAACTTCATGGTATAGAGTTTAGACTGTCCCTCTTGGATGACAATGACTGATGCATGTAATTATTATGCAGTGTGTATACATGTATGTTATTTATAAGAATAGTAACATCCAATACTGCATGTATACAAAATTAAGTACTTTATGACATGCAATGGTATTGTTTTCAATGTCCTTATCGACAGAGCATATATAACCATTAATCAACAGCTGTGCTCTTGTTCATTCAGACACTAAAGTTCTCTTTGTAACTTATCTACCATGACAAATGTGATACACCCAGGGCCATAGACAGCCACTGTCATTCAGTTTGTTTGAACCGTTCTTTGCCCATCAAACTTTAGCATTCTTCAGGGGCAAATATGGAGTTATGTGAGCATTATTTAGCCCTTACTTTGGTCCAATTTCATTGTTGCATATTTATCATGATTGTGACAGCGTCCTTTTCCAAATTGTTTCCTGTTAGTTCTAATATTAACAATTTGCACCTCAGCTTCACTGCCCAAAAACTATACAATTGCACCGTCTGTTACATTGTCAGTTTCAAAGCAAAATGCCTCATTTGTGGTAATACTGAGATTAAAAAAAAAATCCATTTTGACGCTGAGGGCTGTTGCATGCATCACATGCTAATTATAATGATGAACTGCAGAAATCATTTTTGCCAAATACAATACCACGAAGAATGACAGGACTGCTGCCTGGCTAAATTTGACCAAGAAAAATAACATTATTTTCATTTAAAAAATAGTTTAGAAAAAAATAAAACATTATTTTTCTGACATTGCATGTGTACTTTCTCATATACTGAGAATTAAAAAAACAAAAACAAAATAAATTAATGTCCATACTGCAGTTATAATTTGTGCAACAAGAAGACAAACTAAATAATATAACATAATTGTTAATGGATTTCCTGTACACACAGCATTGCTTGTAAAATCATAAAAAAAGCTTGTAAAATTGTCCAATATAACCGAATAGATACAAAAAAGATGCAAGCATGTCATTGCATTTCACTAAACAAATTGTGCTGAATCAATCGATTTAATATTTTTTACCTGACCATGACATTAGTCAATAAAATGTTGCGCTACTGTAAAGCATGATATACAAATGTTCCAGAAAAAATGCAGACAAATCATTGAAATTCGTTCAAGCCAAACTGGGTAAATATTGATACAACAGATTTACCCATGAAAGCCAGGAGTTTAAGTGAACCACACAAGCATTAGGGTAGCCGAACTTCTATTGCAAAGAGACAACCAAAAAGTCAGGTATGATATCTGATGGTTTTAAGGTGATAATATTATGTAAGTAACTGTGTACATGGCCAAATGTGCTACATGCGTTTTCCATGCGTTTGGATAAATGGTTTTCACCTCATTTTAATTAGGCAAAAACCATGCGTTTTCCATGCGTTTATCCTTCTCATGGAAAATGCACGTGGCACATTTGGCCATGTAGAACCTTGGTGCAATATACTGGCCTTAATGTCAAGGTATTCATAATAGAGAGGTCCAAAGTGGTTTTAATAGAGATGTATTTATAGTGAGGTGGCCTCATTGGTAAGGTGGTCTTAATAGAAAGGTAAAATACAATGGTAAGAAGACCATAGGGTCCAAAAATGGTATGTCTTAATGGTGAGGTGGTATCAATAGTGTGTTCCACTTATAATGTATATTACTGCCCCAAAAATTAATGGATGTTTCCGCTGTGTCATGATTCAAATTTTTGGCTCTTTCAGACATGAAAGGTGCATTTCTGTTACTGGTAGCTGTCTTTGCCCTGGAAGCTGCAGCTTTTAAAAAAGGTATTTTTCATATTGTCAAGACAAATTGCAATCAATATACAGTCAGGTCCATGAGTATATTTTTACCAAAAAGGTATTTTTGAAGAATATCATCCCAGTGAAAATGGCAGCTAAAACCTTTAAATGAAAATGTGTTAAAATGGTATGACCTGTTAAGGTGAAGAAAAGAGGTCACTGTAGCAAATAAATATTGTTAAATGACCTTATATATATTGTGACATCATCCTTGTAACACTTATTAGTGACGTCATCTTATTGTCTTTTTTATGTACAACATTTGTAGTCCCCCCTGTAGGCCCTGTTACTTTTTCTCCCCATTGAAATTTAACAACTTGATGATTATTTGCGTAATGTAGATAAAATATATGAAAATGGAAGCGAACTGTAAACTTCCGCGCCTGACTGTATCCATACCAAAAGATGACATTAAATTCTCTAATGTCATCTATAGATATGCGACAGTATATCTTATATACCGTAATCTTTTGCAGTAACTTTTCCGTCTGATTGCGGTATCAACAAATTCCAAAATAAAGCAACTAGGGGAACAGCGAAAACTGATGACGTCAAACTTTTGGAACTTCTTTGTCGTCTCCTAGGAGACCAGGAATCAGAAGTGAAGAGGGTTATGGGAGGGAGGAGGGCTAGAAGAGGAAGTCACCCTTGGATTACTGATATCATTGTATTTGAGGGGGATGAAGGGGACACTAGGAGTGTATGTATCGTAGTAGTAGTAGAAGTAGTAGTAGTAGTAGTAATGGTAGTAGTAATGGTAGTAGTAGTAGTTTGGTAGTAGTAGTAGCAGTAGTAGTAGTATTAGTATTAGTAGTAGTTGTAATAGTAAAAGTAGTAGTAATAGTAATAGTAATAGCAGTAGTAGAAGTGGTAGAAGTAGTAGTAGTAGTAGAAGACTTCACTAGAAGTAGTAGTAGTAGTAGTAGTAATAATAATAATAGTAGTAGTAGTAGTATTAGTAGTAGTGGTGGTAAAATGCCCTGATATTCATCAATTAAAGAATATACTACTGTATCTTAATTTTTTTTTCCTGTGTCTTTCAGTGTGGAGGAAGTCTCATTCATCCTCAGTGGGTCGTTTCTGCTGCGCACTGCTTTTTTGGCGATAAAAAGTAAGTATGCTTGTTACAACCAAAAGCACTTACTGCCAAATTAGCTGACCTGGCAGGTTATATTAGTTTATTTGGCAAAAACCATTCTTGCTTACCAAACCCAGAATACTTACTGGTATTTGTCGACAAGCCTTACGTGATATTATTGCTTGGTGTGGTGTGGTAAGACAATTTGTCTGCCTGGCAAATTACCTTACTGACATTATAACATTATAATCAGTTTCGCCGATTCGTGATTTCAGAGTCGTTTTATAAAATATTGAGGTCAGAATGATATCGATTCATGCTACATGAGAAACACCTACACCTTTTTGTATATAATAAACTTTGAATTTCAAAAATCAGACGAAAGTTGAAGGAGCTATGTAATAAAATGTATTACGAAGTGACGAAGCCAATGACATTCATGACGTTCTTCTGTGCCTCGTTTCGTATTCTGTAGTATTTGCCAGGCAATATAACTGACCATGATATTTGTCAGTGATATTCGATATTCTGAAATAAAATGGTAGCATTAATCTATTTGCCGTAATAGTCCAGTAGCCACCTCCCTAAATTCCAGTTTTTGTGCCCCCGGCTGTTATATAAACAATAGTGTGCTCATTTGAAAGCTCATTTTTGTAGAAATCAAAAATCAAAAACAAAGAAGTTGATTTTTTCTCTTTTAAAATTGAAATTCCTTGCCAAATATGGGTATCCCAGTTTCCAAAATTTTGATTTCTCTTCATTTTCTACAGAAATACCTTACTGAGGAAAACTGTACCAACTTTGGTGAAAATATGGCGAGAACCCACTGAATGATTGCAAATGAGCACACTATTGTTTATATAACAGCCGGGGGCACAAAAACTGGAATGTAGTGAGGTGGCTACTGGACTATAAGCACCATTGGATACAGCAACGCTGACCGATATAGACCGTCAATGAACCGACATCTGCTATATCATGTTATCTGGGAAATACAGTCATTGTTGAACTATCTTTGCAGAGACGGCTATCCTTCTTTTGAGCGCAATGTGGATGACATCTTTGTTGTCCTTGGAGACCATGCCATAGAGGAAGAGGGTGAACCCTGGGAGGTTGAAGTCCAGCCAGAAGTTGTCATCACACACCCAGATTTTGTGCCTGACCGTAAGACCATTTTCATGTTATGTTGAATACAATGTATAGCGCACAAAATGATTCCGTGCAAGCTCACAAAGTAATAAATAATTATTTGATTAAGAACTGGCTATTATTAACAGTGGAAGAAACTACAGGAGACATTGCCCTTGTGAAACTGAAGACACCAGTGACCTTGAATGAGGATATCAAGGTCATTTGTTTCCCGAATGAACCAATTCCGGATGGAAGTCATTGTGTGGCAGCTGGATGGGGAATTGACCATACTGGAAGTAAGTGCAATTGATTTGAGTTAGCAATTATAAGTGCAATTAGTTTTTGGTAATTATTTTTGAACAGTGAAAATTAGCACTTTAGGTTCTCAACTGAGGTATGGATTTTCTAACAACTGCAATTTTGCATGGATCTCTTTGAAACTCAGGAGGGCACTAATTAGCCATACTGATGTGTCTTATATGCTCCTTTTGGCATTTCATACAATTATAAGCTTTATTCGTATAAATATACAGTATAAATTCAAGATTAATAACAAAAATAAAATATTTCAAACAATGATATGCACCCAAAAAAGAGGGTTTGCAAAAAGCCCAGGTAATCAATTTGTGGCTAAATATTCTATAATATCACAGATATTTTTTTAACTCAGACTAAAGTCTTCACACAATTCATCCCTGATATGAATTTGTTCCATAATTTCAACACCAATTAATTGGTCACTCTCTAAAACAGATTTGTAGTAATTCTCTTTTACAAGTTCACTAACATGTGGTTTTATACCATACTTATCACAGACAAATCTGAAATTTCTAGCCATTGCAGACATGTCTAAACTACTGCACATATTGAATAGAAAATTGACTGTATTATTTTTATGTCTATGTCAATGAGGATAGCAAAATCCCAGAAGGCATTCCAAAGGGTTTCAACAACGGCATGATGTCGGCGATGTGGATACAATGTTGTAACGACAGTGGCCAACACGGAAACGATGCTGGGCTGATTTGGAATGTTATCTGGGATGAGAGGTCGCTGTGAGCCAGTCGCTGTGAGCCAATCAGAATGCTTCATTGTCATCCAGCGTGGATATATGTTGGAAGGCTGCAGAGTATGTTGGATGGCTGCAGTGTAGCCTATGTTGTACAATGAACAGATGATATAAGTAATGGTGGATAAAATATAATTTGTGGGATTCGGAAAAGTTCTATTGGCCTAGGCTTTAACTGGCCAATATGACTTTGAAATTCCTCATCCCACAAAAGTCTATGTTGGACTCTTCACCATCTGCTACTGTATATTGTTGTATTTTGCATAGGGGCCTTCATGGGATGATGTTTGCACATTTTACTGTCCTTCAATGCTTCGATTTTATTCTGCAATTTTTTGGTTGAAAATAAAAAAATCTGAAAATCTGAATTCTATTTTGAATCAAGGGTTTCCGGAGGTGCTCCATGAAGTAGATGTCATAAAAATCAATGCATCGGAATGCAAGAAACTTCAAGACTTCGAGTTCTTAGATGGAATGCTTTGTGGGGCCAAACCGAGAAATGTTCCTTATGCCGACACCTGCGAGGTTTGTATTTGCTTCTCTGATATTTCTTAATTGTTTGCCATATTTTTATTTGTTTGTTGGGAAGTTTGTATTTGCCTGTCTCTGCCATCAATGACATCAATAGCTATCTAAACTCACACAAACATAAAAAAAACACCTTTTTTTTGCTTGTTGTCACAATTTTCAGAATTCCGTCTATCTTCGGAGTTTAAACATCCATCTCATAAAAACCGCTAGATAATTTTTCACATATTATTTATTTTTTTACAAAATCACGTAACTGCACTTTTTAGGGGTTCTAAATCTGTTTAGGGATTCCCTAGAATAACAATACTGGGCTATATTTAGATACATAAGGGGTTATGAAACATAAGTTTGGGGACCCCGGAGGGTTTTTCTGATTTCGCAAGGGATCCTCGCAGAAGCCCTGGCTATGTTGACAATCCGATGCACCCACATTGGATATTTAGGTGGGGGGGGGGTATAGGGTTGCGACCCCCCCCCCCCCCCCTTGGCCTAGGACATTTTAATAAACCCCCCCCCCCCCCCCGTGAAACATTTTCTGGATCCGCCCCTGACCTGGCACCAGTCTCTTTTTAAAGAGATACTTATGATATTCATTTTTGTTTCATTTCCAGGGAGATTCTGGTGGCCCACTGGGATGTCTTATCAACAGTAGATATACACTAGGAGGTGCCACATCCTTTGGTGATGATTGCACTGTCCATGAGGGGGCGCCAGGCGTCTATGCTGATGTTTACTATTACAGAGATTGGATTATCGAAAACATGGAATATTACACAGATTAATACATAGTAAAAATGACGATTTGTTTTGTTATACCTTTGTATTTGAATGAAATTTTAAACCAATTTCTATATAAAGTTTAACCACATTTCTTTAAATTGAATGATTTTATTGACAATTTCTTTTTAGTTATCTCACTCAAGTGTATGTAAACTTTTGGGCCCTACTGAATATCATGCATTATGCAATTGTAAGCTTGGGTGCTTGCTATCCACGAAGAAAATATATATTTGCATAATAAATACCCCTTACCCAAAATGGTGCCACAGAAAGTATAGTGCACCCAGTTAAAAATCAGTGAAGCATGAAACCATGGTTTTCACTGGGGTAAGATAGTACCCTATATATTCTCAACAGCTGTAGACATCTCACCTGCAGGTAAGAACTAGTATTTTCATCTTATTTAAATAATACATGTACTACTAATAAATGTTTTATTCACACACAATGTTAAAAAACATATACATTTGAGTAATATCACAGTTAAATCAAAATACATAAAATTAACATTTATATTACCACGTTTATCTGTACATAAAACATTTAAAATATATAAAATCTCACGGTGGCAAAAGCCATCCAATAAAATCAAAACCATAGTTTCAGATCACACGTTTGTTTGTTTAAATCAGTTAATTAAATTTAGAAACCTTTTTAATGAACAATATTAAAATGCTGATTTGTGTAATTTGAATATATTAATTGCATTTTTGCTATCAAATTAATATTTCATTATGTATATTATTAACGATATATCGTTTTTTAAATGATTCCTTGTACAGCTACAATTATGTGCGAAACATGATAAATATATAATGTCAATAAAGACGATAGAAAAATATGAAAACAGCAATTCAAATTATGATTTTAAATATAATAATAATACCTTATATGGTATATCTTTTACATATATGCGACGGTCGTTAAAGGAATTTCTACAAGTTTTAAGTTGAATAAAAAATCTGAGCAACCACAAGAAAAACACCTTTCATGCACCATTACTTATATTCTCCATAGCATACAACACTGTGGCCATCCAACATACAAGTTGCAGCCATCCAGTATACACTGCAGCCATCCAACATACACTGTCCAACATACTTGGCAGCACATGTTGGATGACAATGAAGCATTCTGATTGGCTCACAGTAACTGAGTGGATAATTATTTTAGATTTATTTACCTAATTTTGAGCCCTTTATAGCAGTGCAGGGGCATGTGACCATTGGTGAGCTTGTGTACATTTATTGCACTCAAAAATGGTAAAAAATAAGGACAGACACATGACAGACACGTGATAAAGGACATATATTTCAGCTTAACTTTTAATCAAAGGCTTGTGTCAACACGCTAATGTTTTCTAAAATGTTCTATAAATATATGATGAATTCATGATCATAATATTGTAACATCTTGAAATAAAGGCATACCAATTTTAAAGAGGCTTAAAAAATATGATTTCTACATTTATCGACAACCATAAAAAAATATGATATGCAACAAACAGAAATGCCAAAGTGAATTCCATAGCATGGGAAGATCACATCAAATAGAATTTTACACAAAGGAAAATTTAAGTTAACATTTGGTGTAACTGTATAATGGGTAACTGTATATTGTGACTCAAAGTTTACTCAAAAGATGTATACACATTGGAAGCAGATGGAAGGTTATATAATTTAAGGAATGTTAAGGGTACGCCCTAAATATATATATATATAAACTGTTGTTTAGTATTTTAACTAACTTATGATATCATCATTCAATTCAATAATCAGACTCTTTTCAGGGTGTATAACTCAATAATTCCTATTTCGCGATAAAAAGATATATGCTTTGAAAAAAAAACAATTGTTCGGGGCAATTAAAATGTTGAAGACTTAATAATATTTCTAATTGTAATCAAATGAAAATTCCTTTAACATACAACACTAAAACTATGAAAAAATGAAAAAAAAAAAAAAATGAAATTTAACATATTTTTATTTGAGCTAGTGAATTAATATATAGTCATTTTAATTTTTCAGAATGAAGGGAGTTTTGTTACTTTTAGTGTTCTCAGGCTGTGCTTTGGGAATTCCAACTTCCAGAAAACGTAAAGTCGTCTTTTTTAATTAATGTCTTGATATCAAGAAACTCTACAGTACAATGCGTTTTTTCAATTTGTTTATCTTATTACAGTAACTTTTCCCTCTGATTGCGGTATCAACAAATTCGATAATATATCACCAAAAATTGAACCAACGCAAAATGTCGAAAACCGACTTTTGGAACTTCTCCGCCGTCTCCTTGGAGACCAGGAACCGGAAGTGAAGAGGATCATGGGAGGCAGGAAGGCTAAAAAGGGAAGTCACCCCTGGATTGCTGATATCTATATTTGGAAGGAAGATGTAGCATGGAATGTATGTGACAAACAATTTTATTTGATGTCATACAGTTGGGCCCAAAATTTTACGTACACTTAAACAAGATGTCAATAATGAAATTGTAAAGAAAATGATCCAAGTGAAAAACAAAATTGCTATTAAACATTTAATAGCAATAAAGGAAATGGTTAGAATTTTTTTATAGGAATATAAAGAATTGGTGATTATGTATTCATGAGAAAAGGGGTGTAAATGGAAGTGAACTGTATTTTGATACAATTAAATTAAACTTTTATAGAGCATCAGGTAATTCTCAACCTCCACACCAGATGGCGCTACATGCGCTTGTCTCAGACTGCATTGTGTCAATAGATTTTTAAAGTTCTGTCTGAAATGTATGACAGATATTTTAGAATATATATCTTCCTTTATTTTACAGTGTGGTGGAAGTCTTATTCACCCCCAGTGGGTACTCACGGCTGCTCACTGCTTTTATGGAAATGAAGAGTAACTAAATTTACTGCATTTGAAATGAATCTGGAAGAAATAACAAACAGAATATTTTCCCTCTAATTTTTCACAACTACATGGCCAAATGTGCCAAGTGCGTTTTCAATGAGAAGGATGAACGCATGGAAAAGGCATTGGTTTTTAGCTAATTGTAATGAGGCAAAAAACGTTTTCCATGCATTCATCCTTCTCATGGAAAAGGCACATGGCACATTTGGCCATGTAACACCTCAAACAATTGCAGAGACGGCTACCGCTCTTATGCACAGAATCTAGATGACATTCTGGTTGTCCTCGGAGACCATGACGTAGAGGATGACAATGAAATATGGCAAGTTAATGTCTGGCCGGAAACCATCATCATACATCCGGATTACATCCCTGATTGTAAGTTTGAAGTAGCTCATATTGTATGGAGATGACAACAATTTGGGCAAATTATTTGAGAGTTAAAGACTTTCACAAACCTTTAGCAGCTGGGTGGCCTAATGGTTAAAGCATCTGGCAATTCCACATTAGCTAGGTCTGTTGAGTGTGGGGTTCGATCCCCTGTCACTCTTCATGAGTTCCATCCCAGCTGGATGTCGATCGCATGAGATGTTAACTTGGAGGTGCCTTGTACTCAGTGTCTATGCTGAGGCAAGTAACAGACACCACCCATGAGGTTAAGGTGTAACATGGTGTGAACCAGCCTCATCTCATCATGGTGAGAACTTGCAAGTTTTGATCTGAACAAGAATGAATGTCATGAAAACGAATTTAATTTAGATTCCAGATTAACGATTTGTTTTTGTTTTCATCAGGGGATGACGCTCCAAATGACATTGCCCTTGTGAAGCTGGACACACCAGTGACCTTGAACGAGGATGTCAAGGTTATTTGTTTCCCGAGTGAACCGATTCCGGATGGAAGTCATTGTGTGGCAGCTGGATGGGGGATGGACCACACCGGATGTAAGTGCAACTAGTGTAGACTCATAATTAATAATTAACAATAAATAATTTATCGTATAAAGGCTACAACGTATGCAATATATAGTCATTGCAAGAATGTAACAATTTTATGTTTTTTTTTTTCATACATACAAGGAACAGCACAAATGAACAAATATTTTTGTCAAATGATTACAAGTATTAATTACCATATATATGCAAATACGCAATAACATTGTTAGTGCAAGCCCGACTGCCGTGCACAAATTCACCGATTAGCCCAGCCTTTCTGTGCCTTCTTTTCAAATTCATGTCATTATTCCAACTGAAATAGGACTCCCAACTTTCTAACTGGTAATGAACAACAAATAACCTACCATGTTAAATTTTACCTGTCACCATGATGATGAAACATTATTTATGATGGAATTGTGTCACACTGCAGGGGCGGATCCAGAAAATATTTTACAAAGGGGGGGGGGGGGGCCTTGATAAATTAAAATGTATTGCGGGGATCGCTGAATTTGTTTTGATATTTTAAAATTAAAAGTACTAGGCCAAGGGATGAGGGTGTTTAAAGTGGTACTGCAATGTATGCTATCGTTAATATATAATAATTATTGCTACGACCAATATATGTTTTTTATTTCCAATTTTACATCACACCATCTAAGCATCAGTACTATCTATCTATCTATCTATATATCTATCACACCTTGAATTGCAGTCACCCCCACAGAGCTACACGAAGTCGAATTAGTGACAATGAATTTTAAGGAGTGTGAGAAATTTGATGATGAAAGTGATCTTAAGGAAGGAATGGTCTGTGCAGCCAAGATTAAAAATGTCCCTTATGGCGATGCCTGTGCGGTATGTATTTGACTGTCTGTCTGTCTATCTGTCTTGCAGTCTAGCTGTCTGTCTGTCCATTTAGCTGTCTGTTGGTGTTTTTGTTGTCTGTCTGTCAGAATATTAGCATTCACATTGAAGCTGTGTGTATGTTTACTGAACAATTAATGCATATATTCAGACAATACATATTATGATGGTCATATTATTTTATGACCAACATTATTATATAAGCATACAACAATAATATGAGGAAACACATAAAATTTCAATGTTTATATTCCTATTCAATGATTACATTGGGAATATTTGTGCAATACCCTTAATATAGAAATATTGTTAATATAGAAAATAGAGTAATCCATTTTTGCTTCAATTTGTTTTATTGCAGGGAGATTCTGGAGGCCCACTAGCTTGTCCCATCGATGGCCGATATACACTAGCTGGCGCCACCTCCTTTGGTGATGATTGCACTAACCACACGGGGGCGCCAGGTGTCTATGCTGATGTTTACTATTACAGAGATTGGGTTATCGAAAACATGGAATATTACACAGATTAACAAGATGCAAGAACCATAATCTAATCTAGTTGTTTATCGTTTGGGTTAAGCTAGCTCTCCTGAATATTTTTGCCCTTTCCGATAATTCAGCCTTATCTAGGAAGGAGAAAAAAAACATGATTTTTCAGCCAAAAATACACGATTTTTTAGTCACATGAATCTAAAGAGTGTTTTGTAATCAATTCATGAGCTACAATAAAAAATATTTAAAAAAAATATTTAAAAAAAAAGAAGTAGTTTTTTATGAATGTCCTTTTTCACTTGAATTGTAAAAAGTTTAATGTGACAAAAGTTCACGTTTTTTATGTGATAAAAATATCTTTATTCACACAAAATTTAGGCAAAAAGTTGCATCAATAAAAGTACAAATGTACATTAAAAATAAACCGATAAAAAAAGGTTTAAAGAAGCACGTAATCATGTTATTCCTATTTTTAATGTATTTGTGACTGTGGATAGAAATGCTATGTCAGGTGAAGTCCATGAATAGGTAACCAATAAAAAAATGGATCAAATGTAGGTCACCTAGCTGTGCAGATATCATCAATGTTCTAAATTATTTTGTTGCAAAATGATGCCAAATATTAAAGTTTTGATAATGTATAGAGTAAATAACATTACACAAATAGTATTACACAAAACATTAAAATCAATTTTGAAAGTTTACAAAACAAAACCAATCTTTCAAACAGGCATACATAATATAAAAATATCTAAATTATACAGAATATGCTCTCATTCATGACCTTCAAAAATAGTACTGCAATGATAAGCGCGTTTATCTATAATATACTGAACTCAGATCACAAATAAAAATCTTCAAAGATACAGTTTTTAAAGTGAGTCCTAGAAAACCCAGGTGTGGGGCAATTTCTAGGACACGTGCTTCACGTCAATATAACCAAGTGCAGGTTGAAAGTCGACTATTTATACCGAAGCTGTCAATTAGGCTGCAGTATATTTGTGTTGCGAACGAAATTGCAAATTTACAACAGTTTTGTTTGTCAACAAGATTTTCAACTATTTAAGAGTTTGAATATACTTAAGGTAAGTGTAAGTAACATTTGTATTCTTAGTTATAAATTTGTATTTTTAGTTATGTTTTAAAGAGCAAAAATACATCTCATAATAATATCGATTGATTTGACATAAATAGCAATTTTGAATTTTTTAAACCATGATTAATTTTGCATTAGTTAATGGTACATTTGTGTATATTTATAACATATTTGCAGCAAAAATATATTTACGATATAAACATAGAATTTATAAATTATAATATGGAAACATCGTAATAATATATACTATTATTATTTAAATTAAACAGCTGTAACTGCAAAATATATAATGCACTTTTGCCTTGGCGATTTATTTCAAGATGAACATAAGTATGTTTTATACTTAAGAAATGATACTGGCCTATATTAGTTTGTATATTATAAAACATTTTACACAGTAAATGTGTCAGTGTTATCTGATAATCTTTGAAATGTTCACTATCAGATAACGTTAACTATCATGTAATCATTCATTCTAACATTTAAGTGCACTGATAGAGAGAAGAAAACAAAAGTTGATGTTTTACTGACATTCCGCTAGGTGTCGACAGGATGCAGTCCCAGGGCGCCCCCTATGTGTGTACACTGAGCAAAGCACTGCAAGAGAAAGCCAAGAAGGAATTAAATGAAAAAGCTGATAGGAGAGGAAAAGATATTCAGGCACTGAGGGACATGGTCAATGCCCACCCAGGTAAATAAAGAAATATTGCAATAAACATGAATCTTTTTAGTAATATTATGTTGGCTATGATCAATTATATATCATAAAAATAAAGAAAGAACATTAACAATAAAAAATCGATATATAATAAAAAATATAAAATAGTAATAGAAATAAATAAATAAGAGTTACACTTCATTAATTATCATTTAGGAAATTTATAATGTTTAATTATAGATTTTTGGTATAGGCCTATTTCTTTTATTAAATTGCTTTAGTTTCTGCATGAAGTATTTTCATGCATTGCAGTTCCACTAAATAATACTTATTTTTTTGTGTAATTTTTCTCAGGGGCGTATTAAGAAATATGTTGAAAAGGGGAAGGGGGGGGGGGGCACTGACAAGCCAAATCCAGGAATCAATAACAGCAAGTCCGGAGAGTGCAGAAAATGCAGAACGGGTGCTTTCCCCTAAGATTCTTTTTGCATTTGGATAGTCCGAAAAAAACCATTTCAAATGAAAAGAAGAAAAATATGCATCTACATACATTTTAGACCATCATTTTCACAAGAATTGCAAGAAATTGTTCAATTTAGGCCCGATTTTGCTTGTTTTCAAGGGTATTTTCAAATATTTTTTGGCCTAAGAGAGGGGGGGGGGGGGCATGACCAAAAAACCCACCCCCTCCTAAATACGTCACTAGTTTTTGTCTTGTAAAATATTACACAGTAACTCCAGCACTATGGCCAATAATTTCCCACTCACCGTCCAGGTGTCAGCACCAGTTTACAAGAGAGGATTCTATCATTGTCAAGTGAACCATCTTGCTTTGTATAATACTGTAGATGTTCTCAGTGTCTATGCTGAGACGAGTGACAGACGCCACCTATTGGGTAAATATGTAACATAGTGTGGACTCCAAGCATTGGCATCAGCTTAGTAAGCTTCAGACCCATGCAGTAGCGCTGAGACATTGAACATGAAATATATTCTTGACAATGATGACCTATAGATAGATAGATAGATAGATAGAAACATAGATAGATAGACAGATGGATAGATAGATAGACAGATGGATAGATAGATTGAGATGGATGGATAGATAGATAGACAGATGGATAGACAGATAGATAGATAGATAGATAGATAGATAGATAGATAGACAGATGGATAGATAGATTGAGATGGATAGATAGATAGTTGGATAGATAGATGGATAGATAGACAGATAGACAGATAGATACAGATTAATGAGGTATATGTTGTCAATTATATATAATAATATTATTATTTATCTTTTTTTAATTTATTTTTTGTTGGCAGGTCTAAAATGCCCAACTGACGATGCGTTCTTACTAAAATTCCTGCGCGCAAGAAAATTCAACCTGGACAGGACATATGACCTCCTTTTGTCATACTACACAGTCAGGGAAGAACATGCAGACATATTTGCAGATTTTCTTCCGTCCAAATGTGAACACATCATGGCGGAGAGAGTGATGATGGTTCTGCCAAACAGAGACAAGGATGGGAGAAGGTTGATTTTCTTTAGACCAGGTAAATTATGAATAAGTTATAAATAAATTATGAATATGAAATTGACCAGGGTTGCTGCTGGTGGGTGGGTGGATTGGGGCTTTACGTCCTGTATTACTGCACCTGATGGGCTAATTAGGACAGGTAAGGACCGTGGCAATGAGATGAAGGATGAAACAGCCATCCAACTGAGGCTCGACCGGGAATCGAATCCGGGAACCAGTGGTTGGAAGCCCAGTGCGCCACCACTGAGCTAGGCCCCCACCCCATTAGGGTTGCTGCTCTTTATAGGCCTATTAATTGCTACATAATTTTCGGACTTTTTCCCGACCGTGCGTGAAAAATATAAGAAAAATTAAAAAAATATCAGTTTTTCTGACAATATCCATGAAAATTGAAGTTTGTAGGTATCACTGATGGTACATGGCCAAATGCGCCACGTGCGTTTTCCATGAGAAGGATAAACGCATGGAAAATGCATGGTTTTTAGCTAATTATAAACCATGCATTTTCCATGCGTTTATCCAAACGCATGGAAGACGCACGTGGCACAATTGGCCATGTAGTAATTTCATTTTTATAAAAAATATAAAAACCTTTGACAACACAAATGCACCATGAAAAAATAGTGTTATTACATTTTAAAGTGATGGAATTTCTATTTTTGTGGTTTCAGGAAAATGGGACCCTGAAAAAATCACGGATAAAGACATTGTCAGATTCAATGTGATGGAAATGGAAGTTTGTCTCAAGGTAAGTCAATCAATCAATCAATCAATCAATCAATCAATCAATCTATCAATCAATCAATCAATCAATCAATCAATCAATCAGTTTTAGATATGTAGTTATCAAAGCTCAGTAATGTTTGTATCTACCATTCATTCATTCATTCATTCATTCATTGTATTTATAGGATGAGGAAACCCAGGTGAATGGAATTGTTCTGATCGGAGATTTCAGCGGATTGACCATGAAACACGTGACCAACATGGAAAAGGGAAACCACAAACTCATGCCTACTATTATGCAGGTAAAGAAAGAACAAATGAAAGAGAGAAAGAAAGAGAAGGAAAGAAGAAAGATAGAAGGAAAGAAAGGAAAAAATATGAAAGAAAGTTAAGGAAAGAAAGAAGAATGAATGAAAGAACGAAAGAAAGAAAGAAAGAAGGAATGAAATACAGAAAGAAAGAAGGAAAGGAAAGAAAAAAGAAGGAAAGAAGAATGAAGAAAGAAAGAAAGACTAACCATATCACAGAGCATAAACAGTTTGTCAATGAATGTTTACCGTGTGGACTAAATATCGTTTTTATCATTCAATATTTTTCTTTACCCAATTATGCGAAATAGCATACTTATTCTCGTTTTGACCATAATTATTTTTATCATATTTTGACAGGACGCCTTTCCAGTCAGGGTTAAAGCCTTTCACATGTGCAGACAGCCCTCTATATTCAGCGCTGCTTGGGCGATAATCAGTCCATTCATGAAGGAAAAATTAAGAAAAAGGGTATGATTATTTCATCTTTATAATACAAATATTTCGAAATGAAGGATTGTGTAAAATAAAGTGCAATAAATAAAATTGAAAATAAGAAAATAAAACAATTCTAAACGAAAATATCACTTTCTCATGAAATATCTTCTAAATTGGTGGATCTTTCCATCCCAGAATTTATCCAATCAACAATTTCCAATATTAGGCCTACAACACAAAAATAAATATTTGATTTATGTTTGATAACGAAATTTAATATTATTTTGGGTGACAGATCACTTTCCATGGTGACGATTTGAAGAAATTGCAAGCAGAAGTTGGGCTCGAAAACTTACCCGAGGAACTAGGTGGAAAACTTGGCCCTGCTGATAAAATCGCTGAGGTAGGGTATGATATGCTGGAGCAAGTAAAAAAATGTGTAACATGGTGTGGACTCTAAGTCTTGCCATCTCATTACGTCTGCCTGCAGTTGGTCATATTAGCTAACTAAGCTTCAGACCCAGTATCATTAAGACAATACAGTAATTTTTAGTTTAAAAAATAAATAAATAGATACATGACTAGATAGATAGATAGATAGATGGACAGACAGATAGACAGATAGATAGATAGAGAAAGATAGGTACATAGATATATAGATAGATAGATAGATAGATAGATAGATAGATAATTTCCTCTTATGTTGAATTCAACGAAATACATTTTTAGGGAAATATTTTCCAAATCATTTAAAGTATATTAATTTTATTCTATTTTATTTTATTATTTTTAGGCCTGGTACCAGAAAATGAGAGGTGAGGAGAAAATGTTCCAAGAAGCCTTGAATTACAAGATCGAACTGGCAAAACCAATCACCAAGAAGAAAAATGAAGAAGTGGTCGATACTTTGATGGGAACTTACAAGAAACTCAGTGTGGATTAAATTGATAAAAAAAAATCGTATTTATTACAATGTAAAATGGTATAATATAATAAACTTTGTTTAAATGGTGATATTTATATGGACTGTACATATGGTTGTTTGGGTTATATATACAGATAGAAAAGTGTAAAAAAAAAAATTCAGAATTGTCATATTATTTGATCCCCTTCCCAAAGTTCAAATACACATATATGAAGTTGTGAATAAAGTTTCCAAGTGAACCTTTTGATAGAAATAAAAATAAATACTTGAATGTATGGATTGGTGACTTTTTATTTCATAAAAAATATGTGGAAATGGAAAATAACTATTCTGCTGAGGTGTAGACAAACTGTTGGGCACCACTGTAACTTGCATTTTATTGCATGTTGTACAAATGTCATGTTCACTGTAAAAACAACTACATTTATAAGTGGGCTATTCAAATAAAGATTTACCTTTATAATTGAACGATACATTTTTCGTTTTATTTCCATTCATACAATGATTTTCACTTCACAAAGATTAACTGTAAAAAAGGAAAGTTGCAATGACCTTTATTAAAAAAGTCATCTAAATAATTAGTTTAGAGTTATTTTAAAGTTTTGGTAGATATTTTTGAATTCAATATTATATATAATATACAGTCAGGCAAAAAGCATGCTCCCCTGTCTGTCAAAATTACTATTTTCCAAAACTTCATTAAATGATTGAAAAACACCTTATTTGATCACAACACACTAAATATGTATAAGCTAATGAATCTATCAGGCATTAATTACAATAAAAAAAAAAGATACATTAAAAGAAATCAATACCAAAATATTAGAAATACAATGGAACTGGCATCATCAAGTATTGTGACATCATCACTTGGTTTATTTACATATTTGAATTTTGATGGCATGAAAAATTAAATCCTAGGTGAAGTTTATTTATTTCATAGAGAGATAGCGAACCCAGCAAGGCTATGGATGGTAGGCAATCAGTATTAAGAAGACAATGCAGTGAATGCAATAGATTTTGGCCATTGTCATATTGAGTGAAAATCCAGCAGAAGAGAAGAGAAGAGAAGAGAAGAGAAGAGAAGAGAAGAGAAGAGAAGAGAAGAGAAGAGAAGAGAAGAGAGAAAATAAGAGTAGAGAAGAGAAGAGAAGACAAAAAAAGAGAAGAGAAGACAGGACATTGAAAGATGTCTAGATTAATTCGAGTATTTATTTCGTGTTAAATAAATGTGTAATTGATGACTATCCATATATTTATTTGTTTATTTATCTCACTTGTTTATCATATTTTCCGTTGTTTATTTCCGATCTATTATCCGCCAGCCTTTCTTCCCATTTCTCTCTCTCGGCTTGTTTATTAGTCATTTCTGCGGGGCGATAATTTGAGCAATGACGGTTTGTTGTGAGCCGCAAATCTCGTTATGGAGCAGTCTCGGCGAGAAAACGCGAGATTAGGCTTCCAGTCACGCCATATCTCGTGCTGGGGGATAAGTTCGAGTCGTCTGCTCGCCTCCTATAACCTTAGCTAATCTGAGAAAATGCCCCAAATCTCAGCAATTAATTCGCCGCCGATTTTTCTAAACATGGCGATTAGGCGACTAATGAGGTAAATTTATCGAATTTACAATAACACAATGCAGCAAATTGGAGGCATGAACAGGTTCACAGATGAGCAGGGACTGCCAGGAAGGGAAGGAGGGAAGGGGATAGAGATACAGGCAGTGAGAGCATGCTGGTATCTATAGAGAGGAGAGGAGAGGAGAGGAGAGGAGAGGAGAGGAGAGGAGAGGAGAGGAGAGGAGAGGAGAGGAGAGGAGAGGAGAGGAGAGGAGAGGAGAGGAGAGGAGAGGAGAGGAGAGCAATGAAATTATATATTTTAAGTCCTCAAAATGTTACACAATTATCTTACGGAGTTTTCTAGTTGCCTGACCATAGACATCTTGCGTAAGGCACCACTAAGCTTATGTCTCAATGTTTCGACCAGCTGCCAGATGCAGATATATAACGATGAGATGATAAGGCTTGGAATCCACACCATATTACAGGGCCGTAGCCTGCAACCCCCTCCCACCCCAACCTAGAATTTTGACAAATATAGTTCATAGTACATATATGGTTACTGAAGTGAAAACTGCCCCCCCCCCTAGAATTTCTCCCAGCCTACGGCCCTGTATTACACATTTACCCCATGGGTGGAGTCTTTTACTTGCCTCAACATAGACACTGAATACACAAGGCACCTCCAATTTAATGTTGATTACATCCAGCTGGGATGTAGCTCATGAAGAGAGCCTGGGACCTTTAGCAGAGCTGGCCAATTTGGAATTGATAGAATGCCTTTACAATTAGGACCACCTAGCTGCTCATAAAAGTAGATTCGGACCCAGGACCTTCAATAGTGCTCCAGATGGCACCCTAACCATTAGACAAACACAGCAATGACTGTGTTTGCAAACAGGAGTTTAGGGGTTCACAAATCCCAAATCAAAGACGCGGTATTTTGACGTTTTTTGACGTGCTTTTGGGCCGTCAAAGCATTAGCCCAGCGTCATTACGCTCCATTAGGACGTATTACGCCAAAAGACGAACGTAATTGACGCATCTGACGTCGGTGCTGACGCGCGATTAGCTAAGCTCCTAAATGGGCTACAACGCTGGTCAGAAATGTTGCCGTTTAATGGCCGCCACTCTGAACAACTTCAAAATAACTTGCTATGGAAAACTGTTTGGGAGTAAGGCGAAATGTTTGATATTTTGATTATATATTTAATTGAAAGTTATAACAGTACATAAATATCACTACATGTTTGAGATTGAAAATGATGTTTAGAAAACATTATTTGTTTCTAATGCTTGGGCATTACATTCTGTTTACTAAAAGAAAAAGAAAGAATGAAAGATAAAAAAAAGAAACAAAAAGAAGAAAGATTTAACTGAAAGGAAGGAAGGAAGGAAGGAAGGAAGGAAGGAAGGAAGGAAGGAAGGAAGGAAGGAAGGAAGGAAGGAAGGAAGGAAGGGAGGGAGGGAGGGAGGGAGAGAGGGAGGGAGGAAGGAAGTAAGGGAGGGAGGGAGGATGGATGGAAGGAAAAAGGAAGAGAGGAAGGAATGAAGGAAGGAAGGGAGGAGAAAAGGAGGAATTAATGAAGGAAGGGAGGAAAGAAGGAAGGAATTAATGAAGGAAGGGAGGAATTAATGAAGGAAGGGAGGAAAGAAGGAAGGAATTAATGAAGGAAGGGAGGAATTAATGAAGGAAGGGAGGAAAGAAGGAAGGAATTAATGAAGGAAGGGAGGAAAGAAGGAAGGAAGGAATTAATGAAGGAAGGAAGCAAGGAGCATAGAAAAAAATTAAAGAAGAAAAACAAAGGAAATATTTAAAGAAGGAAAGAAAGAAGAGAAAGAAAGAAAGAAAGAGAGTGAGAAAGAAAGAGAAAGAAAGAACTTTAGTAGCGCAGAGTAATATATCGAGTGGCTGCAGAGAGGAACTATTTCGCCGTGGGCCACTTTTAGGCGGCCATTATTGAGGGTGCTTAAGGAACTATTTGCAGTCATTACACTTCTTATAATCTCATGTATCCCTGCGTTTTTCCGCCTTTTGGCGTGTATGCTTCCGATGGGACTATTTTCTCGTTTTTGGGGACCCATTTTCAGGGGCGTTTTTCTGGCATTTGCCCAATTATCGTTTTTCATTTTTGACATATTTGCGAATTACTGCCTCGTATGACAAGGTAGCTGGCAGGAACTATGTTTTTGTGCGGCGCATCTTTAACGACTGTGCGTAATAAGGCGTAATTTGGCGAATTACCGCGTAGGATTATCTCAATAGGCCGTAAAGACGTTGCCGAGGCCATTTAAGCTACTCATTGCTGGGCCTAATGGGGAAATATTGCAAAATTAGGGCCTTTCAAAGAGAAAACAAGCCACTGATACGAATCAAAGAATCTCCAGCAAGCTACATAAGAGCTCATAGACTTGCGTGCTTCTTTGAATGATGGCTTGACTGTTTGAATGGTTGCCTGTTTGAATGTTTGCCTGTTTGCCTATATGGACGTTTGCTTGCATGATTCTTTGTTGACTGTTTGAACGTTTGCTTGTTTGAATGTTTGAATGTTCGCTTGCGTGCTTCTTTCAATGGTAGCTTGACTGTTTGAATGTTTGCCTGTTTAAATGTTTGCTTGCATGCTTCTTAAAATGATGGCTTGACTGCTTGAATGTTTGCCAGTTTGAATGTTTGCTTGCATGCTTCTCTGAATGATTGCTTGACTGTTTGAATGTTTGCCTGTTTGAAAGTTTGACAGTATGAACCATACTTGATTGAGTGTTTGACCAATTCTAAGTTTGTTAGATTGACTGTTTGCCTGTTGGAAATTTTTTGTCTGACTGATTGACTGTTTTCCTAACTGTTGGAAGTTTGTTGGATAAATTGCTTGCCCTGTGGCTATTTGCATAGAAGCTAAGCTACCAGAGGCAGACATAATGAGACGATAAGGCTGCTTGGAGTCCACACCATTTACACATTTACCCCATGGGTGGGGTCGTTTACTAGCCCCAGCATAGCCACAGATTACAAGGCACCTCTAATTTAGTACTGTATGGTAGAATGTGATACTTTAATTCTTAATTTCTAACTTAAATATTAAATATGAATTGCAATGATAAACCAGAACCTTTTCAAGACACCATTTTTTAAGACGTAATGATGAGATACATCATCTTCTGAATTAAGCGAATGAAAAATGATTTTTGTATGCATTATTTCTAGACAATAATTATTGGGAAATTTATTCAAACTTTTCTACAGTGATTGGGCATGTTGCATAGATAACACCATGATTAGCAATTCACAGACAATTGACGATTTCTACAGCCGCAGCAAACATTTCATGAAAATTCTAAATGATGGAAAATTTACACTTTTTAAATTGGTCCAGTGATATGTGTTGGTCTGAGTTTTAGTTGAATTATATAACCCGCTGCTTATATATATATATATATATATATATATATACATAAATATGAGGCAGACATAATGATGAGATAAAATATGTATGGAAATTTAATAAGGAAAATTTGTAGTAAAATATGTCCAACTGTTCTGAATTTAATTTCGTACTTAATATTGTTTATGTGTTTATCAAATACAGTTTTATGCACATGTATGAATTTATACATAATTATCAATTGCAATAATATATTTATTTTGAATTATTCACCAATTTTACAAATTGATGCTTATACTTTATACATGCTTTTTGCATATTTTTTCAGTTAGAATTATTACATGTTAATAAAATAAAAGGCATTTATTTTTGTTACTTAATCATTGTAAAATAACCTCACTACCTAGAAATTCACCCCCCCCCCCCTCTCTTGAACTTAAGAGTTATTGACACCCCACTCACACAAGATCCTTGCAAGGGACAAACTCCTCTCTGATGAAATTACAAGGAGATCTGTTGGTAGTGTTACCATGGAAATGCAATCTTATCAGCCAATCAGATTTCTCCGTTTTTACACGCTATTCCATCGACCTCCCTCCGGAAGCAAATTCTATAAATCAGAGGGCAGAATCCCATAATTCCCTGCTGCATTGCATTATGAGTCTTTTCCTCTTGTCACGTGAGAAAGTGTGAGTGTCACGCGAGCCACAAACTGCGACATCAACTCAATTTACGAATTTACGCCAGTCAAGAGAGAGTGGGGCGAGCGTTACAGCACCAGCCATAGAAGGTCTAAGCAAATATACAGCCACAATTATGGAAGATATTTATATATATATATATTATCTTTATATTTCTAGTCTGCGAATAGCACATGGGCTTATGATTCTATATGTTATTATATATCATGTCGTCTACTAATAAATATAGTCTATTGTCTAATATTATTCTCATAAATACAAAACGGTAAAACAGATAGATAGATAGATAGATAGATAGATAGATAGATAGATGGATAAATAGACGGATATATATATAGTTAGATAGATATATAGATGGATAGATAAATAGATAGATAGATAGATCACTAGACAGATTGACAGATAGATAGATACTTTGCTTGTTTTCTTTAACATACAAAACAGTTTCTTTATAACCTGAATCAAAAGATGTCCTTAAATAAACTCACACCATATAACTTGCAATACGTATTGTACACATAATATGTAATCTGCAAATAACAGTTAAATTTAAATATGGTGTTTCGGCATCTTCATTTGTAATTTATCTACAGCATTTATGAATACATTATATAACTGGTAGTTAACGTTCGAGTTAAGCCATAATTCCTCATAATATTTCATGCATATATGATATCATAACACCATGAAATTCATAATTGTGTTAATTGCTTAAATTATCGCTAATTACTAAATTCTACCACCTAATAATTAACCGTAAATATTCCGAATATATTTAAGAATAAAATGATTAATTCATTACATTAATGTCTTAGCTTTCTTTGCTGGAATTTGTGGTGAAAATCTTAAAGAAATCTCCCAGAAAATTCTGAAAAGTCGTCCGTCTTTAATTGATAACTAAATTGTCCAATTAACAGGCTGTCGCGGCGTTTAATCTTAATTGAATTGAAAAACTTGTAAATTAAATATTACTTTATTGAATAAGGCAAACATGATTTGAAAGCTACTCTTGGCTACTCAGAACGAAATTCCTTCAATTAAAGGTAAATTAAAGCCTTTTAAGATTGGAAATTCAAGACAGCGGTCTTACATTTGAGAAAATGTTTTTGAATTGGAAGACTTCATGAGTTAAACTCCCGTGGTGATTTCATTAAATGCTTTTAATGCAGGCATTGACTCAATTAAGGAAACATTAAAACCCATGGCAGAGAAAAAATGCCAAGAAGAAATTCTAGGCATAAATATTAATATTAATATTGTGGTCATATACAATTCATAAAGATAGTTGATAAATAAATGAGTATTATTTCTATAATTATATTTTAAGATTGTGTCATATAAAGTCAGCTTATATGACAAGTTTTAAGCACACCATGTTACACAATTACCCCATGGGTGGAGTCTTTTACTCGTCCCAGCATAGACACCATTACAATGCGCTTCCAAATCAGCCTCTCATGCAGCTGGCATCCATTAGATAGATAGATAGATAGATAGATATATAGATAGATATATAGATAGATAGATAGTTAGACATATAGGTAGATAGATGGATAGACAGATAGACAGATAGATAGATAGATAGATAGATATATAGATAGATATATAGATAGATAGATAGTTAGACATATAGGTACATAGATGGATAGACAGATAGATAGATAGTTAGAAATATAGATAAATAGATGGATAGACAGATAGATAGGATAGATAGACAGATAGATAGATAGATAGATAGATAGACAGATAGATAGATAGATAGATAGACAGATAGATAGATATAGATGAAAAGGTAAAAAAAAAATATATAGAGATAGATAGCTTACCGTATTAAGCACTACAAATGAAAAATTATAAGAAAGGGAAAATTAATTGTATATAGAAAGAAATAGAGAAAGAAATAACGTGTGACAGGAAAGACAAATTGGGGCCGACATCTTGAACATCTTCATCAAGCCAAAGTCTTCCCCATTTAGCTGATGAAGTAACTGGGCAAATTAATCAGTTTTTTCATTTTCTTGACAAATTACTGAATCCCAAGAAAATCCTCCAATTACGGAAGGATTTTCTTGGGCCTCAACAACCATCAGGATGTCTGCCAGCCGTTTTGGGGGAAATTGTCTCATTTTGACTTAGAGGTAATTGAAGGTAATGAAGGAATTCCACAGTAATTAGGAAAAAAGGTACAACGCATAGTACAGTGACTTTTATTTTTTCTTTTTTTTATCATTTTATATCACAAAATTTATGACATTAAATTTGTTTATAAATTTGCAATAATATGTTAAAATACTTTAATTATGTGAATGAAATATGACATTGTGATCATAAAAATTATATGTACTAAGATAATAAATTTTAAAATATAAGTTAAATGCTAGAATTAAAATATTACTTCAGTATTAAGACCAGTCATAATTCAGATTTTCTTTATAAGGGTTTTATTGTTCCCTGATAAAAATTATACAGATGTTTTAACGTTGTTTAATTTATTTTGAAGGTGATCATATTTCATATTTCCATAAATGGTGCTTTTCACAAGTTGAGGAAATATGCTTTTAAATTACTGACTATGTGTACTTTTCTTTTAAATAAAAAAAATGTATTCTAACAAAAACAAAACAAATTATATGAAGGTTTTTTTAATAAAAATGTCTTAAAATTGTTTAGGCCTAGTATCTTTAATATATATTTTGCAACTTTAAATCAGAAATGTAGGCCCAAAGATCATATGGGCCTATATATACATTCGAGCAAGATGGCATAAACGTAATTGTCAATAAAATCGTCCTAATGAAAATTAATGTGGTAAACTTTATATATAATTGATATTGGAATACAGAATGATTATAATATTATATTCATTACTGAAGATATGAAAGTATTATTTAGATAGGTAGGTAGACAAATAGATGGATAGAAAGATAGATGGATAGACAAATAGATGGATATAAAGATAGATAGATAGATAGAGACAGATAGATAGATAGATAGAGACAGATAGATAGATAGATAGATAGCTCTGTAACTTAGCAACTGATTATTTCCACTTTGTTTACACATCACATACGAACTGATCAGGTGACCGGTCATGTGATGTGTGAATCAGTCTACGCATGCGCAAGTAACTGGGGTGCTAACAAGGCGCCCCCAGCGGCTGTTAGGCGAACTACAGGGCGTTAACAAGCAATCGAGTATGCCCGAGTAGGCCCATAATACTCGAATGGACCAATAGTACTCCAGTGGCTCTAGTGCATTTGGCCTGCTAAACGAATTGGAATGGATGTCAATTTCTTCTCCAAAATTCCTTGTGAATCCTTTCAGCTAATCTGCAGATTGGCGCCGCTAATTATTGTCGGTTGATTTCTCATTTTGGCGGGAAAAAGACAGTCAACCAACCGGGGCTTCATGATGTCCTAGTGCCGTATTGTTTCGGACAGTTGATTAGGAAGACGATTTAGTAGCAGATGAGCTGAGAAGAACGCCCCCCTGGATGAGAAACAACCCCCCCCCCTCCCCAGAAGCCAGACTAGGGCCCCCTAAGGTCCCCAAGAAGGTTGTGGAGGGGGGGGGGGGGAGGTCCCCAAGAAGGTTGTGGAGGGGGGGGGGGGTCCCCAAGAAGGTTGTGGAGGGGGGGGGGGGTCCCCAAGAAGGTTGTGGAGGGGGGGGGGGCAAATAACTCAGTAATTTGAAAATTATAGTTGTATTACTATCAGCAATTCTTGCACTATAATTACCACTACTACTACTAGTACTTCCACTACTACCACTACTACTACTACTACTACTACTACTACTACTACTACTACTACTACTACTACTTTTACTACTACTACTACTACTACTATTACAACTACTACTCCTGCTACTACTACTCCTGTTATTACTACTACTACTACTACTACTACTACTACTACTACTACTACTACTTTTACTACTACTACTACTACTACTACTACTACTACTACTACTACTACTACTACTACTACTACTACTACTACTACTACTACCACTACTACTACTACTACTACTGCTACTACTACTACTGCTACTACTACTGCTACTACTACTATCACTACTACTACTACTACTACTTCTACTACTACTACTAATGCTACTGCTACTACTACTACTCCTCCTACTACTACTACTACTACTGCTGCTACTACTACTACTACTACTACTACTACTACTACTACTACTACTACTACTTTTACTACTACCACTACTACTACCACTACTACTACTACTACTGCTACTACTACTACTATACTACTACTACTACTACTACTACTACTATTACTAATGCTACTACTACTACTAATGCTACTGCTACTACTACTACTCCTCCTACTACTACTACTACTACTGCTGCTACTACTACTACTACTACTACTACTATTACTAATGCTACTACTACTACTGCTGCTACTGCTACTACTACTACTACTACAACTACTACTACTACTACTACTACTACTATACTACTACTACTACTACTACTACTACTACTGCTACTACTACTACTACTACTACTACTACTACTCCTACTACTATTAGTACTGCTACTACTACTACTATACTACTACTACTGCTACTACTACTGCTACTACTACTACTACTACTACTACTACTACTACTACTGCTACTACTACATGTAATTTAATTATCAAATTTAGTTAATTAATAATAATGCTACTTCCGCTTCCGCGCACAGCTGACTTCGCCTGGGCCAATAGGAGCCCTTCTCTTAATCTCCTTATCACTCACTATAAATTCAACCCCTCAACTCCCTTCATCATTCGCTTCATTAATTTGGGGCACTTATGAATTAATCTTGTGTAGTGAACTAGGATTTAATGTTTTTCAGGAGATGGTTAACTACAGATCTTTTATATTAACCATGTTTCATAAATTTAAACTTCCATTTGTATTCACATATGATACTCGCCATCGCCAAGCGCTCGGGATGCGTAGATCCTTTCTATTTTCAAGATTAAATCAAGAACTATATGTGATCACGTTTGATTCCGCTGCATTGCGAAATGTGAACAAATGCTCTAAATGCGCATCGATGGACCATTCAGTAACAGATTGTCCCTTTCGTGGCCCTGGGCAGGTCAATGACCTGTCCAGAAACAAAAAGTTCAGCACAGGTCAAGGTCAGCCACAGTTGCCCAATGAGACCTGCTTTAAGTTCCAAGACAATAAATGTCAATCTGGGGCAAATTGCAGGAGAAAGCATGTGTGTATTGGATGTGGAGGACAAGATGGGCACAAGTCATGTGCCAAATGTGCAAAACCCAAGTCCTAATTCAGTGATATTTCTGAACAGAAATTATTGGCAGACAATGCTTCCACTTGTTTATGATAAATGTCTAGCCGACTCTGTTTATTTCCAATTATGTGAGGGGGTGCACATCGGACGCAGTGCAGCAACAGACATAATCATTTCGCCTAATTGGCCTTCAGCCATTCATTTTAGCTCGGCAGTATCGGAGGTCGTTGACTATGACCATGCAATGGGGAGACTTCACGGTCCCTTTGTGGAACCCCCATACAATCATTATGTAGTATCACCATTGGGGGCATTCCTGAAGAGGAATAGTACAAAAATAAGGCTGATCCATGACCTGTCTTTTCCCCCGGTCAATTCTGTCAATGCCATTATTGACCCTCATGATTTTTCTCTGCAGTACTCCACTGTAGATAATGCTGTAGAATGCTGTATAAAATTTGAGTCTCCATTCCTTGCTAAGCTAGATCTTAAAGATACTTATAAACATGTAGGCGTACATCCGGACGACTGGCATCTCTTGGGTCTGGAGTGGTCTGAGTCTGGACAGCAAGCTGCCTTTTATTTTTCCAAGGTTTTGAATTTTGGTTTGCGTTCCGCCCCAGCGTTGTTTGACATATTTGCAGGTGCTTTGAAAGCCTTCATGCTGTACGAAGGAGTAAGTGAGGACACAGTCCGCTACGTTGATGACTTTCTGGTGGTGGCGCCCACTTTATCTGAATGTCAGAGTAATCTGGACCTCATGCTGAAGGTGTGCCAGTCAGCTGGCTTCACAGTCCAGCCTGA